>JAAMOV010000262.1:0-482500 GCA_011696235.1 Quercus mongolica | reverse complement strand
TCCTTGGTTACAAAACCCTACAGTGTACAAATACAGCAGCTTCTTGAATAGAAAGATGAACTACGACATATGTCTCTGGTTCACAATATGCTTATGAAAAACTTTTGCATTCAGTTGCCTTCGTTGTGATGGCTTTTAAAACAATCCTTATATATGTTTAGGGTTATGAGAAAGAAAGCCCAAACATCTATTCATGGATTGGAGTGAAATCAGATCCAAAAAATTGATTTTCATAAACCTCGACAGATAACCTATCTATCGAGCAACTGTCGAGCATCGGGCTTAAACAGCCTTTTAAACCTCAATAGATACTAGCTATCGAGCTAGTTGTCGAGCTTTAAAATCCAGCACTTCTTCACTTGTTTCTTGGACAAATTTGCATGGGTTTAACACTTGAACTTGAAACCTTGTTCCTTGAAGTACTAAACACATCCTAAATCTACCTAATTACGAGTAAAGTGTATTTTGTCAAAGGATTAGCCAATTCTATATTGACATATGTTCCTAACATGATTCACATATGTCCTAACATCACCAAGAACCACAAATGCTAGTGCTGGTGCTGAGAGGGAGCAAACGTTAAGGGAGTCTAATAATCATAGTCTGATGTAGGAGGCATCACCGGTAGCGAGGATAGAGAGTACAAACCCTAGTAAGTCGATTGAAGTTTTTCCCAAGATTTTAGGGGATATGCCTATATTCCAGGAAGATGATAACGTGGACAGGGAAGGAAAAACTTACGTACCGGGAGCAAATACTATAAGGATGGCAACTGGTCCAAATTTTCAGGATGATGATGTGGAGCAGAAGAGAGAGATAATCTTGTAGCCATCTGGATTGGAATTATATGATGTGGCAAAGGGTAAACCTACCGAAGGGGTGATCGGGTCTAAGTGTAGTAGATTGGATCAGGAAGGGGACAAGGCTGGGTCTAGCAATTTAAAGCCTAAATCCACTTGGACCAGGATTAACCGAATGGATTTTAGGCTTAGAGGGCTATCTAAGGCTTTGATGTTACCAACCCGTGGGAAACAATGAGTCTAATTTGGAGGAAGAGCAGCGTGAGGATATTGATACTAGGGAGGCTGAGCGTGGAAGGGTGGGGAGTGGCGATGATCTTGAAAATATTATATCGGTGGGGGTGGAAAGCCACCCTTGCCAGGAGCAATGAAGATCTTAAGTTGGAACTCTCAAGGGCCTGGGAACTCCTGGACAGGAAATAGCCTTCGCAAATTAGTGAAGGAACAAGTTCCCACTGTGTGTTTTCTCATAGAGACACGTTTGGATATGGACGGTTTTAATAATCTTTATGATAATTTACCTTTTCAGAATAAAATAATTGTTAAACACCTAGACTCTGGTGGAGGGTTAGCTTTTTTATGGAGGGATGATATAAAGTTAGAGGTAGTTAACTACACTACAAAGCATATTTTAGCTAAGGTAACATAAGAAGATGGATTTGTATGGTTCATGACAGGTTTCTATGGTTGGCTGAAGGCATAACAAAAAATTAAGTCTTGGAAGCTGTTGGAACATTTGAAGACTTATGTGGAGGGTCCATGGTCATGTTTTGGAGATTTTAATGCTATTCTCCATTCCTCAGAAAAGCAAAGAACGAGGCAGCCCCATATTGCTCAGATTAATGCATTTAGGGAGGCTTTGGAGAGTTATCAATTGGAAGATCTAGGTTATAAAGGATACCTATTTACTTGGACTAATAAGAGACCCGGTGATGCAAATACCAACTTGAGACTTGATAGAGCTGTTGCAATGAAGGGGTGGGTAGAAAAATTTTAGGTCAGCAACATGGTTTATCTTCTTCCTCATGCTTTGGATCATATTCCTATTGCTAGCCAAGTTCAAAAGTTTAGACAGAAACATTGTAGAGCTGATCGGGGTTTCAAATTTAAGGAGAGTTGGCTTTTATGGGATGACTGTGAGGCATGGATTCAGCAAGCTTGAAGTTTGGCAGGTAGCAAGGAGGCGGGTTTAGCAGCCATGCATGAGAAAATAAGGGCTTGTGGGGATGATTTGAAGGCATGGGGAGATACAAGGACAAAATCTGAGGAGGAAGAGATTAAATCTCTTCTAAACTAGCTTGATAGAATTAATAGAGCTGACACTACTAATGAGAGTAAAGTGGAGTATTTGGAGATTAGTAAAAAATTGGATGATCTTTTGTTAAAACAGGAGATTTACTGGGCACAATAGTCTAGGGTTGCATGGTTGAAACATGGGGATAGAAATACTAAATTTTTCCATTCAAAAGCATCACAAAGGCAAAGACGGAATCATATTAAGGGTATCTTGAATTCACAAGAGCATTGGGTGGAAGAGGTGGAGGATATAGCTAGGGTAGCGGTTGATTATTTAGATAATCTATTTTGTGTAGGTTCATGCAATAAAATGGAGGAGTGCCTAAGCACAATCTTGGCCAAAGTAACTCTAGATATGCCGTATATGCTATCCAAGGATTTTACTGCTGATGAAATCAAGGAAGCTATATTCCAAATGGGACTAATAAAGGCACTTGGACCTGATGGTGTGAATGATTTATTTTATAAAAGTTCTGGCATGTTGTGGGTGGTGATGTTGTGAATGCTGTGTTAGAATTTTTGAACGATGGAGTTATGTTGCCTGCTTTAAATCATACAAACATTGTGCTCATCCCTAAAGTGAAGAATCCATAGAATTTTTTTGAATTTAGACCAATTAGCCTTTGAAATGTCATTTATAAGATTATTTCTAAAGTCCTTGCAAATAGGCTGAAACAAGTGCTTCCTGCTATTATCTCCATCCAGAGTGCATTTATGCCAGGTCAACTTATTATAGATAATGTTATTGTGGCATATGAGACTTTGTATTCTATGCATGCTAGGAAGAAGGGCAAGATAGGTTCTTTGGCTTGAAAATAAAGTTCAATGTCAGCAAAGCTTATGATCGAGTGGAATGGCTATTTTTACAGGGCATAATGCAGAAGTTAGGTTTTCCAGAAACATGGAATGAGAGAGTGATGACATGTGTAACCACCACATCATTCTCTATTCTACTCAATGTAAAACCTTATGGGAATGTGCTTCCGTCTAGAGGAATCCGTCAAGGAGACCCTCTTTCATCATACTTGTTTCTATTGTGTGCAGAGGGATTTACATCTTTGTTGGCAAAAGCAAAGAATGATGGAAAAATTCATGAAGCTTCTATTTGTAGAGGGGCACCAAAAGTTTCTAACCTATTGTTTGCAAATGATTCCCTTTTGTTCTGTAGGGCAGCACAAAATGAGGTGGAGGTAGTTTCTGAGGTGCTTCAAACCTATGCCAATGCTTCGGGACAGTGCATAAATTTGGAGAAGTCTTCAGTCTTTTTTAGTAGTAACACTTCATCTAGTCAGAAGTAAGAGATTTTGGGGATTTTGGGAGTTCAGGAGGTAAACCAATTTGACTCATATTTGGGGCTGCCTACCTTAGTAAGGAAAACTAAATATCACACTTTCTTATGCTTGAAGGATAGAATATGGAAAAAATTGCAGGGTTGGAAACGGATGATGTTGTCTAAGGCTGGTAAGGAAATACTTATTAAAGCAATTGCTCAGTCTATTCCTACTTACACCATAAGTGGATTTCAACTCCCTTTGAAACTATGTGATGAACTAGATGCGATGTGTGCTAAATTTTGGTGGGATCAAGTGGGGAATGAACGGAAAATTCATTGGCAAAGGTGGGAAAAGTTGACACTATGAAAGAAGGATGGAGGAATGGATTTTAGGGATCTAAGGGCATTTAATTTAGCTATGTTAGCTAAACAAGGGAGAAGGTTGCTGCATGACAATAATTCTTTAGTATATCAATGCCTTAAAGCTAGATATTTTCCAAGATCTCATCTATTTGATGCCAAGGTGTCCCCAAATTGTTCCTTTGTATGGAAGAGCATTGTGGCAAATTTACCTATTTTGAAGTCTAGGTGTTGTTGGAGAGTTGGGAGTGGCCATTCAATTCAGGTTTTAGGGGATGACACCAAATTATCCAACAAATGCACCTATGCATCTAGTCAAGGATGAAGTTAGAGAGGTGACTGTTGCCAAATTGATTGATCAAGACTTACATGCATAGAGGTTTGAATTTATCATGGACATGTTTGTGAAAGAGGATGCCAAAGCTATTTGCAGAATCCAACTAAGCCGAAGATATGTGGAAGACATTATGATCTGGTTGCACCACAAGAAGGGGTTGTTTACTGTTAAGTCTGCATAAAAAGGTGGCGAAGAAAGTATTGAGAGGAGGAAAAGTAGCTGAAAGTTCAAGAGGTTGTGTTGGGAGGAGAATTTGGACTGCACATTGGAAGCTTCGAATTCCAAATAAGATTAAAGTGTTTGGATGGAGAGCTTGAAATGATATTTTCCCAACAAAGCTGAATCTGTTAAAGAGAAGAATAATTGATGATGCGATGTGTCCAATATGTATGAGATTTCCGGAATCAACTATCCATGTTCTTTGGGAATGTGATGCGGCTAAGGATGTATGGGCTGGAAGCTTGAAAATTTTGTAGAAAGGAGTCTTGGGTATGGCTTATATGATTCAATTAATGGAGTACTTGTTGGATCGGGCTGAGTCAAAAGAAATGGAGGTAGTGTTAGTCCAAGCATGGTTGATTTGGAATCAAAGAAACAAGTTTGTGTATGGAGGCAAGTCTCATGATACGGGTTGGTTGAACAACCGTGCAAGAGATTTTCTAGAGGAGTATCGGACTACAATACACTAGATGGGACCTGAACCTGCGATGCAACCTAATTGGGATACCTGGCAGCCTTCTCCATAGTTGGTCTTCAAGCTCAATTTTGATGCAGCATTGTTTTCAAGCCTTAAGAGATTGGGATTTGGAGCAGTCATATGAAATGAAAAAGGAGAGGTTATGGCAGCCATGGCAGCCAAGGGACCTGAGGAGTTTTGCAATGAGGAGGCCGAATTACTTGCATGTAGAAAGGCCATTGAGTTTGCTATGGATGCTGGCTTCTTTGTATTAGTCATTGAAGGGGATAACAGCTCTGCCATGGAAGCTATTTCAGCTTTGAAGGATGATCAGTCAATACTTGGGAATGTGATCAGGGATATTCAACACTTGATTAGAAATTTACAATGGGTAAGTATTGAATGTACTAGGAGAGGGGGGAATAAGGTGGCTCATGTGTTAGCTCAATTTGCGAGGAATATTATTGATGATATGTATTGGATGGAAGATGTACCTCCAATAGCTAGGGAAACATTGTATCAAGATGCTAATTTTTCTGATTAATTGATTGGAATGCTTATGTTTCGAAAAAAATAAAAAATAAAAAAATAAAGAGATTACTACTTAAATAAGAAGAATGTAATATGTGAAACAAGCGATATATCAAAAAATGCTCCCTGAGAATTGAATCCTCGAAAGGCATTATTACAATGAAATTAACTAAGTAAGAAATTATTTAAATTGTCTAGTATCTCTAATGAAAATTAAAATGTTATTATTGAATTTAAATTAATAGGACAGACCATGGTTGTCAAAATCGCAATCTGGATCGTAGTATTGCACGATTTTACGATCCCACCTTACCAAAGCGTTTAGAATTGCACAAGGATCGTAAAAATTATAGGATTGCATGTAGGATTGTGTAGGATTGTATAGGATCGTATGGGATCCTACCAATCCTACCAAAACGTAAAAATCAGTTTTTTTTTTTTTAATTCATCTTTATAAGTTGTAATTTGTAATCTCAAGACTAAGACATTGTACTCCAAAAATGTATCAACTAAGTGATGAGACTCATATGGAGATGACTTTCTTGAATTGAAAATTTTAGCTATAAGAATATTGAGCTTAACATATAGCTCTTCAGGTTGTCAAAGTAATTGGAGTACATTTGGAATAGAAAGACCAAAAAACTTTGGTATATTATCCACCAATTGAGAATTCTCTATTAAAATTGGTACAACTTTAAGTACACTCAAAAAGGAGAAAGTTGTTTAAACCAAAAAATTAAAATAAAAAAAATGAATGAGTTGGTATTATTATGTAAAACTTGAAAATAAAAGAGAAAATACCAAACCATCAAGTGCAAAATAAGAAATTGGTTTGAAGAACTTGTCTTTAGATGATGAGTGGTTAGCAAAGGGTGTGGACTAGAAGATGATGGTGCAGATTTTGATGAAGATAATGAAGTGACAATTCTAATGTCTTCCTTTATAGATTTAAAAAAAAAAAAAAAAGTTACATGCGTATAGTGTGAAGGTGTGATCACTATTATATCATTTGGTTATCAATGTTAGGTGATGATGAGGGTTCAAGAGTTGCTACTGAAGGAAAAAGTGTGCTAGTATTTTGGTATTTGGTTGGTTTCTAATTAAACATTCACTAAACTTTTTAAATACATTGTGTTAAAACTTAAATATATTAGTTTCATTAGTATAGATGTAGCGATGTAGGACATGCAAATTACATTATATTATCAAAATCTTTATTTTTTATTTTTATGGAAGATTCATAATTTACGTGATTATGAAATATACAAGGTCACTATCAATGTGTTTTTTGCTTCAAATCTGAAAATAGGTAGAATCTTACGATCCACGATTTGATCTTACGATTCACGATCCTACCTACCTCCTGCGATCTTACGTAGAATCCTAATTTTGACAACCTTAGAACAAACCAGAAAGTGGTATATCAAACAAAGCTACAATAAACATATTTTAATTACACATTCACTTTAATTATTATTATTATTATTATTAAGTAAAGCTTTAATTAAATTAAAACAACCATTATGTGCAAAAAACTAGTACAAGAACCAAAGCTATAGGTAAGTTTAACGAAAAGAAATATCATTATGTAGCTTAAAGTGATCCTTACTGAATTAGTGTGCGTTTGTTTGCACTGTTAGAAGCTGAAAACACGCATATTAGAAAAAGCTGAAGAAAAATTTTGTCGCTCAGGCAAAAATCGCGTCCATAAATCAAAACGCACATACTGTTACCGTTGGGCTGATGATGAATTACGAAAATACCCATAACAATTCTTCTCTCACACCTGAAGCCTCATGCCCCTCATCTGAGCTCTCTGCTCTCCCTTTGCATCAAGCTCCTCTCACGCCTCCCATCTCAAGCGTAATCAAAATACAAACTCAAAAACATAATCTTAAAATTTGTAAGGTTGAATTTATTCAACCATCTAATTAGCTTTATTCCATGCCAAATTTGCTTGTAATTCAGCATTTAGTAACCCTGTATTTAGGTGGGTTTGATGTAAGGGTAGTGAGTGAAATAAAGTGAAGTTTGCTCAAGAGTGTGCAAGAAAACAGAGACTCGCAGCTTGGCCTCGCGAGTGACTCACGGCTACAAGCCACCAAACGTAGCACACGTGCCAAGCATGCTGGAAGGTGAACAGTCATGCAAGCTGGAGCACTACAAGACAAAACAGGACAACTGGCCATACGGTTATCTCGCGACTGGATCTCGCGACTTAGTCAAGCCGCGAGGTCAAGCCGCGAACCACCCCTGTTTTGTAAAACCTGACGTTTCACATTCCTCTCACACTCCAGTATAAATACCCCTTTTACCCACGATTGTAAGAGAGCTTCCAGAGAGAATCTTGAGAGAGAAACCCTAAAGAAAAACAAGATTGATTCACCAACAATCTATACATTAGAGTCTCTTCAAATTCCTCAACTCTCTTCCTCTCCATTATCAAATCCTTGAGAGGCATCTTACCAAACCTGGTTCTCACCATTATCATTACTGTGAGAGAGCTGTTTGGATTTCTGGGAAGCAGTTAGGAAGGAACCAATCTTCATTGCTTGATGCTACGGTCTAGTAGCGGAATCCGGGAAGCTAGAAAAGAAAAAGGTTCGGCGCAACCTCGTTGGAACAAGAAGCTTGGAGGGGTTAGGTGCACTGGGTAGATTAGGCTTGGAGGGTCTATTGCTGTCCATGTATCCCAACTATATTTTCTAGTGGATTGTTTACCGCTTGGAGGGCGGCGGAGAGGTTTTACGCCGAGAGCTTCGGTTTCCTCTTCGATAACACATCGCGTGTTGTCTTTGTGTTTGCATCTTCCTTCCTCTCTATCTTTGCCTTTTCATTATCTACTGTGGATTGTGATTTTAATTTGGCTTAGATAGTTTTACCAATTCTGTATTAAGCTTTTGTTCATGTTCTGCACATTAATTGTTTGATATAAAGCTTGTATTGGTAATTTGTATATTGGGGGTCTAAACGTTGAAGGGTGTTGATACACGTTTTTGAACTTTCAATTGGTATCAGAGCGGGTACACTGTTATTGGTTTCATTACCATTGTGTGATCCTTGACTCCCTTTTGAGATGGATCGGTCTCAATCCCTAAATGCACCTCCATATTTTGATGGTAGTAATTATGCTTTTTGGAAGGTTCGCATGAGAGCTTTTCTGTGTTCTATTGATGAATCCATTTGGGATGTTGTTGAGATTGGTTGGACCAGACCTGAGGCAGCCAAATCCACTTGGGATAAGGCAGCACTTGCTGCATCTAATGCTAACAGTAAAGCACTCAATGCTATTTTCTGTGGTGTGTCTCCAGATGAATTTCACAGGATTTCTCACATTACCGTTGCCAAAGAAGCATGGGAGATTTTGGAAACCACCTACGAAGGCACAAAGAAAGTGAAAGACACCAAGTTGCAAATGCTGACCACTCGGTTTGAGGAGCTCAAAATGAGTGAGGATGAGTCTTTTGACTCTTTATATAGGAAGCTAAATGAGGTGGTTGTCAGCAAGTTCAACTTGGGGGAGAAAACGGAGGATTCAAAAATTGTAAGGAAGATCCTTCGATCATTGCCGGAAAGTTTTCGTGCTAAAGTGACGGCGATTGAAGAGAGCAAGGACCTTGATGACATCAAAGTCCAGGAGCTGGTTGGTTCTCTTCAGACTTATGAGATGTCGCTGCCCAATCAACGGAAGAGTAAATCTCTTGCTCTTAAGACCATTAATGAGAAGGTGGAAGATCAAGACTCATCGAGAGAAGATGTGGTTGACAAAGATGTTGCATACCTTGTCAAAAATTTCAGAAAGTTCTTGAAATTCAAAAATAATGGCAAATTTGATGATAAAAGAAAATTCCAAAGTTTTGGAAGGGAGAAAAGGGAATTCAAAAGGAAAGATGGAAAAGAATCCCAACCTACACAAGGTGTCACTTGCTTCGAATGTAACGGGCATGGACATTTTAAGAAGGAATGTTCGAATTATTTGAAATCGAAAGGCAAAGTGTATGCCACGACATTGAGTGACTCGGATTCATCTGACTCAGAATCTGAAGAAAGCTGTGATGGAGAGGGGAACTATTCAGCTTTTATGACTATTGCTCATGTTGAGTCTTCAGATGAGTTGAATCTGCTTGTACAAGACCTTGGAGAACATAGTGATGATGAATCACTGGGAATTGTTGAAGAATCAGATGCTGAAGAAGATGAAAGCACAGCAAATCTTCAAGAGAATTATAACTCACTCTTGGAGAAGTCGGGTGAGTACACAAAGGTGGCCAAGGCTGCTGTGAGAAAAATGAAGAAGGCAGAGGAGGACTACAAAAGTCTCCTAATCCGATACAGGGAGGCCAAATGTGAGATAGAAACACTGAATGGTGAGCTGTCCGAAGCTTACACAAAAGTGAGATTTCTTGAGCAAGAGGTTGTGCAAGCAAATGCTAAAATAGAGAGGGTCACCACCAAGAAGCTAGATGATGTTATTTCATCTCAAAAGAGCTTTTCAGACAAATCCGGATTGGGATATACCGGAGGAAGTAGCTCATCTGGAAATGTCACTAAAGAAGTGAAGTTTGTAAAGGCCAAAGATCCAGTTGTAGTTGACCTTACTGATGAGAAGCTCAAGATGGAGGAGAAGAAGAATGTGGTGAACCAACGGCTGTTGAATCCCCGTAATCAATCTGTGGGCAGGTCTGAATCTCATGCAAAGTCACGCCCACGACCACAAAGAGGTCCTAGAGCAACTTATGTGTGTCATTATTGCAGACTTCAAGGGCATACTCGACCAAATTGCCAAAAGCTGAGAGCAAAGAATAGTGCAACTCCTCAAAGGTCAGGAGGACCTAGAAATGATAGAAGAAATTGGGCAGGTGATCAATCTAGAAATCAGAATGGTGATCCTGGAATGATGAACATAATGAAAATGATTGGTGCATTCACCAACTGCTTGGAAAGCTTCTCACGAAGGTTTGAAAGCCCTAACTCCCGTACCCAATCCTATAAGGAAATCACCCCAAACGCAAGTGACGTGTGGGTGAAAAAGGGTACTCATGCATAAGCATTACAACATGTCCATGCATTAATACTTCCTATGCCTTGCGACGATGTTTGTTTGTTTGCTTGTTGTTTTTGCTGTTGGTTGGTTTGCTTGTCTTCTTGTGCATACTTTTAATTTATTTCGTTTTTGATCAATCTCTTTCTTCTAGTGTCAAAAATCCAAAAATCACATAAAAATTAGAAAATCAAAAAGTTTGATTGACATTGTTGAGCTTTTGTCTCAAAACTTGTTTTGCTTTGTACCTTTGTGCTAATGGCTTTGTGCATTTTCGAGCATTGCTTGTTTCTTTGCACTCATATCTCTGTGGGAGAAATCTTGAAATCTATGTGATTGTTGTAAATAGATCTTCAAACTTGTCATGAATGATTAGTGAATGGTTATGTTGATCTTGAGACATGCATAGACTTGTGTCTATATATCTTCCCACTCTTTATTTTTGTTTTGCTATAAAGAGTTCACTAAATGTAAATCTCCAAATGAAAAGAGATATTGAGCTGCAAAAGCCTGTCGCACATTCTAGTATTCGACTAGGAAAAAGGGTAACTGACCTTATATTAAAGAAAATGTTTATTCTAAAAGCCAAAGGCTTGCTCATTAAAGTGCAATATCAAATATCACTCTCACAATGAGAGGTGATTGCCTTAAAAGATCAAAATGATCAAATGTTATGTTTAAAAGTGGAGTAAAATGTAAAGCTCCAAGATATGTTATCAAGTTTTGTGGGAGGTCATATATACATATTTCTATAATTGAGATGGGTCACATGATCTAGTGCTAATTGTGTATGTCTTGGTTGAATTGATCATTGAAACTTCACATTAGACTAAGGACTATCTCATTGTTGATGTCCACACACAACACACAAGTTTATGTTCAATAAATGTCATATTCATTTGTGTGATTGTACTTGATGAAATGTGTTTTCACATGCTCAATCTTTGTTAATTCAAGCACAAAAAGATTTTTGAGTGTTTTAGGTGTTTTTGGAAAGTATTTTGTTTGAAAAATCTGAAAATTTCAAAAATCCTGTTTTGCCCTGTTTTGGCGGCTCAGTCGCGGGTGTGTCAAGTCGCGAGCCTCAGTCGCATCTTCGCGAGTCATTTTTGGCGACTTGTTCGTGAGTGGAAGGTCCAGTCGCGAGGTTTACTCAGAGATTTTCGCGGCTCAGCTCGCGACTCACTCGCGGGTAGACCTTCCAATCGCGAAAAACACTTAGAAAATTTTTTCAAACTTTTGTCTTTGAGTGTTTTGGTAGCTTGAACTGGCGACTTGTTGGCGACTCTATTCAGTCACGAAAAACGCGTGTTTGGCAAAAATAGGGGCAGTTTTTAAATTTTTTTCAATTTTCCCTCGAACATTTGTGACTGTTCATCTTCTCTCTAAACTATCTCCTTCCCAAACACTCCGGGTATCCATTTTCAAATCTCATTGGTGCTTCATTTCTTATCCAAATCATCAAGAAAAGGTATGGGTCTTGTTTTCTTAATCTCATTTTACCTATTTCGTGGATGTTTCTACTACCATTTGTGATTGTTATTGTGTTCGAAATATTCCTCTTTTTGTGTGATGGTTATGGCTTGTTTTGATTGTTGTTGTTTTCATCCGTTTTCATGTTGAGTGGTCACAATGTGCTTTTTCATTGTTCTGATATTTGCCTGTTGTTGATTCTGAAAATCTTTTGTTAAATAGGTTTGGTATTTATATGACTTGCTCATTTGACTTGCTTGAGTGTTGATGTTGGTTTTCGGCATTGGTTTACTGTGTTTTTATGTTATCATAATGTGTCTCTCAACCATGTGCTCTAGTTTGAGTGCTTTGTTACTTCATTTTGAAATTTTTTCCCATGTTCATATCTTTTGTGGCATGTTTTATGATATCTGTTCTTGATGTTCGAATGTTGTATCTGTTTGCATATCATGGTCATGGTAACCTATCTCATTGACAGTTCTGTTAGTTTTTGTCTCTCTATGCCTTTGTGCGCTATCACCATTTTGCTGCACTTGTCATTTTGTGCTCCTTAGTATTGTTGGAAGTTTGGTTGGGTCTGCACTATCTTCAGTTTGTATTTATGTATTGAAATTTTTTTACTTCTATTAGCACTGAATCATGTTGACATTTATCTTGTGTGGTACTGTTGTTGGTTCTTTGCTGTGGGTCTGTTATCTTGCAGATGTCTCGTCGATCTTCCAGGGGTAAAGACATTGTTGCTGACGATCCAGCAACACCAGTTGCTAAAAGGACTCGACTATCATCACAGGCATCTCAAGACCCCAATGAGGATAGGTTCAGAACTCCGCTTACCTCACACGTCTACTCAAACATTTTTGACAAGTCAACTCCTATAGTGGAACGGGTGGTGGAGTTTAACACCTTAGGGACCACTTTTATCTCTCGAATCTTTGAGAAACGAGATTGGGCAAACTTGTTCGGGAACTTTGATGATCCAATGGATGAGCTGGTCAAAGAATGCTTCTCCAATGCAACTAATCTTGGAGTTGAAATCATTTTCTGGGTCAGAGGAAAAGAGTTTGGCATTTCCCCAAACTCCATCGCAGATCTTCTCGGCATCACCAGACCTCAGAATGTGGATCTAACTCCTTACGATGATCGAACTCCAGAGGTTGAAGAAATTCTACAAATCCTAGGATCCGATCATGAAGTATCCAATACAAGAACATCCATCAGCACCGCAAAGTTTGCACCAGAGCTGACCACACTGAAGTTGATCATGTTCACCAATCTCTACCCACTGTCCAACACTACATTCATCAATCTTGGGAGAGCTCTAATCCTTTGTGATCTTATTACAGGAGCCCCCATTGATATATGTACTCACATCTATTACACCTTGAGGAAGACCGCGGTTCAAACTGCAGCTCGAGGAATTATTCCATTTTGCAGTCTCATCATGAAGCTCATTCTTCGTGAAGGCATTGTTCCTTCTACAGATGGAAAAATGTTGACCCGTCAGCGTCCTATTTCCATGTTCACTCTTCAAGCTAGCAGAAGTCACTCCTCTAAAACACCAAGGAGTGCTCACATCTCTCCGGTTACTCCATCTGCCCCTGAGTCAGAGACACCTGCACATACCACATCTACTTCGCGTGCTGTTCCTGAAGCTTCACAAGCTAGTATTCCGCAAGCACAGACTGCTCCTCATACTGATAGAGTGGGCAGTTTACTTGAGCATATTCAGAAACGCATTGATGAGATTGTGGCACTTCTCTACTCCACAAACAACCATGTCCAAATGCGTCTCGAGACTATGGAGAATCAGCTAGATGCTATTCAACAAAAGTTGGACGAGAGCCTTTAGCTATTCGTGGCAAAAAGGGGGAGAGCATTCAGTAAGGGGGAGAAAGTTCAAAGGGAAATGTGCATAGTGATAGGGGGAGTACACACGTACTTTTGTCATACTTTTGTTTTAAGTCTTATCCTCTAAACTTATAGGTTTATGTTTGTTGGACTTTTAGTGTTTATATGGGTTTGATACACTGTGTTTTTGGTGTATAGTTGTTTCTAACTCATAACTTATACTCTTGGTTTAAACTCTTATATATTTTGATGATGTTATTCAGGATATTGTGTTTTGTACCCATGTGCTTTTGTAAGCTTTTAGGGTTAATGTTTTATGCATGTTTTGTAGGCTTTATGGTTTGTACCTTGCTTAATGCAGCCTTTATGCTATGTTGAAATCAGTACTTTAATCTAAATGTCTTGCATTTTGATTTATGTACTGTCACTCTTGTGCCCTTGTAGGATTGTTCCTAGATGCATATACCTTGTATATTATGCATTGGTTGAGTGTTGAGCATACAAGTATCTTGCCTTGGGCTTGTTAACTTGTATGTCCTTGTGTTCATTCCAAGTGTGAATGAGCACTGTGATCACTGCCTTGTGGTGTTCACTTGGTTGATCAAGTCATGGTTTGTTTCTTAACTCCATCTTTGCTTGATCACATATTGCCTGTTTCATATGCATTTTATGATTTTCTGCTTACAATGATCATGGTGTATTGTTGTGTTTCAGGAGTATTATGTTCATATGATTCAAGTGCTTCACAGCTTCTAGAGTTAGGTGTGAGTGAGTTTTGTTCAACTGTTGTCAACTCACATGTTAAGTCTAGAGTCTGTTTTAGGGTTTTGTCACGGAATAGCCAAAGGGGGAGATTGTAAGGTTGAATTTATTCAACCATCTAATTGGCTTTATTCCGTGCCAAATTTGCTTGTAATTCAGCATTTAGTAACCCTGTATTTAGGTGGGTTTGATGTAAGGATAGTGAGTGAGATAGAGTGAAGTTTACTCAAGAGTGTGCAAGAAAACAGAGACTCGCAGCTTGGCCTCGCGGGTCACTCGCGGCTGCAAGCCGCCACACGCAGCACACGTGCCAAGCATGCTGGAAGGTGAACAGTCATGCAAGCTGGAGCACTACAGGACAAAACAGGACAACTGGCCATACGGTTATCTCGCGACTGGATCTCACGACTTAGTCAAGCCGCGAGGTCAAGCCGCGAGCCACCCCTGTTTTGTAAAACCTGACGTTTCACATTCCTCTCACACTCCAGTATAAATACCCCTTTTACCCACGATTGTAAGAGAGCTTCTAGAGAGAATCTTGAGAGAGAAACCCTAAAGAAAAACAAGATTGATTCACCAACAATCTATACATTAGAGTCTCTTCAAATTCCTCAACTCTCTTCCTCTCCATTGTCAAATCCTTAAGAGGCATCTTACCAAACCTGGTTCTCACCATTATCATTACTGTGAGAGAGCTGTTTGGATTTTTGGGAAGCAGTTAGGAAGGAACCAATCTTCATTGGTTGATGCTACAGTCTAGTAGCGGAATCCGGGAAGCTAGAAAAGAAAAAGGTTCGGCGCAACCTCGTTGGAGCAAGAAGCTTGGAGGGCTTAGGTGCACTGGGTAGATTAGGCTTGGAGGGTCTATTGCTGTCCATGTATCCCAACTATATTTTCTAGTGGATTGTTTACCGCTTGGAGGGCGGCGGAGAGGTTTTACGCCGAGGGCTTCGGTTTCCTCTTCGATAACACATCGCGTGTTGTCTTTGTGTTTGCATCTTCCTTCCTCTCTATCTTTGCCTTTTCATTATCTGCTGTGGATTGTGATTTTAATTTGGCTTAGATAGTTTTACCAATTCTGTATTAAGCTTTTGTTCATGTTCCGCACATTAATTGTTTGATATAAAACTTGTATTGGTAATTTGTATATTGGGGGTCTAAACGTTCAAGGGTGTTTATACACGTTTTTGAACTTTCAAAATTAATCAAACCACAACAATAAAAGCAAAAAAATTCTTGCTCTCATAAAACTGATATAATTTAAACAACAAATCTTAAATCAAAACAACAACAATAGCAGATCAAGAACAGAAAAAAAAAAAATTAGAACAACAATAAATGATCAAGAAAAAAAAAAAAGAAGCCGATATGACCCCTGGTTGCATGCACTCCGCAGTGATAAGGAGGAGCAGCGGTGGCGGTGTGGTGGAGCAAAGACAATTTCTCCTCTCTCCATGCGTGTCTATGTCTGTGTGTGTTTGAACTTTGAAGGTAATGACACCAAAAAGGCAAGCAAGATTATGAAAAAAAAAAAAAAAAAAAAAAAAAAAAAAGAGAGAGTCGGAGAGCTTCTGGAATCAAGTGGAAGTAAAGGAAAAAAAGAAGAAGAAAGAATGAGGAGCTTCTGGAAAGTGGAAGTAAAGAAAAAGAAAAAGGGGAGGATGTGGACAATGGTATATGTGTGTGGTGGACAAAATGCAAGAGAAAAAAAAAAAAAAAAAAAAAAAAAAAAGGAAACTTATGGATGAAAGTCAAAGAATTAGAAATCACAATTTAAAAATATTACCACAATATTTTCACAATATTTTCACAATAAATTTTAAGTAATTAGCCAATATTGATGAGTAAAAATATAATTTCAGTGGTGGGTTCAAATTAGAACTAATAACAACTTTCCATATAAGATTTTGTTATGATTCTTGTGAAAGTATTGCAAAAAATATTGTGGATGTAACACTTTTTGTTGAAAAATATAATGGTTGAGAATGAATAGAAAAAGAAAAAATAAATATTAAAAAAAATTAATTTGATTACAAAATAAAAATTAAAAAAGTAGGTAGGCAAAAGATAAATGTCATTGTTAATTGTCCAAACAGTACAAAAATTTGTCTAACCTACTGGAGATGCTCTTATATATACATTGTCCTTTTTGATAATTTATCCCTCAAATTGCCACTTTTATAAATGCTAGCCAAACACTCAGTTTTTTCAAAAAACACTTTTTAACAGCTCTTACCAAACACTCAGCTTTTTGAAAACTCCACTTTTTCATTATGCACTTTTACAAAAAGCTAAACCAAACTCACCCTTAGAAAAAATAGAATATGTAGTATACCAAACAAAGTTACAGCAAAACCAATTACACAGTTGCTGTAATAAGGAGAAAATAACTATTACGTAGTGTAAATGTGATCAATTTTTTTTTTTCATTTTTTTATTAATGCAAACTAAATAAGATCGATATCGAATTAAAAATATAGAATCCATGAGTAAGTGATACAACAAACAAAGTTATGCAATAAAAAGAAAGCATCAATTTCATGTTTTGAAAAGTGATCATTTCAAATTAATCATAAAGAATGGAATCGGTGGAACATGAAAAAAACCAAACACCATGCGGGGACTTATTTGAGTCATAGAATCAATTTAATGAAATGAAAGATGTCCATTAAATGTTTTAGAAATGATAATTACTTAATCCGGAAGAATAGAATAGATTGAAAAGGTGATATACTAAACAAAGTTATGTCGATCTTATTGAAATTATATAGTTGATTTAATGAGAAGAAAACGGCCCTCTGAATCAAGAAGAATGGAAACTAAGTGGTATACCAAAAAAAGTATGTTTTTTTTTTTTTTTTTTTTTGGTGAGAAAACAAAAAAAACTATATTAATATATAGAGAGATGGGTTCGAATTACACCTAGTAGTATAACTCTATAACATTTACACATTTTTTAGACCATTGATTTTCATTAGATCTAATGATTAAAAAAACACTAGTGCCATGTCAAACCTAGTGTGCATTTGGCATTCACTTAAAAAATTGGTTTTTTTTACTATTTGGCTTATTTTTGCTACTATCTATAGGTCCCATTGCACTTTTTGGTACTATATATGGGTCCCACTATATTATTTTAGCTTTATCTACTGTACTTTCAAAAAAAAGTTTTCAATTTCAACTAAATACATTGTTCCTAAACAGACTCCTAATACCATTAACTCATTAAATTTTCTTCTAAAAATAAACAAAAAGTCATTAAAGTCTTTCACCCTCAATGGTGTCTTCTTCTTCTACCTCTCTCTCTCTCTCTTTCTCACATCTGCCTGGACCTCCATGAACTCCTCCAATGAACCAAATAAATCAACAAGGGAATCGATATATTGTACTTTTATTGTAGTAAAAGTAGCAGATATGAAAACATGCAATAGGTAGAAGATCCTTTTAAAAGACTTATTAAAAGTACCAGCTATCCAAATCCCAGATTTAACATCCTCTAACATGCAAGCCACTAGACTACAACATCTTCTCCATAGTATAGTCATATGGGATTTTGGGTGGAAAGCATAACTACTCTATTAGGAATACTAATGAGTCAAGGAAAAATGCACCAATTTGCATCCAATCTGACATTCCGATCACAACAAAATAAAGTTAATAAATCAGTTGGTCTACTAATGTAGTAAAGGTTGTTTATTACTTATATCTGTTTGCCTATTCCAATGAAATCTATTTACATAGATGCATATCATTCACATTTAATTGAAAAGATAAAAAATGCTAATGCCTTAACTCTTGTTGAGTTATTTGGTTCCATTGGAGGAGTTCATGAAGGTCCTGGCATATGAGAGAGAGAGAGAGAGAGAGAGAGAGAGAGGAAGAAGAAGAAGAAGAAGAAGAAGAAGACAATAGCCGAGGGTGAGAGTTTAATGACCTTTTGTTTATTTTTAGAAGAGAATTTAATGACTTAATAATATTAGATTTGATAATATTACATATGACATGGCACAAGTGTGTTTTTAACCATTAGATCTAAATGGAAATCACTAGTTTAAAAAAGGTGTAATTCTGATAGAGTTATACCAGGTGTAACTTAAACTCATCTCCCTTTTTTTTCCTCTTTAAAAAAAAAATAATAATAATAATGAGAAGAAAGACGTCCAACTTTACTAAGACAAAATAGCTAAATCAGCCTAAATGATAGAATGTACTTGTGGAGGAACATCTTCCATCCATACTACATAGTCAAGGTAATTTATTGCTAACATCGTCAAACTATGAGCTACTTTATTGCCTTCTCTCTTTGTATGAAAGTAAGTCAATTGTGAGAAAAAATGCGCAAAACCAATACCATCTTTAACCAGAAACCTGAATGAAGCCAAACCTGCATCATCTTTTTCCATAGCAGACACTACTGTAATTGAATCTCCTTCCACCACAGATTTGTTGATGCCTATTTCCAATCCAAACTCATGAGCTCTAGTGGCTGCCATGGCTTCAATTTCAATTGGTTTATATGCTTGGGAAATTTGCTGCACTAGTGACGCAATGACCAGCCCTTGGTCATCTCAAATAACCATGCCTATACCTAATTTGTTCTCATCAAAATACACAGCATCGTCATAATTGATTTTAAATAAATCTAGAAGAGGAGGTGACCAGCGACCACAAGGTTGGACCTAATGCGGCTTTGCTAAAGGCAAGATTGTAATGCCCCAACCCTTTAATGTATATATATATATATATATATGTAAAGTTGTGATTTACAACTATGTTTTGTGTTGGCTTTACTTCTGTGTCAAATTTGATTGTAATTTTGTTCAATCATTTCCCTGTATCTTTTTGTGATTTAATGTAAGGGTTGAGTGTGAGAGTTTGGTGAAGATTTGAAGAAGGTGAATTCACGACTGGCTTGCAATTGGCTCACGAGTGACAACCTGTGAAAGGCCACGTGAGAAGCACAAGTTGGAATCTGAACAATTTTATGCCAGGTTGAATTTCACGAGTCACTTCGCGACTTAGGTCAAGTCGTGAATAACCCATGAAACGCATTGCCTGAACTTTTTAAGTGTGCTTTTCTCATTCCTTTATCAACACTATATCAACCCACATTACCCACAAAATTGTAAGAATTTTTTCCAAGGAACTTTTGAGAGAGAAAACCCTAACTATACACTTGAGAGTTAGACATTGTAAATGTCATGCCCCAAACCCCAAAGGGTCCAAAACATGAGAGAGACGTCTCAAGTACCTGTAAATTTTTCCTTTTTCACAATTCAATCCACATAATTATTATCGAGTGCCAACAACAAGGATTATCATAATCATCCCATAGAATATACTTTCAGAGTAAGTCAGAGCTTTAAGCATTAATTACAAGGACCATAGGCCACAAAAGAATAGAGGTCTGAAAACAACAATTACATAACAACAGCTTGTCCCAACAGTGGAAATACAGTCATAACCACTATGATATACAAAAGAATGAGTCAAGCCTAAACTAAGATGTACACCATCTAATATATCCATTACACAAAAATTTAGCCTCCATCAGTAGTTAGTCTAACTACTATTAGCCACCAAAAAGTTGTCTCAAAAGATTGTTGCCTACTCTGAAAAGTTATAAAAATAATGGAATGAGACAAAGCCCAGTAAGTAGCATAATTAAAGGGGGTGGGGAAATGCAAGTTTCATGATGGTAACAATTTACAAATCATGCTTTTAATTCGGGAGTTTCCAAATAGTTTCTACAAAACCATTTCCCAAAAATAATATGACAATAATGAATAAATTGACACAGCACAAAGCTTCTCAAAATGTTCTCATGAGATTACATACTATATATTCCTCAAAATATCTCAACATGAAACTACTTACTATACTGTGAGCAATAACACACCGTTCCAAACCAGAAAATCTAACCCAAGGCCACATGATAATCACCGACACAAAGCCGGAACTCATTGTCGACACAAAGCCAGAACTAAACTGCCGACACAAAGCCGGAACTCATCGCCGACACAAAGCTGGAACTAATAACCATCACAAAGACGGGTGCTAAGATACTAATGTCACACAAACTATAGTATCTAGCTAGGTAATCACCGAGTAATCACATGTCACAGCACATGGGTAGAACATAAAGAGCTCACATAACTTTAATTCAAAATACACAATTCACTTCTAAGTAGTTTCATAAAATATTTGAATGCCCAAAATATTCACAAGGTTCTCAAAGCCTTCAACTTATTTCTTGCCAAAGAGATTTTATATTAACTTCCCAAATAACATAGGCCAAGATAAAGCATCTTTATATTTTTGCAAATAATGCAATAAATCCATAATACGCATTTTCTAGAATTTAATCAAAGATGCTAGTCTTTTCTTTGCTAACAAATCATGCAAATCCCCCATATGCAATAAGAATAAGCATTTTCATATATAATCATATATAGTAGGGTCATAACACAACACCTTTTAGAAAAACATAGTTCCACCATTAATTTTCCAAAATGTGTTTGACCCAAAAACAATATTTATAAGATATGGTTATTTTTCAAAAATACCCATTAAAAGCTACTTACCTAGCAACCGCAAAATCCTAATTCTCCAAGCTCCAAGGGGAGATTAGCTAGAACCTAAACAATGTCAAGCAAATCTATCACAATGAGCACAAAGCTTGAAATTGTATCTAGCCACATATTAGGAATTGCCAAATAAGCACTAAATTAGGCAAGCCTAGATTTAGCCTCACAAATAATATTTTCCATCTCCAAAGTTTCTCAACCAATTACTTTACAAGACATAGACTCCCATTATACTTATGAATCATACAAGGTATTATTTCTAACATCAAAACCTCAATAATTTATAAATAGTTTCCACATGGTTTTCACAACATCATCAAGAGACCTATGACACCAAAATCACAATATCCTTTCAAACAAACAATTTAGATCTTTAACTAGCTCCAAATAAACCATAAAATTATATTCACAATTTCATTTCACAAGATATACCTCAAAACCCCTAAAATTTCACCATAACAAGCCCTAGATACCCAACATTGTAAAAAGCATGAACTCACTCAACAATTACATCCACCAAGACCAAAACCCATACGTATAACACATGAATATCATTTCCAAAGCTCTTAAATCACATGAAAATCATTATTAAAGCTTGGGTAAAATAACCTCAAATAAGAACATAATACTCATCAAAAGAGATTAAAACTTTTACCTCAATTAACTTATGTGAAGGTGTGATGTTCTTGAGGATTTTCTAGTGATTTTGCCGGAAAAAATGGTAGAGGTGAGGATGAGGAATGTACCGGTGGGAGGGTGAGAGAGAGGAGTGTGTGTATGTGTGTTGTGTTGACTGAAAAAGAAAAAGAAAAGGAGAACAAAAGTGGGAGTGACCAGCCAAAGAGAGAAAAGAGGGAGTGGATTGTGTGATGGGTAGTGGGGTTAGGTGGGGGCACATTGGTCCACAAAAATTCTGACTTACCTTTTTTTTAAAAAAAAAAACTCACGGGATGTTACAGTAAACCCATAATCATCTACACCATTTCTCTTAAGTTTTCCCACACTCCTACCTCTCCATTTACACATCCTTGAGAGGCTTGTTAGGACATATGTGATTCACTTGTTAGGAACATATGTCACTATTTTATGTAATTAGCTAATTCTTTGACAAAACGCACTTTACTTGTCTTTAGGTAGATTTAGGATGTGTTTAATACTTCAAGAAATTGTGTTTCAAGATCAAATGTTAAAGCCATGCAAGTCTGTCCAAGATTCAAGCTGAAAAGTGCAAGTTCATTAAAGCTCAACAGCTAGCCATCTATCGAGCTTGAAGAGCTGTTCCAGCCCCGTGGCTCAACAGCTACTTGACAGTAGCTCGATAGATAGGCATCTATCGAGGTTTATGAAAAACAGATTTTCAGTTCTGTTTTGACTCTAATCTGTGATTATGTGTTTGGGCTTTCTTTTCTCATAACCCTAGACATATATAAGGCTTATTTTAGAGGCCATCACATAAGAGAATACAAGTAGAACACATGCAAAAGGTGACCAATGCCTTATTCTCTCTGAAAGAAGCTACTGCGTCTTTGTGCCTTAGGGTTTTGTAACCAAGTGCTTCTTGATCTTCATTATTGATGAAGTGAAGAACTTTGCATTCAACATCTTTTTCAAGTTGGTGTGTTACTCACATACTGGGAGTCGTGCATCATTAGTTAGTCACGTACTGGGATTCGTGCAAAAAGAGTGATGTTCATATATTGAAGAGTTCAGAGATTCTGAAGTGGTAGAAGATTTCTGCTGTGAGTTCATCTATGGGGATTGTAGAGTCTAGGGACAAAGGTTTTGCATTAGATCTAAAACTTCTCTTTACCATAGTGGATTGCTTTTCGAGAAGGTTTTCTCCCGGGTTTTTTTACTGTGAAACTATTTTGTTTCATTGGTTTTCTTGGGTCATCATATCTTGTCATTCTTTTTCTTTTCTTTTTTCTTTTTTTTTCCGCTACATGATTTTGACATGATATTGATGTTTGTTTGTTTTAACAAGGTTTATTCATAATAAATCTAATTAACAATTTGTATTTAAAATTTTTAATTCTATCAACCGAGGTCTAAATTTCCCAATAAGTGGTATCAGAGCGGGTACACTCTGATTAGATTAATTTCTTGAGTGTGATCCTTGACTCCTATTGTCATGGATCGTGGAAAATCTTTTTTGATTCCTCCTTTATTTGATGGAACTAATTATGCGTACTGGAAAGTTCGTATGAAAGTTTTTTTGCAGGCTCTAGGTGAACAAGTATGGTAAGCTGTTGAAGTTGGCTGGATTAAGCCAAAGGAAGCGTCGATAGATTGGGATGAAGCAACAATCATAGCGGCAAATTTCAACAATAGGGCCTTGAATGCTTTGTTTTGTGGGGTGACCAATGAGGAATTCAAGAAAATATCATCCACGGAAGTTGCTAAGGAAGCATGGACCATTCTTGAGACCACCTACGAAGGTACCAAGGCAGTAAAGACTGTGAAGTTTCAGAGACTCACTAGTAGTTTTGAAGAAATAAGGATGAAGGAGGATGAGACCTTTCATGAGTTCTATGCTAAACTCAAGGATATTGTGAATTCTGCTTTCAACCTTGGAGAATCTATAATAGAATCCAAAGTTGTTAAGAAAATCCTTAGGTCCTTACTTGAAAGATTTCATGCCAAGATTACTGCCATTGAAGATTAGGCTTATAGGGTCTTTTTGATATTCGTGTACTCCAACTTTATTCACTAGTGGATTGGTATCAGCTTGGAGGGCCATAGTGAGGTTTTTCGCCAAGTGCTTTAGTTTCCTCTTCAATAACACGTCTCGGTGTTATCTTGTATTTGCCTCTCTCTCTTCCCTTACTCTTTAAGCTTTATTATTATTGTCTCTTGCTTATATTTATGGCTTAGCGAGTAGATCCGGTTATTCTGTATCATTTACTCTCGTTCCACACTTAGATAAGTTAGAATAAAAGCAATTTAGCCGTAAGCTTTAAATTGAGGGTCTAAACAAGCTATAGTGTTTTACACAATTTGAGCTTTCAATATTGATAGGCCAAGAATGTATTGACCCCTTTGGTAAATTAATCAATTAATTAGCCAAGTAAATTAATTAGATTCAATTACAGGCAATAAGCGTGGTAGCACAAACAAATCACCAACTAAGTTAAATGCAGCGGAAAAAAAATTTGACACAGGTGATTTGTTTACGAATAAGGAAAACCACTGAGGCAAAACCCCATCAGGTGAATTTAAGGTCACCACTCCTGAGAATCCACTATTCTCAAAACAAGCGGTTACAAGTAAAAGGAATCCCAGTACCTAATACCAACCTACAATTAAACCCTTACCCCAATACCCGAGTGGACTTGTGATGTAGTGACAATCTCTCCTTTCAATGCATGGCTCCCAGTATGTGATTAACCAATTGATGCATGAATCCAAGTACGTGACTAACACATCAACTTAAGGAAGATGTTGGTTGCAAAGTTTTTTAGTTCATCCAATCGATGAAGATCAAAAAGTTCCTTGGTTACAAAACCCTTGGTGCAAAGACGTAACAGCATCTACAAGGAATATGATGAACTAGGGCAAACTTTGTCTCCGGTCACAATTTTCATGCACAATCACTTTGCATTAAGTTTCATAACCTTGCATCACATTTGACGGCCCTTAAAATAATCCTTATATATGTCTAGGGTTGTGAGAAAAGAAACCCTACACAAATACACATGGATATGAGTGAAATCAGATCTGGAAATCTGAATTTCGTAATTCTCGAAAGATACAGCTTCTGTTGAGCTGCTGTCAAGCATCAGTATTAAACCTCAATAGATGTCATCTATCGAGTTTCAATGAACAACACTTCTTCACTTGTTTCTTAGACAGATTTGCATGGCTTCAATACTAAACTTAAACTCTTGTTCCTTGAAGTACTAAACTCATCTTAGATCTACCCAATTACAAGTAAAGTACGTTTTGTCAAAGGATTAGCCAATTTACATAACATATGTCTCTAACAATATCCACATATGTCCTAACAATCTCCCCCTTTGGCAATCCGTGACAAAACCACAACAAACAAATGAAGTATGAGAGAATTCTTAAATCACTAAACTCATAATCACTTGTTGAATACAATAAAATCTAATCCTAACACAAACTCTTGAAAAATTTTGCAAGAAGAGAGTTCATGTCATCTTAGTGTGAAATAGAAATAAAGGATCGCATACATAAAGAAACATGTGTATAAAGATAGAAAAGAAACAACACATAGAGAGATAGCTCAATAATAACATACATCATCATATATAAATGAGAAATAAATACAATGTATGTCATAAATAAATGGTCACAAGACAGGTGAACAAAAGGATAATGTAAACTACAAAGAAAGAAAGAATTCAAGGTTCCGAGTCTTCTTCCTTTGATCCCATTCCCCCCCCCCCCTCCATGTTTTGTTCCATGATGAAAAGGCCCGAAAGGACTTCTTGGAGAACTTATAGAAACGTGGCGTTCATTCGGAACACCAGGTTATCCTGTTGGACTTTGTTGACACTCATTTCCCCACTGTCATTCGAACTCGGGGTAGGGAATCTCTTCTTGAGAGACCCTTGAGGTGTCTCGTCATGTTTATACAGGAGTTTTACTCCAATATACACGGCATCGATACCTCGTGCCTCAATTTGCTACTACATTCAGAGGTACACGTATCGTAGTTGCCTCGAATCTTATATCCGAGGTATTGCATGTTCCCAGGGTAGCGCACCCTAACTACCCTAGCTATAAGCATTTTCGAATTATGTCCAGAGACGAGCTTCTCTCTCACTTTTGTGAGACTCCTTCCATATGGGGTGGTAAGCTAAACACCCCATGCTCGAGCTTTGCAAAAGGCCGAGGTTCCTTAACATGGTGATGACTTTTACTTTTACTCCTTTGTCTCGCTATAACTCCATTACTAAGCCTTGTGCTCGCTTTCTTTTATCTCTTCTAGAGGACCTCTTTATAGACTTCCCCTCTCACTTCATCACATCTATTCTAGATGTGTACTTGGATTCGACGACTTGTGATAAACTCATCTTTCCTTTAGCTATCACGCACAATCCTTCTACACTTTCACATCCCCATTCCTGACTCTCTTTTCTTCTCCACCATGGGTGCCATCAGCATCAGTTTCGTTTAGCGAAGCAAGGCCCAGCTTCGATCGAAGTTGCCATATGTGGAGACGAATGATCCTACAGCTTCTACTGTTCCTCCCTCTTTCTTAACTCCTTCCACCTCTGGTCCTTCTTCTTCAACAGCTGGTGTGACCCTAGAGGCCATCATGGCGTAGCTTCAGCGGATGGAGACTAACTTTGGTGGTCGTCTTGACTATCTCACTGATGAGATGTGTTAGATAAACACACATGTTGGTCACATTGCCTATCGACAGCCTCGCCTTGGTGGTTTCGCTCCTTCTCCAGAGGCTTCAGCGGATGAGGATGATGATGTTGGTGATGATGAGGATGATGCTAGCTCTTCCAATGATGACGAGATGACAACCTCTCGGTAATTTGCCCTTTGTCATTCATGACAAAAAGGGGGAGTAGTTTTGGTTGAGAGTAGTCTTGTACTTAGGGGGAGAGTTAGTATAGGACATTTTTTATAGGGGTAGTGGATACAGTTTTTTAGGGATGTAGTGAGGTGTTCATGTACTTTTCTTTTATTTCTTTACATTAGCCTCTTGTATACCAGTCTTATGACCATTTATTTATGACATACATTGTACTTTACGTTTCATATATTTGATGATGTATGTCTTTCTTCACCTACCTCTACATGTGTTGTTTCTTTTCTCTCTTTATACACATGTTTCTTTATGTACGCAATCTTCATTTCTGTTTCACACATGATGCATTGATGAGTTTTGTATAAGGGTTTCAAAAAGACAGGTTGTGAAAGTCTACCATGCCATGAACTCTCTTCTTGCAAAGTTTTTCAAGAGTTTATGCTAGGATTAGATTTATTTTGTAATTCAACAAGTGGTTATGAGTTTAGTGATTTAAGACTTCTCTCATGATTCATTTATTTGTTGTGGTTTTGTCACGAATTGCCAAAGAGGGAGATTTTTAGGGACATATTGTTTGTAGTTGGCTAATCATTTGACTAAATACACTTTACTTGTAATTGGGTAGGTCTAGGATGAGTTTAGTACTTCAAAAAACAAGTGTTCAAGTCAAGTATTGAGGCTATGCATGTTTGACAAAGAAACAAGTAAAGGAAGTGTTGTTCATTAAAGTTCGACAGAAGTCTCGACAGAATCCTTTCTATCAAGATTTAATGTTGAAGCTGGACAGAAGCTTGACACAAGCTGTATCTGTCGAGAATTACGAAATCAGATTTTCCAGATTTGATTACACACATACTCCTATGTATTTGTGTAGAGTTTCTTTTCTCACAACCCTAACATATATAATGATAGGCAAAGAATGTATTAACCCCTTGGATGAATTAACCAATTAATTAGCCAAGTTAATTAATTAATCCAATTAGCATGCAATATATGTGGTCGTACAAACAAATCACCAACTAAGTTAATATGCAGCGAAAAATAAAGTTGACACGATGATTTGTTTACGAATTGGGAAAACCTCCAAGGCAAAACCCCACCGGGTAATTTTAAGGTCACCACTCCCAAGAATTCACTATTATCACAACAAGAGGTGACAAGTAAAGGAATCCCAGTATCATTTATCGATCTACAGTTGAATCCTTACCCCAATACCCAATTAGTCTTGTTCTGTAGTGAAAATCTATTCTTTTAATGCACGGCTCCCAATACGTGACTAACTAATCAATGCATGGATCCAAGTACGTGACTAACCACCAACTTGAGATGGATGTTGGCTACAAAGTTCTTCAATTCATCAACACGATGAAGATCTCAAAGCTCCTTGGTTACAAAATCTTATGGCGTACAAACGCAGCAGCTTCTTGAAGAGAAAGATGAACTAAGGCATGTCTCCGGTTACAATATGCTTATGAAAAACTTTTGCATTAAGTTACATCATCTGTGATGGCCCTTAAAATAATCCTTATATATGTATAGAGTTGTGAGAAAAGAAAGCCTAAACATGTATACATGGATTGGAGTAAAATCTGATCAAAAAAACTGATTTCTGTAAATCTTGATAGATAGGTTATCTATCGAGCAGCTATCGAGCATAAGGCAAAAGCTGCCTTTTAAACCTCAATAGATGCTATCTGTCTAGCTAGTTGTCGAGCTTTAAAATATAGCACTTCTTCACTTGTTTCTTGGACAGACTTGCATGGCTTAACACTTGGACTTGAACTCTTGTTCCTTGAAGCATTAAACACATCCTAGATCTATCCAATTACAAGTAAATTACGTTTTGTCAAAGGATTAACCAACTCTATTTTGACATATGTTCTTAACATGATTCACATATGTCCTAACATATAATGATTATTTTAAGGGCCGTCACGAGGGGATGCAAAGACAATTCATGCAAAAATTAATCTAGTTCATTATTCTCTTTGTAGAAGCTACTGTGTCTTTACGCCAAGAGTTTTGTGACCAAGAAGCTTCTTGATCTTTATTGTTGATGAACTTAAGAACTTTGCAGCCAACAATCTTCCTCAAGTTGATGTGTTAGTCGCGTATTAGAATCTGTGCATCATTGGTTAGTCACGTACTGGGATTCATGCATTGAATAAAGAGATTGTCACTACAATACAAGTCCAATTGGGTATTGGGGTAAGGGTTTAACTGTAAGTTGGTATTTTGGGATAGGCCAAAGGGTTTGGTAAAATTCCTTATACTTGTAACCGCTTGTGATTGATAATAGTGGATTCTTAGGAGTGGTGACCTTAAATTCACCTGGTGAGGTTTTGCCTCAATAGTTTTTCCCATTCGTAAACAAATCACCTGTGTCAAATTTAATTTCCGCTGCATTTAGTTATTTGGTGATTTGTTTATACTATCATGCTATTGCATGTAATTTGACTAATTAATTAACTTGGGTAATTAATTAATTTGGAAAGGGGTCAATTCTTTTTAACCCAACAAGGGTAAATCCCCGAGTGTATGGGTGAGGTTGCTGCCCATAGGGCCAAAAGCCACATGAAAAAGGGTATTGTGTGACGCATCATTCCATGCTACCCATGGGGGAAAGAGGTAAATCCTTGAGGGTGTGGGTGAGGCTAGGTAGGGCCGATAGACCACATGCCAAAAGAGGTACATATCATGCTAGTTTGTTTGGGTTCTGACTTGTCTGTGGTGGTATGATGTCTTGGTGACATTTCCCTCTTTATGGCACCTTAGGTGAGGTTTCTGGTTTTGAAATGGCATTGGATTTTTTTAGGGCTCACAGTGAATAAAATATAGTTTCATAGCTATTTTGGGATGCTTGGTGCTATATTATTTTTATCATTCTTATCGTGTTCTTAATGAAATTGTTTTTGCATAAATTAAATCAAAATTCCCAAATTATAGCATGTTTTGTAAAATGCTCATTATCATGAAATTTGCATTTCCCCCATCCTAATTAATTATGCTACTTACTGGGCTTTAACTCATCCCACCCTCTAACTGTTTTTCAAATCAATTAGCTATACCTCAAGTATGGAGCTTACAATATTTGGTGGTAATTGGAGTGCTATGTTAAAATGAGAAACTTTTGCAATAAATGGCTGGTAACTCAACCTTGCTATGTTCAATGAGGCCGTAATTAATTCTATTAGGGGTTGGGCACTTGAGGTTTGTTAGCCTTAGGCGTGGTAGGCCTAGATTCTATGTTGGGGTTGTCTATTCTTGATAACATTGTAACATTGTGTAATCCATTTGGAGTTTTGTAATATATTCATGTATTATGTGGAGGAACATGAATTTTAGTTATTGCTTGTAAATGTGCTATGGAGCTTTGACTTGTAATGTGGAGATTTCAATATGGTTATATATTCTTATCATGTGGAAAAGAAAAGAAAAATCTCTTATAGCTTATCTCTTGATGGTTCTTTTATTATGCCTTGGACCCTTTTAGGTTTGGGGCATGATAGTTGTGGTAACAGAACTTAGGTTATGATTCTGTAGACTTTTGAAGTTAGGAAATGATCATGATCTGAGTCAGAGCATTAGGTTTTGTTGTAGTAAATCTTGCAAAGGTGGTTTCTTTTAGGTAGTTTAGGTGGGGAACTATTTTAAGTGTTAAAATTTAGGATGAGGATATTCTAAAGACGACCTTACTAAAGATGACCTTTCGGTTAGGTGTGGCCATTATGAATTTTTAGTGATGCCATTTGGATTAACTAATGTCCCTACTACAAGAACTTATTTAAATTACATAGTTACTTCAATGAAAACAAAGGACATTCATTACTAAATTCAAAAGCGATCATTATCAAATCCAAAAAAAGAGAATATGTGGCCATTTCATGGTTCAAAAGTGATCATATTAGACTGCTACCGCTACCTATTCAAATTAGTCTTTAATTTTATTGAAAAGAAAATGGCCATTTCATGGTTCAAAAGTGATCATTGATTATTGAATCTCAATAAATATAATGTGTGGAAAAATTGGTATATCGGATAGCTATTTAGGAACTTATTCAAACCATGAGTCCTTTCGATTAGGTGATTTGGGATTGGGAGCCTATAAGCGTGTTTTAAAAAACCAACGCTGTTTTGCAACAACTTCTTATAACTTTTCTATAAATACTCATTTTAAACTCAGAATACTGTTTCACAATAGCTTATACAAACACACCCTATATAATAGTTTGAATAAGAAGAAAACAACCATTACATATTTTAAAATTGATCATTGGAAGAAAATATGTGAAAAAGGTCTATACAAAGCAAAGCTGAAGGAGACTTTATTCAAATTACACAATTACTTAAAAAAATTAAAAACAAAAACAAAAACAAAAGCCAATATATATATATATATATATATTACATGTTTCAAAAGTGTTCACTCCTAAATTGGGAACAATAGAATATATGGAACAAATGACATATCACGCAAAGTTACACGTAGGAACTTATTCAAATTGGAAGGAAAAAAGATAGAAAGAAAAAGAGAGAGGTGAAGGAAGATGCTTGGAAAAATGAAAAGAAAGAAATAAAAACACACAGTTACTTTAAAAACAAAACAACTATTATGTGCTTCAAAAGTATTCACTTTTGAATTGGGAACAACAAAATATATGGAACAAATGACATATCACGCAAAGTTACAAATAGGTACTTATTCAAATTGGGAAGGAAAAAAGATAGATTGATAAAGAGAGAGGCGAAGGAAGATGCTTGGAAAAAAGTAAAGAAAGAAATAAAAACACACAATTACTCTAAAAACAAAAAACAAAATAAAACAACTATTACGTGTTTCAAAAGTGTTCACTTCTGAATTGGGAACAATAGAATATATGGAACAAATGACATATCACGCAAAGTTACACATAGGAACTTTATTCAAATTGGGAATGAAAAAAGATAGAAAGAAAAAGAGAGAGGCAAAGGAAGATGCTTGGGAAAAAGAAAAGAAATAAATAAAAACACAGAATTACTTAAAAAAACAAAAAAAAAAACAAAAAACAAAAAACAAAACAAAACAAAGAAACCTATTATGTGTTTCAAAAGTGTTCACTCCTGAATTGGGGACAACAAAATATATGGAACAAATGACATATCATGCAAAGTTACGTAAAAACTTATTAAAATTGGAAAGGAAGAAAGATAGAAAGAGAAAGAGAGGCAAAGGAAGATGCTTGGGAAAAAGAAAAGAAAGAAATAAAAGCACAAATAAAGAGAGTGAGAGAGAAAGAGGGCGATGCTATGGGGAAAATAAATAAGAAAGAAAAACAAAAGGAAAGAAAAAGAGAGAGAGAAGGAGAATAATTGGCTAGGAAGGAAAAGAAAGAGGGAAGGACCCTTGGGATAAAAAAAAGAGGAAGAAGAAGAGAGAAAAAGAGTACAAAAACTAGATGCAAAGTCGACAAATAAATAAAGGGAAATGCTAATGAATGCCGTTAGAGCATTGGTTAATAATCCATTTAAAGAAAGTTTTTATGGGAAAAGAAAAAAAGTGGTATCAAAATTTTCCTAAAATGGATTGTTAACCAATTCTCTAAAGGCACTCGTTAGTATGACCCATAAATAAATAAATAAATAATATTTAAAAAATGCTAAGTGTTCCAATTGAAAATAGTTTCAGTAAAAAGAATCGTAGATCGTGGCCTTGGAGTCAGCAGTGACTCAATAAAGTCAAAGGGTGTCTATATTTTTTGGGCAAATTACAACTTACCCACCTATTGGTTTGGCTGAAATTTAAGTTACCTACTTATAATTTGAAATTTGACACCTTATATACCTGAGGTTTGACCGAAATTTTAGTTATCTACTTGTGGTTTGAAATCCTATGATGCAAGTGTTCCACTAGATTATTTTTTTTAGTTTATTTGATCTTGAATTTTTATGGGTTTTTTTTTGTGTTTTTTAAGGAGAGAGACATAAAAGTAGAGTAAAATTACATATTTAGCCATGTTTTTTATAGATGCAAGTTACAGAACTCTAATTGAGTTAACCTTAGGTGGGAATTAAAGTGTCAAATTTCAAACCACAAGTAAACAACTAAAATTTTAACCAAATCACATGTGAATAAGTTGTAATTTGCCCATATATTAAAAAAAAAAAAAAAAAAAAAAGAGTCTAGTGCTAAATCTTAATACTGTTCTCTCACGTATCACGTCAATGATAACTACTACTCCTGACCAAAATCTAAAATAGAAAAAGAAGGGGTGAGGTGGATTCAATGATAACTACTACTCCTGATCAAAATCTAAAATAAAAAAAGAACGAGTGAGGTAGATAACTTATGATGCACAAAACCAAAATATTCCCCATTAATAACTAACCAAGAAACCATTCTCAAAAGAAAACCAGTAACCAAATGTCATTTTAGTATTTTAAGTTTCATTATTGCATATATTGGTGTCTAGTCATTTCAATTTGAATTTAATTATTTTAGTTCAATGACTTTACTCAAAAATCATTTATTTTATAAGAACCCACTAGTAAATCTTACCCCAAAATTACTTTAAACCACAAATTTAAAGGGTTAAGGTGATTTTTGAATAAAATTAATAGACTAAAATAAAAATTTTCAAAATTAAAGAATTAAAATGATTTTGGGGTAAAATTATTGGATTAAAATGATCAACTTCAAACTTAAAAGACTAAAATAATTTTTGGACGAAATTAGAAAATGTAAATTGTATTTTTTTTCCTTAACTAAACTTATAGAGTGTAATTTGAATTTTTGTCAGCAAATTTTAAAAATTACCAATAGTATAATTGAATTATTTTTTCTTAAATGAGAGTATTGTTGTCAAACAATTGTTTTTATGCTTTTACGGTGAATGTTTTGATACGTTGAATTGAAATCAAACACAAACAGACTTTCCCCTTCAAAAAGAAAACACTTCCAAGTTTCAAGCTCCGGTGGATTATTATGGTGAGACCATTCGAATATTAATTGGATTAGATATGTCCCGTTGGGTTTACCCAAATTATTTTTTTTATTCTTTTTTTTTTTTTTTCATTCTTAATTTGAAACTTAAAAAGCTTGATCCTACTGACCGTACAAATTTCTTTCTGGTTCCCATATAATAACCACAAGCCTATTATTAGGCTTTTAAAAGCATACAAAGTTGCTAACAAAAAAACCATTAAAACAAAACATTTTATATATCAACTCCGTCCCTATCACGCGCGATGTATTAATATCAAAAGAAAAGAAGAAAAAATCTGGACTCTGGAGACACCGCTGCTGCGCTGCACCGCCTAGGCCACGCGTGGACGCCACTGCATTGATTTGGTATGCCTTGGACTGTCGCCATCTCTCTCTCTGACTTTTTTTTTTTTTTTTTTTTTTTCCTTCAATTTTGTTTCTCTGATTTCTCCAAGTCTCTTTGATATTTTTCTTTCTATAGGAGTATTGTATTATTTTAACAATGTTTGTGCCGCTATGACTGTGATTTTTTTTTTTTTTAAAAGGAAAATAATAACAAAGAAAAAGCAGGACCCGTTTAACTGGGAAACCAAATATATTGCTCCTAGAGAATTGCAACTAAGTTTAATCCTGAAGTATTCTCCAAAAAAAAAAAAAAAAAAACTTTAATCCTGAAGTGTTAAATTTCTTTGGTCCCCTGCCATTGAAAGTTAATATATTTTTTACAAAAATTCGATAGTTGTTGCTTGGGGAAAAGGAAATTTGAACCTGAGATCTCTATTGAAAATACCATGAAATCTCAATTATGTTACAATCTTCTTTGCATTGAAACTTACTATTTATTTAAGGCTCGTTCGATATGTATGTTTAAATAATAATTTTCAGTTTTTTTGGAAATACATGTTTGTGAAAAAGTGTGTGAAAATATGTGTAATATTTTTTTAAAATTGAAAACATATGTTTTAAATTATGTACCAAACAGCTCCATTGTTTTTGTCTACTTCTCTCGTTAATTTTTTTTTTTTTTTGTCTAATTATTATAAATTGTTTACTTGCGATGTTGAATATGTCCATATTCGAAATCTACTTTTATTAATTTATCTTAAAAAGAACACCAAGTACCATGATAGATTATTACATTGTAATAATTAATAATTATTTTATATATTTTCTTTTGTTAATGATTTATTAATATTACATGGATGTTAGTTTGGATTTTCATGTAAAAAAATATAGTTCATACTTTTGCCTCTCTCAATTGAAATCCTAGCTTTGTTAACTTGACCTTGGCACAAACACAATAGTTTTTGAAGGAGAAAAAGAACGACGAACAAAAGAGGACAAAAGAAAGCAAAAGAGAAACAGGAAAATGCTTGGGAGAAACTTGGGGAAAAAGGAATATATATATATATATATATATATATATCGTTTTGCACAGTCACTGTAGATTTGATATAAGGTACCCATTTGGATTGCATTGATTCTGGCATTTGCATTTTTGTTCTGCTTTTTTTTTTTTTTTGGTTCAGCCTGTAATAGTTGACTTGTCAACTGTGAACAGTATACCCGTGCACTGTTTATGGGTCCCACAAATTACACTTTTCAATAAATTTTTTATTAAAAATGGGTCTCACAGCACTATTTATACATTTAAAAATTATTTTGCTACAGTGTTTTCAGTTTCAGTAAAAATAAGCTCAACCCAAACAGACCCAAGATAAATTATAATTATAAGATCACGAATATGCCGAACGTTAATCTTAAGTATGGTTTAAATGGATTTAAAATTTTGTGAATTGCTTGTATAATTTAATCATTTTTACGACTTATATGGCATCTATGAATATCAGCCTATGGGAATTTTTGTGCACTTAAGGAAAAGAAAGTAAGGTCACGTGGTCAACAGAAATTAAAACAATATCTTAAGCATTTGAGGTAAGTAACCTGTAGTGTACGTAGTTTCAAGAGAGACTGAGACACATTATACTATATATAACACACTTTTTAACTAATGTAAGATAATTATTATTATTATTATTATTATTTTGAGAAATAAATACACACAAAAGAGAGGGGTGATGTTTTAATAAAAAGGCATACTACAAACTCTACATTACAGATTAGAGAAATGCTACGATAATAACATTTTCACAACAAAACTTAGATAACAGGTTGTTTTTGGTTTTAATCTCAGCCCACTACTCAAATTATATATTATTCCCTACTAATAATAACAAGTAACAATCTACTACTTTGAACTCGTTGTGAAAGTATTATTAAAATGTTACACACATAATATTTATCAAAAAGATTATATACTTACAATAAGAGTATCTTTATTTATTTAATTGTCTTTAATGAGGTTAATCATGTAAAAAAAAATTGTATTTTATCCATTTATGATAAATATTTACTTGACACATAATGGAAAATATAAAAGGGTTAAATCCCTATTTAATTGGATGCTAACTCTTAAATCCACAGATGTTTATTAAATCCGTCAGAAAGATACAAAAGAAAAGCTTTGGTTAGCAAAAAAAGGACATTTATTGACAGAATAATTATAACATAGTACATTGCAGGATAATTTATACATATATCAATGCTTTATTTGTTTATTTCTTAAAAAAAATAATTAAAAAAAAAACTTTATTTGTTTGTCCCATTTTTAATGTTCCATTGAATGTTCCACTAATCACAAATTGTCATATATATATATATATATATATATTTTTTTTTTTCTTTAATCAAAGTTTTAAATGAAGAAAATGAGCACATGACATTCTGCGATAGGTAGATTTTATGTGGAACATTAAAAATTGAGACCCTTTATTTTGTAATTAAAAGCACTTCACATACCTTATAAGGTTTTTTCATCGCACAATCAACTTAACCCTTGCATGACCCTTTGAAATTTTAAACTGTTCAGTTATACCAAGATGCACCATCAGAAGCCAGACATGAGTGAGTAGCTCTCCTCCTCGACAGAGTTGCTGAGCATGACGGTTCCATCGACATTTAGTTGCAGCATAACAGAGCATTTCCACCCATACATGACTTATAAACTCCCACTTCTTTTCAGTCTCCAAGCATTGTAATGCTTTAGCAAGTTTATAGCCATCGAATAGCACTGACTTGCTTCTGTCTCCTTTCACATCAAGTATGTTAACATGTATTAGGGTATGTGGACTTTAGGCCCACCTTGTTTACTTGTATAGCACACTTACTTGTACTGCACACTCTACCTCCTATATAAAGACAATTATGTATATTCTATTATTCATGAAATACAATACAATTATTCTGTATTACTAACATGGTATCAGAGCCACTGCTCTAATCCTTTGGTGTGCCGCTCTTAAGCAGTCTTGTCTTCTTGGGTGTTCTCTGCAGCCGTTTTTGTGAGCAGCACCGCTGCCTTCACCGCGACTCCAGTACATCAAAGACCACTGCCTTGCCGCCACCACCGCTTCCGCTTCTCCGATCAGACCACAGATAGCATCATTGGAAAGTAGTCTCTCCGATCTGCCGTTCTGTGAAATTTCGTCATCATCGACCTTCCACGCGCCTCCACGCGCCACTAGAATTCTCGGCATCACCTGCACGTGCCTCCACGCGCCGCTAAAACGTGTCACGCGCCTCCACGCGCTGACACGTGCCGCCACACGCTACCACGCGCCAGACTTTTTCGATGACGTCATCATCTGCTTGCTTACGTCAGCCCTAGCTGACGTCATCTGCTTACGTCAGCGCCACATCATCTGTTGACGTCATCCGTTGACTTTGACCAGGTTGACCGTTGACCAGAGTTGACTTTTTGCAGTCCGGGTCCTCCTTACCCAGTTTTTCGCGTAGATTTCATTTTTGCACCCCATTTTTGCATATTTTGCTTCTAAATGAGAAATAAGGACAGGTCTTCTTCTTGCAATAATCGTCGCCAACAATCTAGTAAACGTCTTTGCAGTTTTTGCAAACGTTTTGGCCACAATATTGAGACTTGCTATCGTCGCAACAAACCAGCTGTGTCTGTATCCGCTGCTACTATTGCTAACACTGAGAGTGTCCAACCAATGGCTCCCATCTTTGCACAGTCTAAGTCTTCAGGACGCACTTTCACCATGTCCACAGATGACCTTAAAAACATCATCGCCAATATCATTCGTATGGTTGGTAATGCACCTTATTCCTCTTCTCTCTCAGCTTTATCTGGTATGTCTCCTTCCTCTTGGCTTATGGATTCTGTTTGTTGCAATCACATGACTCCTCACTCGTCCTTATTTTCTGAACTTAAACCTGCACCACACCCTCTTAATATTCACACAGCAAATGGTTCTACTATGTTTGGTCATAATATAGGTTCTGTTTCAACCGCCAATCTCTCGGTTCCTAGTGTCTTTAATGTTCTTGACCTTTCTTACAATTTATTTTCTGTGAGCCAATTAGCTGAGTTAGGTTATCGCATTATCTTTGATTATTCTGGGTGTATTGTGCAGGATCCAAGGACGGGACAGGAGCTTGGGACCGGTCCTAGAGTTGGGCGTATGTTTCTCGTGGACAACCTTCGTCTTCCACTTGTTACTCCTGTTTCTGTTGTTGCAGCTGCTGCAGTTTCTTCTACTCCTTCCCTTGCACTTTGGCATGCTCGACTTGGTCACGCATCTTCCTCTCGTGTACAACAATTGGCTTCTAGAGGTTTATTAGGTTCAGTGTCTACAGAAAATTTTGATTGTGTTTCATGTCAATTAGGAAAAAAACCAGCTTTGCCTTTCAATACTAGTGAATCAATATCTACTGATATCTTTGACCTTATTCATTCTGATGTTTGGGGGCCTTCCTCTGTCTCTAGTATTGGTGGGTCTCGATATTTTGTTGTCTTTGTTGATGATTACTCTCGCTATAGCTGGATTTTTAATATGAAACATCGTTCTGAGTTATTGCAAGTATATTCTAATTTTGCAAAAATGGTTGAAACTCAATTTTCAAAACGTATCAAAATTTTTCGATCTAATAATGCTCTTGAGTACACTCAATATGCCTTCCAAGCTGTTTTGCATTCTTATGGCACTGTTCATCAGCTAACTTGTCCAGGTACCTCTCAGCAAAATGGTAGAGCTGAACGAAAACTTTGTCATATTCTTGACACTGTTCGTGCTCTTCTTCTCTCTGCCAAAGTTCCTGCTCCTTTTTGGGGTGAAGCTGCTCTTCATGCTGTTCATGCTATTAATCGCATTCCAAGTACTGTTATTCAAAATCAAACTCCATATGAGCGCCTTTTTGGGTCACCTCCAGACTATCACCACCTTCGCTCCTTCGGTTCTGCTTGTTTCGTTCTTCTTCAGCCACATAAGCATAACAAACTTGAGCCTCAATCAAGGCTTTGTTGTTTTCTTGGCTATGGCGAAACTCAAAAGGGGTATCGGTGTTATGATCCTGTCTCTCATCGTCTTCGTATCTCTCGCAATGTTGTCTTTTGGGAACATCACTCCTTTGTTGAGCTCTCTCACTTCCGTGCCTCCCTATCTTCCTCCTCTGTTTTAGATCTTTTTCCAAATGAGGCACATATTCCTTCTGTAACTGCTCCTGATCCTCCTATAGTTGCTCCTGATCCGCCTATAGACTTCTCTATCCAACCACCAGATACCTTTGATCCCTTTCCTAGTTCACCCTTTAATGAACAGGTGGAAGATGCACAGGTTGAAGACGAGCTACCCAACCCTGAGCTTGGGTCCCCTGCTCCTGCTCCGCCTGAAGATCTTGCACAAGACATTCCACCTCGTCACTCAACTTGGGTAAGATCCATTCCTACACATTTACTTGATTATCATTGTTACACTGCCCTTGCTACACTGCATGAGCCTCACATCTATCGTGAGGCTTCCACTGACCCTTTATGGCAGATTGCAATGAAAGAGGAACTTGATGCATTATCTAAAAACCATACTTGGGATTTGGTGAATCTCCCCCCTGGGAAATCTATGGTTGGTTGTAAGTGGATCTACAAAATTAAGACTCGCTCTGATGGGTCCATTGAGCGCTACAAAGCTCGTCTTGTTGCAAAAGGTTTTACACAGGAGTATGGGATTGATTATGAGGAGACCTTTGCTCCAGTTGCTCGTATCTCATCTGTTCGAGCTCTCTTAGCTGTTGCTGCTGCCAGAAAATGGGACATTTTTCAGATGGATGTCAAAAATGCATTCCTTAATGGGGATTTAAGTGAAGAAGTTTATATGCAACCTCCTCCTGGTCTCTCTGTTGAATCAAATAAGGTTTGTTACCTTCGGCGTGCTCTTTATGGCCTTAAACAAGCTCCACGAGCTTGGTTTGCCAAATTCAGCTCTACCATCTCTCGCTTAGGTTACATGGCCAGTCATTATGATTCTGCCTTATTTCTTCGTCGCACTGACAAAGGTACTATTTTACTTCTCCTGTATGTGGATGATATGATCATAACTGGTGATGACCTCAGTGGCATTCAAGAACTCAAGGATTTTCTCAGTCAGCAGTTTGAGATGAAAGATCTTGGCCATCTCAACTACTTCTTGGGTCTTGAAATCACTCATTCTACAGATGGGCTTTATGTTACTCAAGCCAAGTATGCCTCTGAACTCTTATCTCGAGCTGGACTCACTGATAGCAAGACTATTGACACTCCAGTTGAGCTTAATGTGCATCTGACTCCGTCAGGGGGGAAACCGTTGTCTAATCCCTCTCTTTACAGACGCTTGGTTGGCAGCCTAGTTTATCTCACTGTCACTCGCCCAGACATTTCCTATGCTGTTCATCAGGTGAGTCAGTATCTATCTGCTCCACGATCGACTCACTATGCTGCTGTTCTGCGTATTCTTCGATACCTAAAGGGCACTCTTTTCCATGGTCTTTTCTACTCTGCTCAGTCTCCTCTTGTTCTCCGTGCATTTTCTGATGCTGATTGGGCAGGAGATCCCACTGATCACAGGTCCACCACTGGTTATTGCTTTCTTCTTGGTTCTTCTCTGATTTCTTGGCGAAACAAGAAACAAACTCATGTGGCCCGCTCCAGTACTGATGCAGAATATCGTGCCATTGCTGATACCACATCTGAGCTCCTTTGGCTACGGTGGCTTCTCAAAGACTTAGGTGTATCCACATCCTCTGTTACTCCTCTTTATTGTGACAACCAGAGTGCCATTCATATTGCTCACAATGATGTTTTCCATGAACGGACTAAACACATCGAGATCGATTGTCATTTTATCCGTTATCATCTTGTCCATGGTGCTCTCAAGCTAATCTCAGTTTCTTCTAAAGATCAACTTGCAGATATCTTCACCAAGTCACATCTTAAGGGACGTCTTCGCACTTTGGTTGACAACCTCAAGTTGGTCTCACATCCACCTTGAGTTTGAGGGGGGCTGTTAACATGTATTAGGGTATGTGGGTTTTAGGCCCACCTTTTTTACTTGTATAGCACACTTACTTGTACTGCACACTCTGCCTCCTATATAAAGGCACTTATGTATATTCTATTATTCATGAAATACAATACAATTATTCTGTATTACTAACAAAGTAACTTTCTACAAGCTTGGTTCACATCAGATATTTTTCTTTGTTTCAGAAAATCAATGGCCTCAGCACACGTGTCTTGGAACCTGATTTGTTCAATGCCATTGGGCAGCATGACAGGACGCATGACTAGAAGATACGAACTTGCTGATATCAACTTGCTGACTTCGCTATTTGGACAATAATCAGAATAATAACATAGGGTTGTTGCAATATGCCAGAGAAGAATGCTTTGGTCAAATTCTGCCTCAATGCTCTCTTCCACTGTTTTTATATCATCTTTGCCGAACTCATAGATGCATTTTGCATCTTTAGTAAGTGGCTCAGGTTCTATCTCGGGGTTCTCCTTATGTGTTCTGCGCTTGTCTTTTTCCTTGCAATCATAGCATTTCACATTTTTAAGAACCTGGTTACCCCTACACTCATAATTCCTTGCAAGCTTCATATGGGGTATTCTTTGATTTTTTTACAAGCTGATCAAATATCAATTTCTTCAAATCCCTAGAAACCTACGCTGATTGTTGGAATCGAATCTTCTCCAAAAAGTCATGATTGAATAAGAACTGTTGGACGACACTGCACTTGGCTGGCTTCTGATGAAGGCAATATCTTATTAGGTTGTATTGTCCCATGGTATTTGACCACCTCTTGATCCCGTACATTCGGACTGACGAAATGGCTCTATACAAAATATCCACCGCAGCATTCTTGCGCTCACTCAGCCAGAGCATTGTCCAATCTGAGGTAACTAGCACCTACACTGCATGTATCTCTAGCACGATGGCTCCAACCAGCAATATGTAAGTGATGATTATGTCGTCTCTTGAGTAGTCATCCTTGTCAATGATCAAGAAAGCCAAAAGCACAGACATGGTAGATGAGAAACTGAGGAGACGGAGAATAACGTCCATTTTAGAATAAACCTTGAAAGCCTTTGTATACAACACGTCGTACATGAATCCCAGCTCGACCTCAATAACTTCGAAAGCTTCAGAAGAATTCACTTCAAGAAAAAATGATTGGCTGTTCTTTATATCTTGAATACCATGGATAAGATCTGCAAATAGCGGCCTGAAACTCCTGAATAAAATATAGGCATCTTGTAGAGAGGCTGCACCTGGAATCATCACATTTTTTGGGGCAACGAAGGAAACATCTGCTACAACCGTAGCTTCAATGCTTGCGCGTGATTGAACTTTGAACCCCTCCTCTTTCTTTGAGAGGTATTCGTCCATGTATCTGGCATAATTGGGGCCTGGATCAGGTTTACTGAGCATGGATGCTTTAAAGTTTTCACTGCTCGCAGACCTCAGAACCCAAATTCTCTCACCAATCTTGATTAACCCTGGAATAAACATGGGAGCTGCTATATAATTCAAATGTGTATTGTTCCAGGCTCGGAGGAAGATATAGCCACCCACTGTAACCTGGCTCACTAATGATTGAGCGTGCCTCTGCCACAACGTATTGTCTTCCAAGGAGTAGGCTGTAATGGTGTCTAGACCACCAAGGTGCAACAGAAAAAATGGAGCCCAGAATGCTGTCATGATGAGCTCTGGATCGATTGGCTTCTTTCCTAAATTGTTTGAGATAATACTCAGCGCCACTGTTGCAAACCAGTCTGCTGACAGGTAGGCAACCCACAGAACCATGTTGAGCCTGTAGGTTGAAGTATACCTTCTCCTATAGCCCATCACCATGAGGATGCTTTGAAAGCTAAGGCTAATTATCACCATAGCTTGTATCTCCCGTTGGTTAAAAAAATTGTTCTCAAACTTTCTGGGAAAATTTGGAACAACTTCCACATCCTTGCGACGATCAAAGCGGTCACCACTGAAGAATGGCACACACATATATATGCATTTGTCAGTTACGTACCAAATATGCTGTATAACAGAAGAGTGCAATCAATGAAAAACATAATTAGAAAATAAAGGCACAAATTAATTACTAATAGGCTAACTTACCCTTAACTAACATATATACCAGTGTCTCTTATTCTTTCTTTGAATTCAACAAGTGAGAGTGCTTAGCAGCTTGTGCTGGTTTTTAAAAGTCACAGTGACTAGAACTACAAGTATCCGATTTGTGCAACTTAAGTACGCATGCGCATTTGGATTGTGCTAACATCCGTTGATTCTCGTAATTTTGTGCTTGTGCTAAAGCCAATGCAGGCTATATAAGCAACTATAATGATTCTCAAGACCGTAACATAGAAGAGGAGAATTTTTATTGCGGCAAAGTTCCTTAAGTAGTTATGTGTGAGTAATGTGATTAATAAAGTTACACGTTAAATAATAATAATAATAAGAGTGAATGGTTAATCTATGTTGTCATTTGGGATATACTTTCAGTCGTTCCAAAATACCCCCATCCACAACTTTTGCAAACTTAAAAAATTGAAATTACAGGAGACAAGTGAGTAAAATTACTAATATTTTTAACTCTATTACAGACCAAAATATTTGTAGATATGTGTTTGGCTACATTATGAGGATATAAAATTCATTGTTATGAAAAAAAAAATTCTAATCATTTCTAAAAAAATAAATAAATAAATAAATAGCAAAACAAACGGTTGGAAGAAAAGAAAAAAAAAAAAACTAACATATCAAGTTTTTCATTATTTTTTCACCTCACTTTATATAAACAAATATATATTTATCTAATAAATTTTATTACCAATCAAATATATATTCTCCGTCGATCTCCATGCGTTCCTATGTAAAGGTAACAAAACGAAACAATACAAAATGGAGCACCATGGTTGAACACAAACTCCTTATCTCTCTAACCACTATTTATTGGATTTTATTGAACTAGAATAAGAATTAATTTATGTGTTAGTTTCTCCATTTACCAAAAAAAAAAAAACTAGGAAATGAAACCAAATTTTTTGGAGATATCCTCTACATGGAAATGAAACCACAAGGAATTGATGGCTGCATAAGTTATTATGCATAATCCGGGTTCTTGTATGTATACAATTTCCTCAGTCATTAGTAATGGGACCATTTTTCTTCTTTACAAGTAGGAAAGGGAGATACAAATCATCATGGGGATCGATAAACTAGGCGTTGTCTAGTATTACACTTTCGACCTTTTCTAAAGTAACAATTGTTACTTAAAGATGAGATCATCAAATAAATTGTTCCATCACTAATATGTATAGATTCTTTCTTTTTGTTTTTTTGTTTTTTGTTTTTTGTTTTTTGTTTTATGTTTATATATATATATATATATATACTTTTTTTATTTTAAAAAAAGAGAATCAATCTGAAAGAGACTTGAAGTAGTTTTATCTAAATATAAATAAAAAATTAAATTCCAAATTTTGTTCTAGAACCTTGGGTTTCATTACAAATTACATTGCTGAATTAGGAAGAATAGAATATATGGAAGAAGTGTTGTACAAAACAAAGTCACACCAGAACTTATTTAAATTATAAAGTTGCCTTAATGGGAAAATAAGAGGACATTATGTTGCTCAAACGCAATAAGCTTTGAATTAAGAAAATAAAAATATATATAGACCAAAAATAGCATACAACATAAAGCTACACCCAAAACTTATTCAAATTACGCAATTGCTTCATTCAAAAGAGAAAAATGGCTACATTCTTTGGAAATGATAGTTCCTGAATTCAAAAGGATGGAATATATGTAACAAGCACTATACCAAATAGATCTAAGCAGGAACTTATTAAAATTTTACAATTTCTTTTTATTGAAGGGTAAATTATCATACATGGTTCAAATTGATCGTTACTAAATTTGGAAGAAAACAATGTGTGGAACACACTGTATAACAACAAATGACATGAAAGATTATTCAAATTGCGTAATTACTTTAAAGAAAAAGTAATACTATTACGTACATTGTTCAAAAGTGAATACTGGGTAGAGCAACAAGTTATTCAAATTTAATAGTTGTTTTATTTAAGAATGATCGTTACAGGATTAAGAAGAAAAGAATGCGAGAAATATGTAATATACCAAAAAAAAAGTTACATATATAGGAAGTTGCTTGATTTGCATAGTTACTTTAGAGAAAAGGAGATGAGTATTACATAAAAGGTTCAAAAGTGATTACAAATCTAAGAAGGAATTCATTCAAAAGTAAATTATCATACAAGGTTCAAAACCAATTGTCAATGAAGTAGGAATAAAAGAATGTGTGGAACACGCGATACTCCAAAAAAGGTCACATAAAAACTTATTCAAATTGCATAGTTACTTGAAAGAGTACATTATTTAAAGGTGATTACAAATCTAAGGAGGAACTTATTAAAATTTCATAGTTGCTTTATTGAAATGTAAATTATCATAAATAGTTTGAAACTAATCATTATTGAATTAAGAACAAAAGAATTTGTGGAACACGCGGTGTTATTAAAAAAGTCATAAAAGAACTTGTCCAAATTGCTTAATTACTTTAAACAATAGGAAATAAGTATAAAGTACATAGTTCAAAACTGATTACAAATTAAAGCAAGAGTTTATTCAAATTTCATAGTTGCTTTATTGAAAAATAAGTTGTGATACATTGTTCAAAACATTATTATGGAATTTGGAAGAATAGAATGTGTGGAACCACAGACGGAGCCAAAATTTAGAGTTAGAGGGGCCGGTTTTGCTACTGGTTATGTGCAGTAATTTCAGCTTTTGACTCTGTTGCTGCTGGCTGTTTAAAGGGTCAGATTGTTTGTTTTTGATAAAATTAGTTGACTAGGCTTAATTTTGTTTAGTTTTACTATTGGTAATTTTGTTGTTGGACTAATTTTTTTGGGCTTGTGTAGTTTATTTTTAGATTTGGTCTTTAAAATTAGAAAAATGTTAGAGTTAAAACTTAACAAGTTGCTAATGTCATGAGTGATTATTGGTAAGTAATAAATAATGTAAGTGGTAGGCTCAAATTCAAACTAATAAAAATTTGTCATTTTAACAGTTTGTAAAAATGTTGTAGAAAAATTTGTGACTATAACAATACTCTTAAAAGAATCAATAACATTATTAAGAAGGCAAAATTGTAATTTTATAAAAAAAATTGCTAAAATTAGTACCCACATATATAATAATATATATTTTTTTTTTTAAAATGGGGGGTGGCCCATTCCTCCCCCAAGTCAAACCATGGCTCCGTCAATGTGTGGCTCTATCCATGCGTGGAACTTGTGGTATTCTTAAAAAAGTGACATAATAACTTGTTCAAATTGCATAATCACTTTAAACAAAAGAAAATAAGTTTTAAAATAATTGTTCAAAAGTGATTACAAATCTAGGCAGAACTTATTCACATTTCATCGTTGCATTATTGAATAGTAAATTATCATACATGGTTCTAAACCAAACATTGATGAATTGGGAAAAAACTGATTCTCCGAACACGAAATAATCCAAAAAATGTCACATAAGAACTCGTTCAAATTGCATAATTACTTTTAAGAAAATAAAATGAGTATTACATACATCATTCAAAAGTAATTACAAATCTAAGCAAAAGCCAATTAGGAAGAAAAGTAAATTTCATAGTTGTTTTTTTGAAAAGTAAATTATTATATATAGTTCACAATTGATCATTACTAAATTAGGAAGAAAAGAACGAGTGGTACACACAATCATCCATAAAAGAAAGTCACATAAGAACTTGTTTAAATTGCATAGTTACATTTAAAGAAATGGAAATGAGTATTACTTAAATTGTTCAAAAGTAATTACTGCCACGTTTACAATTTTTTTTTTTTTTTGATACAAGATAGAATTTCTACTCTAGCCTAATCTAAGTGTATATGTGTGTGAAACTCTCTACTGGAGAGTTGAACTCCGGCCCTTGCCCCCCACACACCACAAGTATTTATACTTGTGAAGTGACCACTGCACCAAGGGTGTGCGGTGGTTACAATTTTTTCCTTAAAAAACCGTATGTTGCGTCTGGAGACTCACCTTTACAATTAAATGACCCGCACGGTGCAACGTTTTGGGAGAGTCTTATAAAAACCCAACGCGCTTATTAAAAAAAAAAAAAAACATAAAAACCCAAAACAGACATACGCTGCAGAAAGCAAAAGGAGAACTGAGAATGAGAACGATAGAGAAAGAACTTCAGTCTGTCATCGATGGTGGAGAGAGAAAAATCTGAGAAGAAAGTCATGCTTAGCCACCATCAGACCACCGTACCCTCCACCGATATGGTCTTTTTTTTTTTGTACCGAAGGTTAGTGTACTTCCTTCCTCTTTAAATACTGTTTTTGTAGTTTGAAAGATTGAAACTCCTCACCATGGCTTTTCCTATTCGAATTAGAATCTTAAATCTTCAATATTTCTATGTTTTTGAATTCAAAACCAGTAGTTCCCCTTACTTAATTTTCTAGGGTTCTTGAGATACAGAGAGTTTGAGGGTTTGTAAGGCACAGAGAGGGAAGGAGAGACATCTCAGGGCGCCGTCACTGGCACCTCCGTTCGTCTGCAGCCACCGAAAAACTGGCTTTCCCCAACCGTCATACCGCTGGAGCCATTATAGGTAAGGTTATTTTAAAAAATAAAATACTGAAAATAAAATGGAATGACAGATTCTACTCAAAGAGAGATAATACTGCCCTAACGCCTCTATCAGACGACCAAAACCACTATACAGAAACTCCACAAGGTGCGAATAGAGAGATCAGAGGGTCACTATTGGTAAAGTTTTCTCTTTCTCGATTAGGTTTTGGCTTTGTGTATTTTGGCCAGATTGGTTTTAATTCAAGTTTGATTTTAGATTTTGGTTTATATATTAAGGTATTTGGGTTAGAATTGGTTTGGTTTTGCATATTTGTGTTAGATACATTGATTTGAGTATTTGGGTAATCGAGGTTAGAAAGGAATTAAAATAAATGTACAGTGCAAATACAACGATCACTATTAAATTTCTTTGCATTGTTTAAACAGATCATATTTTTGAAAGTTATTCTTTTTTTTTTTTTTTTTTTTTTTCCATTTATATAACAAATTCATTTCAATAGAAACAGGAAATTAGATGTTGATTTTATTTCCCTTTTTTTTTCCTATTCAATTACGTTTCTAGGGTCCTTCTTCTCCCCCCCCCCCTTTTTTTTTCCTATTCACACAGGGTAAGATAGAGAGAGGTTGGAACCACTACCGGTGAGATTTTATCTTTGCTTTAAGTTTGTTTATTAATTATGAGTAGGTTTTGATATTTTTTTTGGATTGGTTTGGATTTGTTTGGGTCCTTATGTTATATTTGGTTCTCATTATGGTATTTGAGTTATAAGTGGTTCTGTTTTGATTGTTTGGGTTAAACTGCGCCCTAGTACATCCACCCTCTACCCCAATCAGACCGTACCTCCATTGATGTAGTCTCTATTTTTTGTTTCTTTAACGTTTGCTATTCGAAGAGAGCATTGGTAAGGGCATGTGAAAAGAGTTGGAAAGAGAGCAATCTGACATCTTCGGTTAGGCCGCCTAAAACCTTTATAGGTATTATTTAAGTAAATATTGCTTTAAACGTTTGATTTGATTTAGGCTTAAGTTTTGGTACTCAATTGAATTGATTTTGATTACGATTGTCAATTTGTCATATAATAGAAACTATAATTATTTTTTCTTCATGTTTTATTTTTATTTCCTTTCATGCATGTTTTGATCTCATGTTGGATTGATGCAAAGTTGTGATTCCCACTTTATCCTCTATTGCATTTATTTTTAAATGAATTTCCTTTTTGTTTGTTACTGCCTGACTACAAATAAAAAAACCAAAGATCAAAGTCAGTATGAGGTGTTTATTTTTAAATGAATTTCCTCCTGCCATCATCATGCCAGAACCAATACCAATATGTGTTTCTTTTTTCCAGTTTGTTCATTAAATATGATCAGAAACTGATATTTTATTTGGAGTGGTTTTGATTTAGGTCTTTAACTTGAAGTTATGTTTTTCTATTAGCTTTTTAGTTTGTGCATTAAATAGGATCAATTTTTTTTTATTTTTATTTTTTAATATTTGTTTGGATTGGTTTCAGTTTAGGTCTTTATGTTATATTTGGTTATGATTAAGTTATTTGGGTTAAATTTGTTCATGTTTATCTATCTATGTTGTCTGGGTTAAAACACAGGGGAACGGATTTAAAGAACTTCGAGTCTCAGTCTCTTTTGGACAATTTGAATGTTGAAATAGAGCAGGAGATTATTCTAGACAAAGGAAAAAGTAAATTGAAAGTTTTCCCTTAATGCAAATCCTATAGAAGTAGTAACGTGAATCTCTATGGAGGGAAGGCTTTTCAATTAATTACATATGGTACAATCTTGGTATTATAGAAATAAAATAATGTCTTACCTTTAATCTTGGTATTATACTGAATCAACTTTTAAGGTATCTTGCAATGAGTTATAGAATAAGCAATGGGTTATAGAGTTAATGAGATTTCATTCATTAGTATCTTTATGAGACTGTTTTGAGGAAGATCAAATTTAACAATGGTGGATGGTATTTGTTACTTTTTGAGGAAGTTAATAAGAATGCTTCATATCTTCCTTATTCTCCTGAGAAGATGACACCCATGGTCATGGACATATATAGAGTTTGAAATTGTGAGACTAAGATTCAAGGCCAGATTGTTGGATGAACTGATCATCCTAATTTAAATGTACATGGTATTAGATAGAGCAATCTGCTCTAATGAATTCAATTTTCTCTATACTCTCAAGACTGCTAAAGCTAAAGCTTGATGAATAATAAGAGGACAGTGAAGTTCTAAGATTGTAATTATTGTAATTCATTTTTTGCCATTGTGTTCGTTGTGGAAGACTTGAAGCCATCTGATGCGATTATATATGTATGGTTAGGATAGTCCTTATTGTTCCTTTTTTAATATTATTTTATTCACATTTATGCCTCAAAGTTGGATGCTGATATTACTTATATATAAAAAAAAATGTTGTATGCTGATATTGATTTTGCTATTTCATACAGGTACTAGAAATAGTGTTAATTGAGTTGATGGCTCTATAGTTAAAGACATCGAATGCTCTAATTTAGCTGGTGTTACTCTTGAAAGTGAAAGTTCAAAAACGTGTATAAAACACTTTTGAACGTTTAGACCCCCAAAAATTAACTTAACCAACACAAGCAATATGTTAAACAACAAGTGTGCGGAAACTTAACATATGCTATAATGTGAAATAGGTTAAAAACTATCTAAGCCATAACATAATAAAATCATAGCAGATAATATAAAGGCAAAGATAGAGAGGAAGGAAGATGCAAACACAAAGACAACACGCGATGTGTTATCGAAGAGGAAACCGAAGACCTCGGCGAAAAACCTCTCCGCCGCCCTCCAAGCGGTAATCAATCCACTAGAAAATACAGTTGGGATACAAGGACAGCAATAGACCCTCCAAGCCTAATCTACCCAGTGCACCTAAGCCCTCCAAGCTTCTTGCTCCAACGAGGTTGCGCCGAACCTTTTTCTTTTCTAGCTTCCCAGATTCCGCTACTAAACCATAGCATCAACCAATGAAGATTGGCTCCTTCCTAACTGCTTCCCAGAACTCCAAACAACTGTCTCACAGTGATGATGATGGTGAGAACCAGGTTTGGTATAAGGCCTCTCAAGGATTTGACAATGGAGAGGAAGAGAGTTGAGGAATATGAAGAGACTCTAAGGTAGGGATTGTGTGTGAAACAATCTTGTTTTTCTTTAGGGTTTCTCTCTCAAAATTCTCTCTGGAAGCTCTCTCTCAATCGTGGGTAAAAGGGGTATTTATACTGGAGTGGGAGAGGAATGTGAAACGTCAGGTTTTTACAAAACAGGGGTGGCTCGCGGCTTGACCTCGCGGCTTGACTAAGTCGCGAGTTCCAGTCGCGAGATAACCGTATGGCCAGTTGTCCTGTTTTGTCCTGTAGTGCTCCAGCTAGCATGACTGTTCATCTTCCAGCATGCTTGGCACGTGTGCAGCTTCTGGCGGCTTGCAGCCGCGAGTCCACCCGCGAGTCCCAGCCGCGACTCTCTGTTTTCTTGCACACTCTTGAGCAATCTTCACTCTATCTCACTCACTACCCTTACAACAAACCCACCTAAATACAGGGTTACTAGATGCTGAATTACAAGCAAATTTGGCACGGAATAAAGCCAATTAGATGGTTGAATAAATTCAACCTTACAATCTCCCCCTTTGGCTATTCCGTGACAAAACCCTAAAAACAGACTCTAGACTTAACATGTGAGTTGGGAACAGTTGAACAAAACTCACTCACACCTAACTCTAGAAGCTGTGAAGCACTTGAATCATATGAACAATATACTCCTGAAACACAACAATACACTATGATCATTGTAAGCAGAAAATTATAAATGCATATGAAACAGGCAGAATGTGATCAAGCAGAGATGGAGTAAGATACAAACCATGGCTTGATCAACCAAGTGACCACCTCAAGATAGTGATCACAGTGTTCATTCACACTTGGAATGAACACAAGGACATACAAGTTAACAAGCACAAGGCAAGACACTTGTATGCTCAACACTCAACCAATGCATAGCACACAAGGCATATGCATCTAGGAACAATCCTACTAGGGCACAAGAGTGACAGTACATAAACCAAAATGCAGAACATTTAGATCAAAGTACTGATTTCAACATAAGCATAAAGGCTGCATAAGCAAGGTACATACCATAAAGCCTACAAACATAACCCTAACAGCTTACAAAAGCAAATGGGTACAAACACAGAATTTCCTGAATAACATCATCAAAATATATTAAAGTTTAAACCAAGAGTAAAAGTTATGAATTAGAAACAGCTATACACAAAATACCCAAAAACATAAGCGTATATAAACAAGGTATTTGAATTTGATAACTATGACAACTCCCCCTCAACACATTACTCCCCCTTAAGATTTGCTTTTCTGCATAATTTCTCCCCCTTTTTGACCGGAATGGCCAAAGGGTCACTAGTCATGCTGAGTTGTGAAGCTGTCAAGTGTAGCAGCCAAGACATCAATCTGGTCTTGCATGGCCCTCATCCTGTCAGAGTGCTCAGTTTGGACTGCCCTGATCCCATCAAGCCTTTCCAGAATGATCTGGAAAGCATCTGGAAGTGTATCTGCAGAAGTTGAGGCTCTAGACCTTTTGCCACTCCTCCTGGGTGTTGAGGTGGATGCATGCCCTGCTGCCTCTGCATCAGTCTCCATTGGGACTTCCTCTCCTTCATCACCTTCATCTTCTTCTCCTGGAAGCCTAACACTGATCCTTTTGCAGGTAAGTTTGTTAATTGCAGAGGGTGTGGACATGTGACTGATGTCTTGAGGGATTGGAACACCCTTCCTTCTAAATATCCTCATTAGCAAACTGGGAAAGATCAGTTTTGGCCTAGATGTTGTTCTTGTCTCATCCACAATGATGTCAAAGATGTGGGAACTTATATCTATGAAGTTATTTTCTTTAAGATCCATCAGAAAAATTGCCCTAGCACAATTGATTGTAGTCAATTTCTTAATAGGATAGAGGTTAAACATCATGATTATGGTTAGAACCCTCATGTCCACTGGAAAGGCAGTGGTATTCAAACATTTCCCTTCTCTCTGGCCACCTATCCTTTGTTGAACTGTTTCAATAGAAACACTCCTATCCTTGAAATTGATAAATTCCTCATCATCTAAACCTTCAAGCCCTAGTACATCATCTATGACATGTGCATCCAAAATGAATTCTTTACCTCTAACCCAGCAATTTAACTCATTCTCCTTTATCACAGCATTTGAGTAAAATTCCCTAATCAGGGGTTCACACACCAAAGGGAAATCACTCAAAAGCTTTTCCCATCCTCTTCCTTCAAAACAACTGGGAATAAAGGTTTGTCTTAAGTCCTCCAAATCTACAAACCTTTCTTGAATAATTCCTGCATGCAGGAAGTTATCCTTGTATCTCTCAAAGTGATGAACTGACCTAAACAGTTTAGAATCCATTTTTAACCTCTTGTCAGCCTTCTTTGCAGTAGATTTCTTCTTCTGAGGTGAGGGAGCCATCTGTGAACAAACAGAAAAGTCCACAACAACATAGAACAATATATGTGCATAACCAGTCAGTACCATGGAATTATAAAAGAGATATCAATCATACAAGTGAACTTTGAAAACTTAAACAATAAGCTACATAGATCAATCACATGGGAAAACCAAGCCTAATATAGGAAACACATGAACAACAAGGAGAAACTATCCTAAAGGCAGATAAATGACATTGAGACAGATAATGGAAAAATGATATGACGCACAAACAGTATATTGAGCCTAACAGAAGCTCCCAACAGATTAACACACTAAAACATGCAAATTTAGCACAGTAAAACTCACAACCTTAAAATGAACAAATAGAAACAACTCAACATCTCAAAGTTCAGATTGAAACAAAAGAAATACTTAGCTAAGCACAAGATGAAGAGCAATAAGGGTATGACTATCATCAACACAAACTATAGCAACAACATCCACAAGCTAAGCATGAACAAGGAGCAGAAACCGAAACAAAAACCCATTTCAAAATCACAACCATATGCGAAAAATCAAAGGGAAAAGCACAAAATCAAGTAGAAAAGAGTGTAGAACAGAGAACCCATACCTGTAACTTGACGATTTTGAGCTACAAGAATGCAACAATGGAGATTGGAAATGGGAGCACGGAGTGTTTGGGAGGGAGATAGTTTAGAGAGAAGATGAATAGTCACAAAAGTTCGAGGGAAAACTGAAAAAGGTTTAAAAACTGCTCCTGTTTCTGCCAAACACGCGATTTTTGCGACTTGATCGAGTCGCCACACAATCGCCAGCTCAAGCCGCCAAAATACACAAGAACAAAATTTGAAAAATTTTTCTAAGTGTTTTTTGCGACTGGAAAGTCTACCCGCGAGTGAGTCGCGAGCTGAGCCACGAAAATCTCTGAGTGAACCTCGCGACTGGACCTTCCACTCGCGAACAAGTCGCCAAAAATGACCAGCGAAGATGCGACTGAGGCTCGCGACTTGACATACCCGCGACTGAGCCGCCAAAACAGGGCAAAACTGTATTTTTGAAATTTTCAGATTTTTCACACAAAATACTTTCCAAAAACACTTAAAACACTCAAAAATCTTTTTGTGCTTGAATTAACAAAGATTGAGCATGTGAAAACATATTTCATCAAGTACAATCACACAAATGAATATGGCATTTATTGAACATAAACTTGTGTGATGTGTGTGGATATCAACAATGAGATAGTCCTTCGTCTAATGTGAAGCTTCAATGATCAATTCAACCAAGGCATACACAATTAGCACTAGATCATGTGACCAATCTCAATTATAGAAATATGTATATATGACCTCCCACACAACTTGATAACATAACTTGGAGCTTTTCATTTGACTCCACTTTCAATCATAACAACTGATCTTTTTGATCTTTTGAGGCAATCATCTCTCATTGTGAGAGTGATTTTTGACATTTTACTTTAATGAACAAGCCTTTGGCTTTTTGGAATAAACATTCACTTTCACATAAGGTCGCTTACCCTTTTTCCTAGTCGAATACTAGAATGTGCGACAGGCTTTTGCAGCTCAATATCTCTTTTCATTTGGAGATTTACATTTGGTGAGCTCTATTTATAAAGACAACAAATAAAGAGTAGGAAGAGATATAGACACAAGTCTATGCATGTCTCAAGATCAACATAACCATTCACTAATCATTCATGACAAGTTTGAAGATCTATTTACAACAATCACATAGATTTCAAGATTTTTCCCACAGAGATATAGGTGCATGAAGACAAGCAATGCTTGAAAATGCACAAAGCCATTAGCACAAAGGTACAAGGCAAAACAAGTTTTGAGACAAAACTCAACAAAGTCAATTAAGCTTTTTGATTTTCTAATTTTTATGTGATTTTTGGATTTTTGACACAAGAAACAAAAAGATTGATAAAACAAACAAAACAAAAACATATACACAAGAAGATAAGCAAACAACCAACATCAAAAACAGCAAGCAAACCAAACAAACATTGTCACAAAGCATAGGAAGTATTAATGCATGGACATGTTGTAATGCTTATGCATGAATACCCCTTTTCACCCACACGTCACTTGCGTTTGGGGTGATTTCCTTATAGGATTGGGTACGGGAGTTAGGGCTTTCAAACCTTCGTGAGAAGCTTTCCAAACAGTTGGTGAATGCACCAATCATCTTCATCACGTTCATCATTCCGGGATCTCCATTTTACTCTCTAGATTGATCACCTGCCCAAGTTCTCCTATCATTTCTGGGTCCTCCTGACCTTTGAGGAGTTGCACTGTTCTTTGCTCTCAGCTTTTGGCAATTTGGTCGAGTATGCCCTTGAAGTCCGCAATAATGGCACACATAAGTTCCTCTAGGACCTCTTTGTGGTCGTGGACGTGACTTGGCACGAGATTCAGACCTGCCCACAGACTGATTACGGGGATTCAACATCCGTTGGTTCACCAAATTCTTCTTCTCCTCCACCTCAAGCTTCTCACCAGTAAGTTCAGCTACAACTGGATCTTTTGCCTTTACAAACTTCACTTCTTTAGTGACATTTACAGATGAACTACTTCCTCCGGTATATCCCAATCCGGATTTGTCTGAGAAGCTCTTTTGAGATGATATAACATCATCTAGCTTCTTGGTGGTGACCCTCTCTATTTTAGCATTCGCTTGCACAACCTCATTCTCAAGAAATCTCACTTTTGTGTAAGCTTCGGACAACTCACCATTCAATGTTTCAATCTCACATTTGGCCTCCCTATATCGGATTAGGAGACTTTTGTAGTCCTCCTCAGCCTTCTTCATTTTTCTCACAGCAGCCTTGGCCACCCTTGTGTACTCACCCGACTTCTCCAAGAGTGAGTTATTATTCTCTTGAAGATTTGCTGTGCTTTCATTTTCTTCAGCATCTGATTCTTCAACAATTCCTAGTGATTCATCATCACTATGTTCTCCAAGGTCTTGTACAAGCAGATTTAACTCATCCGAAGACTCAACATGAGCAATAGTCATAAAAGCTGAATAGTTCCCCTCTCCATCACAGCTCTCTTCAGATTCTGAGTCAGACGAATCCGAGTCACTCAAGGTCGTGGCATACACTTTACCTTTCGATTTCAAATAATTTGGACATTCCTTCTTAAAGTGTCCATGCCTGTTACATTCGAAACAAGTGACACCTTGTGTGGATTGGGATTCTTTTCCATCTTTCTTTTTGAAATCCCTCTTCTCCCTTCCAGAACTTTGGAATTTTCTTTTATCATCAAATTTGCCACTGTTTTTGAATTTCAAAAACTTCCTGAAATTTTTGACAAGGTAAGCTACATCTTTGTCAACCCCATCTTCTCCCGATGAGTCTTGATCTTCCACCTTCTCATTAATGGTCTTTAGAGCAAGAGATTTACTCTTCCGTTGATTGGGCAGCGACATCTCATAAGTCTGCAGAGAACCAACCAGCTCCTACACTTTGATGTCATCAAGATCCTTGCTCTCTTCAATGGCTGTCACTTTTGCACGAAAACTTTCCGGCAATGATCGAAGGATCTTCCTTACAATCTTTGAGTCCTCCGTTTTCTCCCCCAAGTTGAACTTACTGACAACCACCTCATTTAGCTTTCCATAGAAAGAGTCAAAAGACTCATCCTCACTCATTTTGAGCTCCTCAAACCGAGTGGTCAGCATTTGCAACTTAGTGTCTTTTACTTTCTTCGTGCCTTCATAGGTGGTTTCCAAAATCTCTCATGCTTCTTTGGCAATGGTAATATGTGAAATCCTGTGAAATTCATCTGGAGACACACCACAGAAAATAGCATTGAGTGCTTTACTATTAGCATTAGATGCAGCAAGTGCTGCCTTATCCCATGTGGATTTGGCTGCCTCAGGTTTGGTCCAACCAATCTCAACAGCATCCCAAACAGATTCATCAATAGAACATAGAAAGGCTCTCATGCGAACCTTCCAAAAAGCATAATTACTACCATCAAAATATGGAGGTGCATTAAGGGATTGAGACCTATCCATCTCAAAAGGGAGTCAAGGATCACACAATGGTAATGAAACCAATAACAGTGTACCTGCTCTGATACCAATTGAAAGTTCAAAAACGTGTACAAAACACTTTTGAACGTTTAGACCCCCAAAAATTAACTTAACCAACACAAGCAATATGTTAAACAACAAGTGTGCGGAAACTTAACATATGCTATAATGTGAAATATGTTAAAAACTATCTAAGCCATAACATAATAAAATCACAGCAGATAATATAAAGGCAAAGATAGAAAGGAAGGAAGATGCAAACACAAAGACAACACGCGATGTGTTATCGAAGAGGAAACCGAAGACCTCGGCGAAAAACCTCTCCGCCGCCCTCCAAGCGGTAATCAATCCACTAGAAAATACAGTTGGGATACAAGGACAGCAATAGACCCTCCAAGCCTAATCTACCCAGTGCACCTAAGCCCTCCAAGCTTCTTGCTCCAACGAGGTTGCGCCAAACCTTTTTCTTTTCTAGCTTCCCGGATTCCGCTACTAAACCATAGCATCAACCAATGAAGATTGGCTCCTTCCTAACTGCTTCCCAGAACTCCAAACAACTGTCTCACAGTGATGATGATGGTGAGAACCAGGTTTGGTATAAGGCCTCTCAAGGATTTGACAATGGAGAGGAAGAGAGTTGAGGAATATGAAGAGACTCTAAGGTAGGGATTGTGTGTGAAACAATCTTGTTTTTCTTTAGGGTTTCTCTCTCAAAATTCTCTCTGGAAGCTCTCTCTCAATCGTGGGTAAAAGGGGTATTTATACTGGAGTGGGAGAGGAATGTGAAACGTCAGGTTTTTACAAAACAGGGGTGGCTCGCGGCTTGACCTCGCGGCTTGACTAAGTCGCGAGTTCCAGTCGCGAGATAACCATATGGCCAGTTGTCCTGTTTTGTCCTGTAGTGCTCCAGCTAGCATGACTGTTCATCTTCCAGCATGCTTGGCACGTGTGCAGCTTCTGGCGGCTTGCAGCCGCGAGTCCACCCGCGAGTCCCAGCCGCGACTCTCTGTTTTCTTGCACACTCTTGAGCAATCTTCACTCTATCTCACTCACTACCCTTACAACAAATCCACCTAAATACAGGGTTACTAGATGCTGAATTACAAGCAAATTTGGCACGGAATAAAGCCAATTAGATGGTTGAATAAATTCAACCTTACAGAAAGGTCTTTTGATGGTTCACAAGATAATGAATCTTCTAAGTGCTTCAAATGCCCTTTGGAGAAGGCAATTCTTTCATTCCTTTGGCTTAGAGTGTCTATAAAGATGTGCATTGTTGTGGTTTCTAGCAACTCCAGTATGTAAAGGATCTTAAAACTTTTAGTAGTATCAAGTTTTCAACATAGTGGTTCACCAAGTAATATTGCTACAATAATCTGATGCTTTTTAGCTATTAATTTTTAAATTCTAAATGATACGAGTAACTAAATCTTCTAAGAATATCATAACTCTTTCACATATTGGTTCTCTTTTTTTATTTTAGTAACTATGACAACCAAAATCGGATCAGCATTTGACCTTGGCAAACATAGATAAAATGTTATTATTTTATTACCACTTAAAGGTCTAAATTGTTTTTTAATATACTTTCTGGTTTTTAATTTTGAAATGGTGTGCTTAATGGCGCTATGCATGCTTCTTACATGGAGTTTAATGTACAATCTCTGTTAAAGTCTAAAGTTGCACCACTACTATGTTCCCGTTGTTGTATTTTGTGATAAAATATTCATTGACGTACTTTTAATTAATAAGCAATTGTTAGCAAATATTAAGGTAGTTAGCATTGTACTAGGATTACTGTATGTGAAGTCTTTGGTTGTTTTAGACGATTTGCAGGTCACATTCTAATTAAATGAAATCATACTGAGGCCGAGCTTGAGGCTGAACTGGTATTGTATGAAAATCGAGGAAGAAAAATAGAAGATTGTGTGTGACTGAAATAATCTTCTAACTCATAAATTCTCAATAAATACCATTATCGTTTTGTTAAAAATAAGTTTTGCAAAAGACTAATGTTTAAAATTTTTAGGGGATATTGGATACTATATGCTTAAATATACTAAATTATGTGGGTTTGAATGAATGTAGTAGAAGTATGAGAACTAAGTTTATGTTGGATGCAAAGATCATTAATATGTAAAATGATCCTATGCATTGCGCGGGTTAAATACTAGTTTTATTAAAAGTAAATTCTCATACATCGTTCATACCTGATCATTATTGAATTTGAAAGAAAAGAATGAGTGGAACACGCGATACTGGTAAAAAAAAGGTCACATGAGAACTTGTTCAAATTGCATAGTTACTTTAAAGAAAAGGAAATGAGTGCTGTTAAAAAGTGATTACAAATCTAAGCAAGAATATTCAAATTTTGTAGTTGCTTTATTGAAAAGTAAATTCTCATACATTGTCCAAAACTGATCATTATCGAATTGGGAAGAAAAAAAGTCGCAGAACATATATTATTCTTTTAAAAAGTCACATAAGAACTTGTTCAAATCACACAGTTACTTTAGAGAAAATAAAATGAGTATACCTACATTATTCAAAAGTGTTTACAAATCTAAGCAGGAACTCATTCAGATTTTATAGTTGTTTCATAGAAAAGTAAATTATCATAATCGGTTCAAAACCAATCAATATTGAATTAGGCAGAAAAGAGGGATCGAACATGCGATATTCCAAAAAAGTAGCATAAGAAGTTGTTTAGCTTGCATAGTTACTTTAAAGAAAAAAAAAAAGGTATTTCATAGATTTTTCAAAAGTGATTACAAACCTAAAAGGAAATTTATTCAAATTTCATACTTGCTTTATTGAAAAGAATGTTATTATGCATGGTTCACAGATAATCATTACTTAATTAGGAAGAAAAGAATGCGTGGTATTCCAAAAAAAAAGTAATATAAGATCTTGTTCAAATTGCGTTGTTAATTTAAAGAAAAGAAAATTAGTATTACATATATTGTTCAAAATTGATTACGAATCTAAGCAGGAACTCACTCAAATTTTATAGTTGCTTTATTGAGAAGTAAATTATCATACTTGGTTCAAAACCAATTATTATTGAATTAGAAAGAAAAGAGTGCATCGAACACGCGATATTCCAAAGAAATTCATATAAGAATTTGTTCAAATTGCATAGTTAGTTTAAGGAAAAAGAAATGACGATTACATACATTGTTCAAAAGTGATTATATTACTTGAATCGAGAAGAATGAAACATGTTAAACAAGGGCAAAAAGGTGTAATGGCTTTCAAAATCCTTATACAATAATTCCCCTATTATTTAAATAGATCAAAACTTTATTATAGTACTTTATTTGCAATACATTTGACTTATCAATTAAATTCAAACTCCTGATTACTTTGGCTTGCAAAACACAAACAATATTCTCATTTTCAAGGATAATTATTTTTAATGTAATTATTGTTGATGCTTATTTTGGAAGCCCAGTAGTAGGAAGAAGCCCAACAATACAAGCAGAGAAGAGTTAGTGGATTGATGAAAAAACCATTAAGACCGAATGGCAGAAATAATGGATCATAGACCCATAAAATAAGCAAATGGGTCTTAAGGGAAGCAAATGGGCCTAAAGGAGCCCAGAGAAAGAAATGGTAAACCCATGGGCATTATGTAGTGTAGAAAAGTGAGAATGAGTCACAACAAGCTCGAAGTAATGAAATAAGAAAGTAAGGGGTTGATGGAAAACACATGAGCCCCAAAGATGAAGGATATAGTAATTGGGCCAGGGAAGTCCAAGAGAGTTAGTAAAAACCCATGGGAATGTAAAATTAGAAAATGGGCTGAAAATGCCCAAGGAAAGCTAATGGGCCAAGGATGCCCAAGGAGAAAGAAATGGGCCATTAGAGCCCATAAGCAGTGTAATGGGTTAAGAAAGCCCAAAATAACATAAGTAAATATAATGACCATATTGGGACATAGTGACCCATTGACAGAAGAGCATAACATCACAGCGGGAATAGTAGAGCGGCATGGCAGAAATGGTAGCAAGACTACATAAGAAGCAAAGAGTAGGCTAAAGAAAGAAAAGCCCACAATCAAGCAAGGCCTAGCCCTTAAGAGAAGCAAGCCATAAGGAATGAGAAATAAGAAGACAATTCACACCATAAAAGTTCAAGGATAAGCAGCAGAATGCACAGACAAGCTTTCAGACCATAGCAAACGCATGAGTAGCGTACAAGTTTTGGACATACACAGAACTGGAGCACGTGTAAGGCCCAGACACCACCTGCCTGTCAGAGGTAAAAGGGGGTATGGTCTACGGTGAAGAGAAGGGAAAGCCTATTCTGGGGTTCCTTTTTAGATTCTTGTAGGGGTAATGTCCTGCTAGGATGAATTACCACCCAAAAGAAGTAAAGATAAGTTGGAACTACTAGGTGCATGCCATGAGGGATAGAGAGAGAACACCCATACTAGGGTGGAAAAGAATGCTACAATGAGCAAGCAAACAAAATAATCTTCTTTGTTTAGTGATGGGGAGTAGCGCAACCAGCACAAGTAAATGGTGGTGGCTGGATAGTTGACAAACCAGTGGTGATCGGTAAGGACACGTAGACCCAGACAAAGGTAGTTAAAGGCTAAAATGGTAAAAGCCAATCACGGTAGGCAGCATATAAAGGACCCTTGTTGTGCACAGTAAGGGGGGGGGGGGGGGGCAATAATAACCATTAGGAAAGAATCACAATATCACCATATACTACATGGGTAAGCACTGAGAAAGAAAGAATCAGGAGGAAAAACAGAGAGTGTAGAATGGCAAGTATGCACCAATAGGCTAATTCCTTCTCTCACTCTAAAAGCCTACCCTCTGTTGAAGATAAAGAATTTGTTTGGGCATAAGTCATTCAAGTCCGTCTCCTTAAAGTGGATAATTTCTATAGTACGATTCTCCTGTGAGGTTATCTATGTTGAAGAAGTGGTTCCCTCCTTGGTATTAGCCCTATAGCATAATTGGTTATGGCGGACTAATTTTTTCTCTTTTGATTTTGCTATTTATCAAAATTATTTCCTTTCTTGCCTTTGTAATTTCAGTTATAACATGTTTCTTATATTGCACCTTTCTTATCTAACTCAAGGAGTCATTATTTATTTTGCCTAACGGGAAGCGTATTGCCGCCTTTTTTGTCATACTGTATGCGTTTGCCACAACTCTTCTGTAATAGTCTCACTTGCCATGCGAATGTGACCAAAGTTTTTGGCAAATGGGGCATAGTTTGTGCACAAGCCGAACCAAGGTGAGTTGCAATTGGATTGGTCCCAACTCTCTCACCCAAAATACTTGGGCCTCAATATAGCAAGAGGCAGTCCAGCCCAAAATCACCAAAAAAAAAAAAGGCCCACCACAATTATGTATTTCAAAATCAAATTGAAGAAATTAATGTACAAAATTTAAAGTATTATACCTAGGTTATTCTAGTGTATATTTATACAGTGATTCTCATGTTAGGCATGTATTAAAGCTAGTTTAGGCTACTCAAGTTTACCCGTTGCATGAAAGATTTTAATTTGGCGTGCTTCACTTAATTGAATTGTTCGATGATTAGGTGTGGGGTGCACTATATTCTTCAATATTTATTAGTACGACGAAGGGCCAAAAACACTGATAAAATAGGAAAACACTTTCACATCAATAGTATTCTACAAGCAAAGTGCTGCTCAAGTAGTACTTAATGTGGTAAGGTTCACTTCAATAGAAATAGTAGAAACCTATGGCGCCTACTTTTGATGAAATAATACTACAAAAAATGTGGGCTATAGCGGCATTTTTAAAACACGGCTTTAGCTCCTAAAAATGTGGCTATACGTCCATTTGGTCTATAGTCACGTTTTTTTAAACACGGCTATAGGGTGTACATTAGCCATGTTTGTTAAACGCTGCTATAGTTCCTTAACCTATAGCCGCATTTTAAAAATGCAGCTATAGGTTTTCGTTAAAAAAAAAAAAAAAAAAAAAAGCTATAGCCACGTTTATAAAACGTAGCTATAGTTTTTATTTATTTTTTTTATTTTTTTCCCTAGCTATATCAAAATCAAACACAAACCTAAAAAATTCAAAATTAAACACAAACCCAGAAAAAATAAATCAAAATCAAACACAAACCCATAAAATTCAAAATCAAACACAACATACTCACAATACAAACACACCTAGAAAATTCAAAATCAAACACAACATACTCACAATACAAACACACCTAGAAAATTCAAATCAAACACAACATACTCACAATACAAACACCATATGCTCCAAAATACAAGAACACAAACCCATAAATCTCCTCTCATTCAACAAAATCAACCCAAATCCATTCAAAGAACACAAAAGCACAAGCTCAGAAGCACAAAAGAGCAAGCTCAAGAACACAAACCCAAATTTAAACATAAGCACAATATCATCAATACAATAACACAAATTCATGCACAGATCCAAAAAATTCAAAATCAAAACTCAAATCCAAATCAAGACATAGACACAAATATTGCTAGAATATCCACTTCACTCAAAATTGTTGATACCCTATTTTGCAACCCCCATTTAACCTCACATGGAGGGTAAAAAGGTAATTACACCTTGAAAATATGCATCTTGATTCTGGTCATTAGATCCTTAATCTCATTTCACCAAAATGATTTTGATGTTGTAACGATAAAATCGATTGGTCATGAACCCTAATTGGACCATCAGATTGAAAGTTATCATCAAATCAAGTTTTAATGACTGAGATGTACTATCACAAATTGAGTCCGACTATATGTGATTATGAACAATTGATTTTAATTGGTTATAAGTATAATCAATTTGAGATCGATGATGCGTCATAATTTGATTGGTTAGGACTACATTTTATGGTAGGGTTACACACATCTAATTAACTAGATAGTTAAACATTAATTATTCAATGAGTAATTTGTGCAATTATCTTTTAATTATAGTAAATTTGGAACCAATTAAGTTTGAAATGGGAGTGATTGGAGCCATTTAATGTTAATTGGGAACTAATTTGAGACCTATTAATGTTAATTGTGCTGAAACCATTTTCTAACAAATGACCTCTGCTCACCATTTCATCGATATCTCTCAGAATATTTTGAATCTATGAATAAGGTTAATTTTCCCAGAAACTAGACATCCGGGGCTTCAATTTGAGCATAAGAATGAGAGAATTCCAATCCGAATTGAGGCAAATATTATTTTCCGAAATTGACTCTAGAGACTGTTACAGCAGTTACTGAAAAACTGAACTTTACTTGCTCTTCACTCTTATCAATCTCCACATTTCATGCACCAGATTTCCTTGGAAATGATAATTTCTGAAATTGCTTTATTGTAAAGAAAACACTGCCTGCATTCCTTGGAAATGATAATTTCTGAACTCAAAAAAATGGAATATATAGAACAAGCAGTATACCAAACAAATCTAAGCAGGGGCTTATTCTTTTTTTTTTTTTTTTTGATAACGGAACTTGTTCAAATTTAAAAGTTGTTTATTGAAATATACATTATCATACATAGTCCCAATTGATCTACTGAATAGGAGGAAAAGAATGCGTGAATCATGTGGTATACCTAAAAAAAATCACATTTATTCAAATTGCACAGTTGCTTTAAAGAAAAGAAGATAAATATAACGTAAAGTGATTACAAATTTAAGCAGGAACTTACTCAAAGTTTATAGTTAATTTTTATTAAAAAGTAGATTGTAATGCTTGTTTAAAATCGATCGTTACCGAAATTGGAAGAAAATTATGAGTGGAATATGCGGTATACCAAAAAAGTCACACAGGAACCTAATCGAATTGCGTAGTTACTTTTAAAAAAGAAAGGAAATGAGTATTTCATACGTTGTTAAAATTGATTACAAATCCAATTCAAATTTCATAGTTTCTTTATGAAAAGTAAATTGTAGTACAAATTCAATCATTACTGAATGAGGAAGAAAAGAATTAGTGGAACACGCAATATACCAAAAAAGTCACATAGGAACTTAATCAAATTGCATTGTTAACATTTTTTAAAAAAGAATTGAGTATTACATACATTGTTCAAAAGTGATTACAAATCCAATTCAAATATCATAGTTGCCCAAAGTTTTTATCGAGACAATAAATAAAAAGTCTTAGAGCTTGTTTCATAAGAGGATTTATATACATATTTTGTTTAGGAAACCAAAAAGATAGTGGGTCCTATACATGAATTTATTGTTTGGCTAATATTTTCTAAATACAGTTTTGAGTTTTGAAAAAGTTGTTTTCCTATTTTCCTTGTTCACAATAGGATTTTGAAAACCACTGGGAATATGTTTTCAAAATAAATAAATAAAAATTATTCTTAATGGCATATATAGTCAATTTTCAAGATAAAAAAATATTTTTATTGGCCTAGTTATAGATTAATTGAAAATAGTAAACTTGACAAATTTGTCCAAACTCTATTTCTTAAATTAAGGAGCTTATTTAATTTTTTTCTTTTTAAAAAAAAAATCAATAACAACAAAAACAAAAGCAAACGGTTGTAGTGTTGTACTCGTTTATTATTGACGTCAGTGCTCTAACTACCAAAGCCAAGACCCAGTTAGCCTTTCTATAGGTCCAAGCTATACCAGTCATAGCAAGATTAGGGGTTTGATTAGGCTGGTCTCCTCAAAAATTTGAGATAGTTTAACAAGATCATGAGCAGAGTGGATATAACCTTCATTGTGATGCCCTGAATCCATTAAAATTTTATTTTATTTTATTTATTTTAATGTTGGTCTTCGTGAATGCTCAAATAGATGTGGGCTTAAGTTGAATGCTTCTGACCTTGAAGACTGGGTGCATAACATCTAAGTCCGCCATAAATATACCTAATAGTTGCATTAGACCATGGTCGTTCGGCCATAAACACTTGGGCCTAGATGGGAGCTGGGGTTGGGCCTAGTTAACTCATTTTGACACTGCAACTTTTAATAGATTTCTGCTTACTTTATTGCTTTTTTGAACCTGAAGTCGGAAAAAAGCCAGAAGAGGTGTTTAGAGTTTAGACATGATGTCTGAATTTACTATTTGGCTCACCAGAGCAAGTTTTGTTTGGGTGATATTATCACGAATTACGCCATGCATTTTAAGCAAGCTAATGTTCAATTATCTATAACTATATATGTCTAAAAGTTGAAACATAGGTACAAACTCATTCAGTAAATATAAATTAATATCTATGAAATATTTTCAAATTGTTTGATTTTTAAATTTGAGGTTTTTGTATTTACAACAACAATAAGGTGCTTGGATTTTTTCTGCATTTTAGGACAGTATATATGCATAAAATGGTACTTCAGCGTCCTACTAACCTGTCAACAAAAGGCTGATTTGTGTTTTAGGTTAAAAAAGAAAAAAGTTTTTGGCACAAAATTAGGGGGGAAATTGACTGTAGTTTTTTTAAATATTTAAAAAGATGTGATGACAACAAAATATGTGTTTAAAAAAATTTAAAAAAAAAAAAATTCTACCCTAGATAATACAGAAATAGCCAGCCAGGTCTCTAATGGGCCCAAAAAAGTTTTTCTGATGATTTGCTGTATCCACGCGATTACGCCCAGTCCTGGAAGGCCTTTTATTGGTTGTTAAACTGGTTCCCTGAAGTTTATTTAGAAGGTATTGCCAATTTTACATGTTTTGTAGCCTACAGGCCCATATACAAAATGAAATACAGTTCCATGATAATTGTAATGCAAACTCATCCACTACAAAAATTTCTGTACAAGGGCCAATACGGCAATGCCAAGTAATATGTAAAACAAATTGGCCCATAAAATCCTTTCCCGTCTATGCGCTTGAGCTATGTTTCCTTTTGTAATTAAGCAATTTGAAAATAATTATCAAGAGCAGCAGTTTTTGCTTTGTTGGTGACAGCTCCACCAAATCCTACTCAATGCATTATTATTATTATTATTTTCAATCAGATAGTCCTACTCAATATAGCACAATTTATTTATTTTGATAAGGCAATGTAGCACAATTAGTTTAAAAAGCTACAACTTTTGGTGATGGTCTGTCATATTTGGTCAGGCTCGCATTATACGACATATCTTTCATAACTGATGAAACAAGGACAGAGTCTTCCACTAAACAAATTTGAAGCTATGTGTTTCAACCTACTACGTGTTGAATCAAATCGATATTCACATATAATTTTAGTAACATGGCCTATTTAAAAGTCACATAATTCATGTAAAACATATCCCCAAACTATTGCCTGAAGAGGGTTGCTGAACCCAACTCCATTTATTTGATTCAATTCTAAACTACCATTGAATAAAAGTGGCAAATATAAATCATATAATTGTGACACAAGCCCAATTTTACAATTTGGCTTATGTTATATCTTCTTTTTTCCAACATGTGTAAATTGAAAAATGATATTTAAGAGAGGGTTGGAAAGATAAGAGAGTGTGTGGATTTGGGGACACAAAAGGTCAATATCTTAGGTCTCAATCTAATTAAATGCTTTTCTTTAATCTTCAGAACTAAGAATCATGACTACACACTGTTGTCAGGTTTCCAAAAGTCTTAACATTTATGAACGATTGATAATTGTCATTATTTAAGAGAGGGTTGGAAGATAAGAGAGTGTGTGGATTTGGGGACACAAAAGGTCAAAATCTTAGGTCTCAATCTAATTAAATGCTTTTCTTTAATCTTCAAAACTAAGAATCATGACCACATACTGTTGTTAGGTTTCCAAAAGTTTTGACATTTATGAGCGATCGATACTTGTCATTCTAAATTGAAGACAAACTTGTGATGCACGCGAGAGAAAGATTTTTCTTATAATAGGTATACTGTCAAAAACTCAAAATGTAGGCCTCAACATTTTGTGAACATTCAAGTAGTGAAAAGTCCCCAACAATTGCCTGGAGAGGGTTGTAGAATCCAATTCCATTTATTTGATGCAATTCTAAACTACCACTAAATAAAAGTGGCAGATATAAATCATATAATTGTGACACAAGCACAATTTTACAATTTGGCTTATGTTATATCTTCTTTTTTCCAACATGTGTAAGTTGAAAAATGATATTTAAGAGAGGGTTGGAAAGATAAGAGAGTGTGTGGATTTGGGGACACAAAAGGTCAATATCTTAGGTCTCAATCTAATTAAATGCTTTTCTTTAATCTTCAGAACTAAGAATCATGACTACACACTGTTGTTAGGTTTCCAAAAGTCTTAACATTTATGAACGATTGATAATTGTCATTCTAAATAGAAGACAAATTCGTGAAGCACGTGAGAGACAGATTTTTCTTATAATATGTTTACTATCAAAAACTCAAAATTTAGGCTTCAACATTTTGTGAACATTCAAGTAGTGAAAAGTCCCCAACTATTGCCAAAAGAGGGTTGCAGAATCCAACTCTATTTATTTGATGCAATAATGAACTACCACTAAAACAAAAGTGGCTGATATAAATCATATAATTGTGACACAAGAACAATTTTACAATTTGGCTTATGTTATATCTTCTCTTTTCCAGCATGTGTAAATTGAAAAATGATATTTAAGAGAGGGTTGGAAAGATAAGAGAGAGAGTGGATTTGGAGACACAAGTGGTCCATATCTTAGGTCTCAATCTAGTTAAATGTTTTTCTTTAATCTTCAGAACTAAGAATCAAGACTACACACTGTTGTTAAGTTTCCAAAAGTCTTAACATTTATGAACGATTGATACTTGTCATACTAAATAGAAGACAAACTCGTGATGCACACAAGAGACAAATTTTTCTTATAATAAGTTTACTGTCAAAAACTCAAAATGTAAGCCTCATCACTTTGTGAATATTCAAGTAGTTAAAAGTCCCCAACTATTGCCAAAAGAGGGTTGCAAAATCCAACTCCATTTATTTGATGCAATTCTGAATTAGAAATGAATAAAAGTGGTATATATAAATCATATAATTGTGACACAAGCACAATTTTACAATTTGGCTTGTGTTATATCTTCTTTTTTCCAACATGTGTAAATTGAAAATTGATATTTAAGAGAGGGTTGGAAAGATAAGAGTGTGTGTGGATTTGGAGACACAAGAGGTCAATATCTTAGGTCTCAATGTAGTTAAATGTTTTTCTTTAATCTTCAAAACTAAGAATCATGATTACACAATGTTGTTAAGTTTCCAAGAGTCTTAACATTTATGAATGATTGATACTTGTCATACTAAATAGAAGACAAACTCGTGATGAACGCGAAAGATAGATTTTTCTACAATATGTGTACCATCATTTGTGTACATTCAAGTAGTGAAAAGTGGGTGTAGTTGCATTATGAAAGTATGACATAGTTATTATAACATCATCAATGACGTAGCATTTTTCGAAATCAAAGCCACAAGCCTACAATAATGCATGTGTGTGAGCTGTGGGTTTGGTACCGTTGCAGGAAAATAAATTTGACCAAAAAGCTTCAAACTAATTAATTGGGAATTAACTATTATTACCTACTAGTGGGGTATTGTCATAAATATCTTGGTTTAATCAACTTTGTCACAAATTAAAAATTTGTTTATGACTAAGTTCTATTTGCAGGTGCATTCTATTTGAAAGCGCCTGTGACCGTCATCGGAAGTACGCCTTGGCCTAGGATGGACCATGGTGAAGGGTGTAAATGGAGTTGCCACCTAGTTTAGGTCTAAAAACCATAAATATAGCGCCCTTCATGGAATGACTGATCTAAGCATGTGTTTGGAGTTTAGGTATGGGGATAGGAAGGTGTTAGGCACCCAACCCCACTCAATCTGTGGGTTGGCTTCCACTCATCATGTTCCAAGTCTTAATTTCATGGCATTAAGCATATATCATCAAGAGCAGCAACATTACAAAGCAGATTTAAACAAGCATGTTATGGTATCTAAACATCAGAATCATGGGATTCAATCAAGCATATCATGTTCATTAGCCATATCATACTCATCAAACAAAAAAAAAAAATGCATGTCCATGTGATTATGTATGACTTACCTCACTACATCATAGCACATATACATCAATGCATGTTCATATTTATATGAATGTTAATAGTATTCAAACAAACTAAAACCCGAACAAGCATAAAAGAGATAAAACAAAACAAAACAAAGTAGATAGATGTTTATAGATATGAAAACTAGGTTAAATAAAGGCTGAACATGTAAATAAAACAAAGGAAAAACTAACAGAGATGAATTAGGATCTCTGGGCAAGAGTATGCGAGTGCATATATAGGGTATGCGTGCGCACCAACTGTATGCGTATGCATAATGTGTATGTAAGCATGAAGCATGTGCATGCTTACAAAAGAAACAAAAAAACTAACAACCTAGCATGCTTCTAACATAAACAAGAAATAGACCTAAACTAAACAAACATGTTGTAAACACTTAAGCATTTAAACAAAAAAACAAAGGAATAGCAAAGAAAATGAAGAGACAAATTTAGAAACTTTACCTCAACACTAAAACTATTTAGAACTTGATTTTGACCATTCCCTTTAGTCAATCTATTCACAACCAATTTAGGAATAAATTAGCAAACTTAGAATTCAGTGATCAAGACCATAAAAGGTCCCAATCAAGAAAAATTTGACTTGAGAGTGTTTTGTGAAAAACTCCCTCTTCGATTCACTATATCCTCCTCCTTTGAAAAAGTGCCTTTTATGGCTTTATATAGTCGAAAAATAGGGGTTTAGGTCAGCTCCCAGATGATATTGGATTCGTTCCAAACCAAGTTTAATATAGAAAACCTTTTCTTTCATAGTTTTTGTAACCCTAGCTGTGTATGCATGCCCATGCATGCATGCGTATGTAGTAAGCATGTGTACGCATGGCTTAAGTGTGGATACACGTATGCATTTTTTGAATATGGAATATGAATAGAGAAGAGAGGATAGGTTCATTATATTAAAAAAAATGGGAATTTCTCATAAATAATTGAAGTAATTGGGTGCGCACACTTAGGGTTTCTTGTGGCATTTTTTTCCCAAAAATAGTTTTATTCTTCCAAAAATAAGTTATATTTTCCATAAACACTTTCCTTAAGTCAATTTTTATCTGATTGGGCTTTAAACCAACCTTGAGCTTTAGAGTACTACCATCATTGGGGAACGAGGGCCCTAGTAGTATGGGATACAAAATGCAGTGTCTACACTCATGAAATACCAATGAAATAACTTGTCTCACAAGAAAATTAGTAGAAGGGTTTAACCTATCAACCCCAAGGAAAACAAAATTCATTAGAATTTAATGAAAGTTTTATAATAAGATTTTACTCTAAATCTACTGTTACTTCATGTCATACTTACTAACATGACCCACACAACAATTTATAAACTCTTATATTTTGAATTTTGTTGAAAGTAAACCTTTCGCTCTAAAGATTTGTAATAACAACTGTGATGAAACAAGATTGTAACAACTCTACTTCATTCAATGGATCATCAAATGTTGAATTAGATTTCACGTTAATGCATTGAGAGAATCCTGGAAGATCTCCAATGCTTGCGTACAAAACACAAAACCCTAGATCAAATATTGAAAGAAGTAGAACAAGAATATTGAATATACATGAATTTTGATAGGCTGAAATTTTGGCTCGATGGGTTAAGCTAGAATTGAATTAGAGTTAAGATACCTGAAACTTTGAGTCTTTTGCACTTGAACCTTGGACTGTCTTGAACTTGAACTAAGCTTCAAAAAAACTCAAGACACACTAAGATTCCTAAGTTTGGTTACACAAGGTCACAATATGTCAACCTAGTCCTATAGACTCAAAAACTTGAAAGAAACATAACTAGAAAATTGAATCTTCATGAATATCGATTAGTGTTGACATTCCATTTTTCAACTCTCATTTGACTACACTTTCATTCCATTATATATCATCACCATCTAATATCTCCAAGGCAAGACTATAATTTTGATCGTTTGATCTCAAAATACTTTTCATAAAACAAATCTTGTAGTCATAACGATCAAAAGGACAGTTCATAAGTATAAATCAAACCCCAAATTAAAAGATATCAAAGAAATAAGTTTCAACAATCAAGTGCACTTGCATGAATTGAATCAAAACCATAGGTTATTGTTAGTTTTAGACCCTTGAAAACACAGTTTGTTTAACCTACTTTAATAGCCAAGTTGTTACTTAGGTCAATTATGTAGATCTAGATTAAAAATTCTTCAAAAATATCATGCATAGTAGAAAACTAAACACAAGATGTGATGACCCAGGAAAACAAATGAAGTAGTCCAGTTTCAAGGTAAAAAACTTAGGGAGAACGATCCCAAGAGAACAATCCACTATATCCAATTGAGATTTAAAGTCACATATATCAATTCGTAACTACAGTTACCAAACTAAGCTCTAAACCCCTTAGACTTCTTTGATGTAAATCTACTCTCACATGAACCTCTAGTTCATGCTTTAGATCTCCCACATTGACCTCCAGTCTATGACTCCAAGACCACCTTTGAAAGTTTAGATCTCTAGCACCTTTGATGACTAGTGAAGACAGCAACTTTTGCAATACCAGATCTTGAGTGTCTTTAAGGAATAACACCTTGTAGACATTGAATTTCACGCCCATAATTTAATCAAAGAGAATGACTTGAATGACCAATCCATGTACCCCAAAAAATCATAATTGCATTACATGCATCAATTTGTTCTTGCATTACATACATCATTTTGTCTTTGCATTACATGCTTTAATTCATTCGTTGCATATCATAAAAATGATCTTGAGATTCGAACAGTTGTAGCGATGTATCCAGTTATCAAATCGGACTATCGGATCGAAAGATATCGCATGATCAAGTTTACACGGTCAGCATGCATTGTGTCTATGTAGAATAGACCACAAATGATCAATTTAAATTAATTATGATTGGTTAAACAATAAAAATTAATTAAATAATTTTATGATTGGTTGATAATTACTGTTTAAAATAGGGATGCATGCATGGGAATAAAATGGATGATTGGATAACAATAAAACTGTGGATAATTTGAACTTTATCAAGATTTATTTTAGGGTATTTATCTACAAGATAATTGTTCTTAAATATCTTGAATTATCCAAAAAAAGAGATGAAAAATCATAGACGGAGGATGGAAACTCGTCTAGGTACAAAGACTGGCCAAAAAAACCCTAGAAGAGGAGTCCAAACGGCACCCAAATGTGAAAGTACATTCGTAGCCATAGGGCAAATTCAGCACTTTTGGAGTGCCGAATGGCACTCTAAAAGGGCCGAATTTCCTTGATTTACGCTTTGGCCCAATGGTCTGTGGGTGACGATTATGCATACCCTTTTCAATCTTTTTGCAAAAGGATGCGTCCGAATTCAAACCCTAATCTTCCATACCTATTTTTTAGAGTCTTCTGACCTCTATAAATAGAGACTGAATCTCATAATTCAGTACATTTTTTTTATGCTCTGAGAGGCATACGTTTTTTACTCTTAAACCACCCATATTTTTTGATCCCCTCTTTGAATGTCGTTACTTAAATTAGGGTTTTTAGGTTTGAAAGAGAATTGAACCAATTTCTTTGAACCCTAAAACATTCTCTCAAGAACAAAGTGTGCTCATGAAAGAGGTTGTTTTCTTCACCCTTTTTCTTGTGATGTGATGATGCATGTTATATCTCTTTCTTTTTCAAATATCCATAACATGAACTGTAAATTATTGTTTTGTTAAAGCATGATTGTTTTATATGTGATTGTTATAATCTTTTTCTTGAATGCCAATAAATCTGCATGTGAACAATTAGTTTTCTTAAAACAAAACAAATCTACATCTTTATAAGATATAGATCTAAATTTTTCTCAATACAAAAACAGATCTACATCTTTATAAGATGTAGATCTGAATTTTTCTTAATACAAAAACAGATCTGCATCTTTATAAGATGGAGATCTGAATTTTTCTCAATATAAAAATAGATCTGCATCTTTATGAGATGTAGATTTGAGTTTTTCTCAATATAAAAAAAAGATCTGTATCTTTATAAGATGTAGATCTGAGTTTTTCTCAATATAAAAATAGATATACATCTTCCTTAGATGTAGATCTAAGTTTTCTCAAACAAAAAGAGATTTCATCTTTAAGAGATGCAGATCTAAATTTTTCTCAAATCAAAACTAATTTGCATCTTTCTTAATATGCAAATATGATTTTCTTAATACATGCAAATTGTTGAATTAAAGAAGAGATTATGTATTACTGTGTTGTGTTTATTTGAATTCATGATTGCATAAATTTAGATTATGAGTGGAATTCTCTTCTTAGAAAATCATTTTTTAAAATATATAGCAAAATAAATTTGAATTTTTGTCATCAAACAATCATTCTTTTAAATATAACAAAACAGATCTGAATTTTTATCATCCAAAACCACGTTTTTTTTAATAGTACAAAACAAATCTGATATTTTGGCAAATCAAAATCACTTTTTTAATCATTAAAACAGATCTGAATTTTTTTAAAAAAATAAACCAAAGAAGAGACTTCATTCATAAATAAATTTGTGTGATTTAATTTTTCATTCACATGTTCAACATATTATTCATGACAATCATAAGAAAGTACATTGGTCACAAGAGTCTAGAAGACCAGACTTTCTCTGGACAGAACGGGTGCCTAACACCTTCCCATTCCATAACCTAGCCTTCGGATTTAGGTTTTTGGTTTAGTAGATCTAGCCTTGTCTTCATTTGTTTTGGGGAGAATGTAACTAGGGCAACAAGCCATGTAAATATTTGGTAGATTGTAACTAGGACCCAAAGCTATGTAACTTTTTAATTTTCTTTTAGATATGTGATTTTATTTAATCAATGAATGGAACTATTCAGTTATGTATTTTGTAATTAGTATTTTTTTTTTGTATAAATAAAAATAAGTGGTGACTCCATAACACTTACCCAAAAAGAGAGGTGTCGTAAAAGGTACCCGAATCTCTTTTTTGGGGGACACTTTTCGTCGAGGTCTCTTACACATCGGTAGAAGATTTGAGAGAGATTAAGGTACAAAAACCCTAGATCTACAAAAAGAGGCACAAGATGCACTCTTCTTTCTCTAAAAAAACACATTAGATCTCAAAAGAGAAACTCCAAAATCCCTACAAAATGTGCCTTAGTGTTTCCTTTGAATATTATGTGAATTAGATCTAAAACTTTAATCACTTGATGGGCCAATGGGTTGTTGGGCTTGATTAAAAATCTGCCAAATCCGCAGTTCGATCGGTCGAGGGCTTTTCTTTGTTAGTTGAGCGAGGCAGATTTTGAATTATTATTATTATTATTATTATTTCTTTTTGCAGCTTGTATGTTCTTGAATCTTGACTTGTATCACCTTGAGCATTGTCTAATATACTTCATAGACACTAATATTTATATCTAGACAAGTTTGTGTTTACGGTTTGCCAATTGTTCTAAACTTTTAAAATCTAGGTAATTATGATTTTTTAATTCTATTTGTTCTACTTTTTGTCGAATTGATTAAATGATTTGGCTGAGTATATGGTTTATGATAAGGTTGCATGCATGTAATTTAATCCATATTCAAAACATTTATTAATTTATGATAAAATAAGTGTAAGAAATCAGATCCCAATTGAAAATGGAAATAGATGAAACAAAAAGGGAAAATAAATTTAATGATGGTGCAATGTACATGTCCCCTTAAAACTAGCATATAGAAACATTTTAGTTGATGCAATGTAAAAGGGTTTTCATAAATTACATAACTAAACTAATTAGTATGATATAAACATTGATTTCCATTTTTTAATAGGATAAAGTTTTGATCAGTTTGGTCGATATTGTATTGTACCGGCCGATACTGTCAGTATATACCATACCAGTACGTGCATCGATACTAAAACATCATCCTTTCATCCCGGTTTAAATACTGAGCATACCGGATGTGTATCGAACGTATCGGCCAATTTTGGGCGTTTCAGCCAATACAGAAATAAGATTTTTTTTTTTTTTTTTTTGTAATTTTTGAAATTTTTGGAAGGGCAAAATGGTAACTTGCTTGTATTAACTTATTACTATTATTTTTTTTCTTAGTACGCTAAAGTCTAAAGTCTAAAACCAGGAATATAATTTGTTCTGAATTGAGGTTATGTTTTATGGTAAACTTTTATTTTTATTATAATATATATATATTTTTATATATATATTTTTATAAATATAAAAAATGGAGATAAACCTGAAAAGGTACATCGATATTGATCGGTACCAAAATATATCGTTCCACTAATCAATCTGGTATAGCCTTTGGTACGAGATTGATTCCCTTAGTTTAGTTACAAAATTAGTTATAACCTAAAACTACAAACATACTCAATAACCTTTTATTGGAGGTGAATTTTGACAAATCTACCATTCGATTACATCTAATTTAGTTAGGCTCACAAAGGCTCACATTATATGACATGTCTTTCATAACTAATGAAACAAGTCCAATGTAGACTAAACAAATTTGAAGGAATGCGTTTCAACGATCTACAACGCGTCTATTCGTTGAATAAGACAAATATTCACATATAATTTTAGTAACATGACCCATTTAAAAAAGTCATAAATTGTGTAAATAACTTATTAGTTCAACTAAATAAAATAAGGTGGATGATCATTTTGAATTGCCACATAATAGATTTTGAAATTTCTTTCAACCTAATTGGGAAGAAAATTATATTCATAAAATTGTGAGTCATTTAACATGTATAGGTCAGACTATCAGCCCTTTTAAGTCATAACCAGCTAGACACTCTTACATTTAGACTTTGGTTTAACAAATGAAAATTACTTTGTAAATGCAATAAATATTAATTACCTGGGATTATACGAAGTTTGTTGAATACCTATACTTGATAACAAGTGTTCATGAAGTAATGACAATAATGAAATCGTAACTCTGACTCGCTAAAAGTTATCCCACTAAATTAATAGTTTGTTTGGATGAAGAGGGAGTAGAGTAGAGGGATGGAGAGTAAGTTAAATTACTTTATTTGAATATTTTTTAAGGGAGAAGGGGGAGGGATTTGGAGGGGTTTGGAGGGGTTCTAACTACTTCCAACCCCTCATTTTTAATTCCCCAAATTGAAGAGATTTGGAGGTAGAGTAGAGCATAGAAATGCTTGACCAAATGAATTACCAAATTTACCCTTACCACAATAACAAAATTACAAACTATGAAAAGGCTAATTATTCCCCTCCCTCTTAATTTTAAAAATATGCAAACAAGGTGTAGAATAATCATTCCCTTCTACTCTCCTACCCTCTACTTCCCTCTACTCTCCTCTCCCTCCAAACTTCCAAATATGGCACTAAGGTTTTTATGAGGTTCATCCTCATATTACTATCAATATTTTTCTGGTATTGCTTTAACTTGATGCAATTATGAACTACCAGTCTACCACGAAATTCTAGTAGTCTACCATCATCATCATGTACTTTGATAAATGACAAACAAGCTCTCTTCTTCAAAAACGTTGTTAGGGGTCATATCCTAAGTATTTATCATTGCTGGCCCGCTGCCTTTTTCTTAGTATGTTAAATTGAAAAATGATAATGAAGAGATGGTTGGAAGGATAAGAGAGCGTGTGAAATTGGTGACACAAGACATATCCAATATCTCTATCTGATTAAATGCTTTTCTTGAATCTTTTGATTAATCATGACTAGACACTGTTGTAGGGCTTCCAAAAGTCTTACCATTTATGAGCGATCAATACTTGTCATACTAAAAAAAGACAAACTCGTGATGAAAGTCTTACCGATTATGAAAGATCAATACTTGTCATACTAAAAAGTAGACAAACTCGTGATGCACGCGAGGGACAAATTTTTCTTATGGGTCCGGTAATTAGGGGCATTTAGGGCATTTGCTAAGAAGATTATAATATAATTTTTATGGAGAATATTAAAGTTTGTCAAAATAATCAATGGTTTATTTTTTCTTTTTTTTAAAAAAAGTTTCTAGACATGTTTCCTAAACTAATACCCTTAGTGGATCAGTTAACATTTCCCTTTTCATATAGTATGTTTCGTGTCAAAAACTCAAAATGTAAACCTTAACTTTTGTGAGAAATCAAGTGAAATGTGGAAGCATAATTGTCAAAAATTGAATCATATCGAGAATTAAATTTTTATTTTTCTGTACCGTGTATCGTATTGTATATTGTAAGATATACAAACAACTAATAAAATTAATAGTAAATATATAGATGTACATATATAAAAGGGGTATATTCATTATAAAATTGAAATATATTCAAATTATAACAAATTTAATCATCAATTATGTGATAATATTTAACAAATTCAATTAATTATCTCAAATTAACACATATTTATAACAGGATAGGTCAAGAATGTATTGACCCCTTGTGATGAATTAACCAATTAATTAGCTAAGTTAATTAATTAATCCAATTAACATGCAATACGCGTGGTAGCACAAAAAAAAAAAAATACCAACTAAGTTAATATGTAGTGGAAAATAAATTTGATACAGTAATTTGTTTACGAATGGGGAAAACCTCCAAGGCAAAAACCCTACCGAGTGATTTTAAGGTCACCACTCTCAAGAATCCACTATTATCAAAATAAGCTATTAAAAGTAAAGGAATCCCAGTACCTTATACCAACCTACAGTTGAACATTTACTCCAATACCCAATTGGACTTGTTTTGTAGTGACAATCTCTCCTTTTCAATGCATGGCTCCCAGTATGTGACTAACCAATCGATGCACGAATCCAAGTACGTGACTAACACACCAACTTGAGAAAGATGTTGGCTGCAAAATTCTTCAGTTCATCAGCATGATGAAGATCACAAAACTCCTTGGTTACAAAACTCTATGGCATACAAATGCAGCAACTTCTTCAAGAGAAAAATGAACTAGGGCAAATTGTCTCTGGTCACAATATGCTTGTGAAAAACGTTTGCATCAAGTTGCATTCACTTGCATCATCTGTGACGACCCTTAAAATAATCCTTATATATGTTTAGGGTCGTTAGAAAAGAAAGCCTAAACAACTACATATGGATTTATGTGAAATTAGATTTGAAAAATTGATTTTTGTAAATCTTGATAGATAGGTTATCTATTGTACAGCTATCGAGCATCGGGTTGAAGATCCCTTTTAAAGCTTGGTAGATGCTATCTGTTAAGCTAGTTTTCGAGCTTTAAAATCTAGCACTTCTTCACTTGTTTCTTGAACAAACTTGAACAATTTTAACACTTGGATTTGAACTCTTGTTCTTTGAAGTATTAAACACATCCTAAATATATCCATTACAAGTAAAGTGCATTTTGTCAAAGGATTAGCCAATTCTAAATGACATATGTTCCTAACATGATTCATATATGTCCTAACATAACATGCACATTCAAATTGATTATATATAACATATGAGCCTAAATAATACTTTCTTTTCCTCATATTTATTATCTTCCCTAATCAACTCCATTTAAGTCAATGTTATCACCATGTTCATCATCTTGTAAAATTATTTCTTTAACATTTTGTTCTTCATCATTAATTACTATCTCTTCTTGTTCTTTTATTTTAATAATTTTTTCTTTATTTTTCTTCTTTACATTCCACTTCTTATAGACTTATAAAAATAACATCATGAGTCCATTTGGTTAGGCATTCTAGGTGCCTAAAAAGAGTGTTTTTAAAATCCAAAACACTATTTTGCAATAGCAACTTCTCATAGCTCTTTTACAAATGCTCATTTTAAACTCAAAATACGGTTTTGCAGTAGCCTATACAAACGCAGTCCATAAATAAAAATAATTATATTGTCATTTAATATCTTATTCATTATATAGAAACAAAAATGGCAAATACGAAAGTGAAGTGTTAAGTGTGTAGTTCCAATTTCATAAGTGAAAGGGGGAATGGGGGGAAAACTTATGAACATGTTATTTTATTGGGTCCAATCAATTAGCTCAATAATTTCTTGATAAAAACAAGTCTAATATCTTGTTGGACTCAAATAAAAGCACAAATTTTAACAAAACTCATTTTAAACTCACATTTTTATGTATTGCATGATTTCAATTATGATACGATCTATGTATCATACGATTTGTTAGTGTTTATGATATGCTATTATGATATGGAACTTTTTGTATACGATACGATATGATATATATCATATGATATTGAGAAATATGAGGTGAAGAAGTTGCATTATAAAAATATGATGTAGTTATGATAACATCATCAGTGTTGATGGAGGAATTTCATATTTACCCAAAAATAACATCATCACTGATGTAGCTCTTTTCTAAATCAAAGTTCATTGCATGTGTGCAAGCTTTCGGTTCGGTACCGTTGCAAGAAAATAAATTGTATCATAAATAGCTTCAACTAATTAAGTGGGAATCAGTTATTATTACCTACAAGTGGGGTATTGTCATAAATAGCATGGTTTAATCAACTTTGTCATAATTGACATTCAATTTATGACAAATTTATCATTTCTAGCTTTCTTTTTTAGAAGTGCTATGTCTCCAACATTTTTACAACAAATTATAGGTGGTTAGTTATTATTGGTTATAATTTGCATTTCTCTTTCTTTTTAGTCAAGTTGGATTGGTTTTCAAAACTTTTAAATTTGATGAAGTTGGATTGGATTAAAATTAACTTTTTTTTTTTTTTTTTTTGAGAATCGGATTAAAAATAACTAAAATTATCCTTGTAAGGTTGAATTTATTCAACCATCTAATTGGCTTTATTCCGTGCCAAATTTGCTTGTAATTCAGCATTTAGTAACCCTGTATTTAGGTGGGTTTGTTGTAAGGGTAGTGAGTGAGATAGAGTGAAGATTGCTCAAGAGTGTGCAAGAAAACAGAGAGTCGCGGCTGGAACTTGCGGGTGTCTCGCGGCTGCAAGCCGCCAGAAGCAGCACACGTGCCAAGCATGCTGGAAGATGAACAGTCATGCTAGCTGGAGCACTACAGGACAAAACAGGACAACTGGCCATACGGTTAACTCGCGACTGGATCTCGTGACTTAGTCAAGCCACGAGGTCAAGCCGAGAGCCACCCCTGTTTTGTAAAACCTGACGTTTCGCATTCCTCTCCCACTCCAGTATAAATACCCCTTTTACCCACGATTGAAAGAGAGCTTCCAGAGAGAATTTTGAGAGAGAAACCCTAAAGAAAAACAAGATTGTTTCACCCACAATCTATACCTTAGAGTCTCTTCAAATTCCTCTACTCTCTTCCTCTCCATTGTCAAATCCTTGAGAGGCATTATACCAAACCTGGTTCTCACCATCATCATCACTGTGAGACAGTTGTTTGGATTTCTGGGAAGCAGTTAGGAAGGAACCAATCTTCATTGGTTGATGCTACGGTCTAGTAGCTGAATCCGGGAAGCTAGAAAAGAAAAAGGTTCGGCGCAACCTCGTTGGAGCAAGAAGCTTGGAGGGCTTAGGTGCACTGGGTAGATTAGGCTTGGAGGGTCAATTGCTGTCCTTGTATCCCAACTGTATTTTCTAGTGGATTGTTTACCGCTTGGAGGGCGACGGAGAGGTTTTACGCCGAGGGCTTCGGTTTCCTCTTCGATAACACATCGCGTGTTGTCTTTGTGTTTACATCTTCCTTCCTCTCTATCTTTGCCTTTTTATTATCTGTTGTGGATTATATTATGTTTTGGCTTAGATAGTTTTTAACCAATTTCGTATTATAGCATATGTTAAGTTTCCGCACACTAGTTGTTTGACATATTGCTTGAATTGGTTAAGTTGTAATTTGGGGGTCTAAACGTTCAAAGGTGTTTTGTACACGTTTTTGAACTTTCAATTGGTATTAAAGCGGGTACACTTGTTTTGGTTTTATTACCTAAGTGTGATCCTTGACCCCTTGTGTGTTTTGCCATGGATAATGCTTTGTATGCTTCTATGGATATTGTTGATTGTAACATGCCATGTGTTTGTGAAAATGCCTCTATGAGTGCTAATCCTCATAATTGTGATGACATGTTAATTGAATCTATGGGTGTTGTTGACAAACTCTTGAAGAAATGAGCTAAGAAGTTTCAAAAGAATTTGAGCAAGTTAGTTTGTGAAAAGGATGATTTGATTGCTAAACTCAATGAATCCAACACATTGGTTGAGAAATATAAGAATCTTGCTGAAATTTCTCTTGAAAAGCTGAAAGAGTTTGAATGTTTAAATAAGGACTTGGGTGCTAAACTTGTTTTGTCTAACAAACTTGTTGATGATCTTAAATCTGAAAATGAATCTCTTAAGATGCATGCCAAGTGTTTGATTGCTGAACCTATAGCTAAAATGGAAGAAAATATATGTTGCAATCATGTTGTGGTACCCGATTTTGTGCCTATTGTGTGTTCTACCTCAAAGGACAAATCGGTGTACATTCCTCCACACAAAAGAAATCAAAAAGTGGAGAGAAAGGCTCTTAAGCCTAAGCCTCTGTTTAGGTCCCAATCTAGGGATTTGAGTGGATCTAAGTTTGTTCCTACTTGCCACCATTGCGGTGTGATTGGTCACATAAGACCCCAATGCTCCAAGTTAAAAAGAGAACAAACCTTTGTTGTTAGATCCTTTCCCAAAAAGCCTAATGGACCTAAATACATTGTTTGTCACCATTGTGGTGCCTTTGGTCATCTAAGACCTCATTGCTCTAAGTTTCAAGCTCTTAAGAAAATCAAAAGAAAAGAGAAACTTGAGTTTTTTGGAAGTTGTGCTTTGAAAGCTAAACCGGATTGGATGGAAAATGGTAAGTTGTTGAAGAAAGTGGTTAATGCTCTTACCTCCTTGTCTATGTGCATCTCCGGTTCTCATTCTTCCAACCCTCGTCTCACTTCTCTTGAGACACTCATTCCAAACAATCGTTCCGTTTGGATGAGGAAGGGTTCCTATGGTTGAGCTTTTGCTCTTTTGGTCCTTGATCTAATTCTTTCGATCTTTGTAGGACCCTTCATGCATTAAATGTCATATCTTCATGCATTTTGTGCATCTTGCATTCATTTATATGCATTGTTTTGTTTTTGATCTTACTTTTATATTTTTGTTTTGTGTGAGTAAAAAATCCAAAACCACATAAAAAGTGAAAAATTCAAAAAGTTTGATCGTATATGTTTGAGCACATATCACATGTGAGTTTGGCCTTGTACCTTTGTACAAATGGCTTTGTGCATTTTCGAGCTTAGCTTGTTATTTTTGCACTTATATCTTTGTGGGAAAAATCTTGACATCTTTGTGTGATTGTTGTAAATCGATCTTCAAGCTTGTCATGAATGATTTGTCAATAGTCATGTTGGTTTTGATACATGCGTAGACTTGTGCTTATATCTCTTCCCACTCTTTTATTTTTATTGCTTAAAGAGCTCAATAAATGTAAATCTCAAAATGAAAAGAGATAATGAGTTGCAAAAGCCGTCGCACATACTAGTATTCGACTAGGAAAAAGGGAAAGCGACTTAAATGAAATTGTATGATGCCCAAAAAGCCAAAGGCTTGTTCATCAAATTGAAATATCACAAATTTCAGGCATCGATCTCAAAATGAGATGTTTTGATTCAAAATGATCAAATGTTATGAATTGTAAAGAAGCCAAATGAAAAGCTTCATCATATGTAATCATTTTCTTGTGGGAGGTCATATATGCTCATTTCTATAATTGAGATAGACCACTTGACTTAGCACTAGTTGTGTATGACTTGATTGAATTGATCATTGAAGCTTCACTCTAGACTAAGGACTATTCCACATTTGATACACACACACAACACACATGCCTAATGTTCAATGAATGTCTTATTCATTTGTTAGATTGTACTTGTCTAAATGTGATGTGTGTGTGCTCAATCTTATATGGATTAATCCAAAAAGATTTTTGATAATTTTATATGTTTTTGAAAGTGATTTTTATCACTTTTTGTGTTTATGTTTAGTGCTTACTTTGTTTTTCAATGTTTAAACATGTTCTGGTTTGAAAAACAAGTGTCAGAATTTTTGGCCACTCATTTTGGCTACTTGCGTGAGCTGCCAGCAAGCTGTCAGTTTTGGCTACTTGGTTTGGCGGCTTGCAAGCCGTGAGTTTAAGTTGCGAGTTCATACAGAGAGGTTTCGCGGCTCACTCGCGACTTGGCTCGCGACTCGCCCAGAATCAGCTTTTTAAAGAGCTTTTTCGTGGAAAACTTGTTTTAAACCTCTCCCATCCTCTCTAAAACCCCTCTTTCAATATTTTTACATCAAAACCCAACCAATTTGAATGGTTTTTCAATCCATTAACATTTCTAAGGTAATTATAAATTCTTTTCATTATTTTTGATCCTTGGATTATGTTTTGGAGAGTTTTGTGCTCTTGGTTGGGATTTTTATCATTGGGGTTGGGAAAACTTAATTTTTGTCAAATTTCTTCATGGGATTGGTTTCTTTTGTTGATATGCATTGGATGTTGGCCCCTTGTGGCAGAAAGAACATGTATTAAGGGTGGATTTCATGATGTTCATGCATTATTTCACATTTTTGTTCATAGTGTGCATGCTAGGTGTTTGATAAAATGCCTCTTAGACATTTTCTCGCTTGTTTGGACTCCGATGAGTACCAAACTTTGGGGTTTCTCATGTTTCCTCATTAGGAACATGTTTGGTTCATTGGTTGTGTATTTAACACACCTTGCCCCACATGTGCATTTTTCATGTATTGGTCATGCATTGCACTTAGCCACCTCTTGCACACACCTTTGCTACCCTTGTCATGCATTGGTCTACCTTGCTTCTTCATCCTAGCATGTCATGTCTGTCTTATGCTTTGTAGCATTTTACTTTGTCATGGGTTTGAGCTTCATTTTCTCATTCATCTTGCACCCCTCATGCATCATTAGCATTGTTTGTACCTTCATCTCTTGCCCTCGTTTCTTCTTGACCCTTTGTCTATTCCTGACAAAAAGGGGGAGAGTATACTCTAGAGAATATTTCGGAGTATTTTGTCATTTCTATATGACTCTTGTGCACATCCTTAGGGGGAGAAATTCTATTTCTCATGCACATTTGTAGGGGGAGAGATATTCCATAGGGGAGATGCATATACCAAGGGGGAGAAGACATTGAGATAATAAGAAAACTTTGTTTTGAACAAGCACAGGCTTTATGGTGCTTTGTGTTATGTTTTGTGGTTCTCTTCGCATCATGTTTTTGTTTTGGACATGCATACTTCCTTATGCTATTGTGCTTCATTGAATGCATGTTCGGATGATCAATTGATTTGCTATGTGATCATTGTAGTCATTTCTATATGACTGTTTTGGTGTTTGATCAAGTTGCTCATATATTTTACATCATGTTTACTTGATCGCAATTTGCTTGTTACATTATACTTGTCCTTTTATTACTTGCTTTACCTTGAGGGTCTAATGTGTTTTGTGCAAGTGTTTCAAGTTACAAGTATATATGTTCCAAGTGCATCACAGCTTCTCATCACTTTGAAGGGGAGAAACTTTATGCACTTTTAGTTTATTCAATATATTGTGTTTTGTACCCATGTGCTTTTGTAAGCTTTTAGGGTTAATGTTTTATGCATAGTTTGTAGGCTTTATGGTATGTACCTTGCTTAATGCAGCCTTTATGCTATGTTGAAATCAGTACTTTAATCTAAATGTTCTGCATTTTGGTTTATGTACTGTCACTCTTGTGCCCTTGTAGGATTGTTCCTAGATGCATATGCCTTGTGTGTTATGCATTGGTTGAGTGTTGAGCATACAAGTGTCTTGCCTTGTGCTTGTTAACTTGTATGTCCTTGTGTTCATTCCAAGTGTGAATGAGCACTGTGATCACTACCTTGTGGTGGTCACTTGGTTGATCAAGCCATGGTTTGTATCTTAACTCCATCTTTGCTTGATCACATACTACCTGTTTCATATGCATTTATAATTTTCTGCTTACAATGATCATGGTGTATTGTTGTGTTTCAGGAGTATTATGTTCATATGATTCAAGTGCTTCACAGCTTCTAGAGTTAGGTGTGAGTGAGTTTTGTTCAACTGTTCCCAACTCACATGTTAAGTCTAGAGTCTGTTTTAGGGTTTTGTCACGGAATAGCCAAAGGGGGAGATTGTAAGGTTGAATTTATTCAACCATCTAATTGGCTTTATTCCGTGCCAAATTTGCTTGTAATTCAGCATTTAGTAACCCTGTATTTAGGTGGATTTTTTGTAAGGGTAGTGAGTGAGATAGAGTGAAGATTGCTCAAGAGTGTGCAAGAAAACAGAGAGTCGCGGCTGGAACTCGCGGGTGTCTCGCGGCTGCAAGCCGCCAGAAGTAGCACACGTGCCAAGCATGCTGGAAGATGAATAGTCATGCTAGCTGAAGCACTACAGGACAAAACAGGACAACTGGCCATACGGTTAACTCGCGGCTGGATCTCGCGACTTAGTCAAGCCGCGAGGTCAAGCCGCGAGCCACCCTTGTTTTGTAAAACCTGACGTTTCGCATTCCTCTCCCACTCCAGTATAAATACCCCTTTTACCCAAGATTGAAAGAGAGCTTCCAGAGAGAATTTTGAGAGAGAAACCCTAAAGAAAAACAAGATTGTTTCACCCACAATCTATACCTTAGAGTCTCTTCAAATTCCTCTACTCTCTTCCTCTCCATTGTCAAATCCTTGAGAGGCATTATACCAAACCTGGTTCTCACCATCATCATCACTGTGAGACAGTTGTTTGGATTTCTGGGAAGCAGTTAGGAAGGAACCAATCTTCATTGGTTGATGCTACGGTCTAGTAGCGGAATCCGGGAAGCTAGAAAAGAAAAAGGTTCGGCGCAACCTCGTTGGAGCAAGAAGCTTGGAGGGCTTAGGTGCACTGGGTAGATTAGGCTTGGAGGGTCTATTGCTGTCCTTGTATCCCAACTGTATTTTCTAGTGGATTGTTTACCGCTTGGAGGGCGGCGGAGAGGTTTTACGCCGAGGGCTTCGGTTTCCTCTTCGATAACACATCGCGTGTTGTCTTTGTGTTTGCATCTTCCTTCCTCTCTATCTTTGCCTTTTTATTATCTGTTGTGGATTATATTTTGTTTTGGCTTAGATAGTTTTTAACCAATTTCGTATTATAGCATATGTTAAGTTTCCGCACACTAGTTGTTTGACATATTGCTTGAATTGGTTAAGTTGTAATTTGGGGGTCTAAACGTTCAAAGGTGTTTTGTACACATTTTTGAACTTTCAATCCTAATTTTAAACCAAGTTAATTATCAGTCCAATTATGTGCTCACTTTCAATTGGTTAACTCAAACACCATACCATACAAAGTAAAACATTATAACTTGCCTCACAAAAAAGTCCCTAAGAGGGTTTAGCCTATCAACCCTAAGGTAGACAAAATTAATTAGAATAGAATAGAAGTTTTATATAGACTTAACTTTAAATTTACAGCTACCTCATGTATTACTTACTAACATGACCCCCCGTAACAATTCACAAACCCTTCTATTCTAGACTTTATTGGTTGAATGTAAACCTCCTAATCTTAAGATTTGTACTAGCAACTGCGATGAAACTGGATTGCAACAACTCTACTTCGATCATTGAAAACTTGAATTGGATTTATCATTGATGCATTAAGAGAATCTCAGAAGATTTTCAATGCTTGTGTACAAAACACGAAACACCAAATCAAACAGTTGAAAGAGACAGAACAAGAAATTAAATCTATAGGGAATCTTAATGGGTCTAGTTGGAATTGAGATTCTTTAAACTTCGGGTCTTTTGTGCTCGAATCTTGGCCTATCATGAACTTGAACTAGGTTTCAAACACACTCAAGACTAGGAATGGTAACCAAAAAAAAAAAAAAAAAATTGAAAATAAGAAAAATACAAGCACAACAAAAAACCCAAGTAATTTTAGCAAAGAATATATTATTTATCTAATTTTTAACTACAAACACAACCACACAAGTTCACAATAAAGAAATCCTAATTATTTTTGCAATAAGAGATAAAACAAAACCACCCCCCCCCCCCCAAAAAAAGAGTAACAACAATGGATAAAAAAATACCCAAGTCAGTGAGTCATAATGAGTTGGTTACAGAGGGGAAGTGTGATATATATACCAAGGGGTACTTAGGGTTTTTAAAATGGTATGATATTAATATATGTATACAAGTCAAGTATGGAGCAAGTTTTACTAATACCCGCAATCGTCTTGAACTCACTGTAGATGAGATTTTTAAAACCCACGCCATCCTGTTTTGTTTATAGATCGGGTAAAACCCGCCCCATTAGGGTTAGGTTAGGTCGGGTACTTGTGGGTCGGGCTATTTTTGCCATCCGTACTCACGACATACTAAGATTCCTACTTTTGGTTACACAAGATCACAATTTTCCAGCCTAGTCCTATGGATTCAACAACCTAAAAGAAACATAACCAAAATACTGAATCTTAAGGGATCTCAATAGGTTGAGCTGGAATCGAGTTGGAGTCAAGAGTACAAAAACTTTGGATATTTTGCACTTAAACCTTGGCCTGTCTTAAGCAAGAACTTGGCTTTATACACACTCAAGACACACTAAGATCTCTAATTTTAGTTACAAAAAGTCAAATTTTGCAGACCTAAACCTATGGACTCAACAACTTGAGAGAGATAGATGCATGAAACTAAATTTGCATGAATCTCAATCAATTGAGATGTAGGTTCAATGGTTCGAGATTAGTGAATCTCGATGGGGTGATTTGGAGTCAAGATTCTAGAAACTTTTCGTCTTTTGCACTTGAAACTTGGCCTTTTCTTGAATGTGAACTTGGCTTCAAACACACTTAAGGTACCCTAAGATTCCTAATTTTGGTTACACAAGATCATGATTTGCCAACCTAGTCCTATGGACACAACAACCTTAAATCAAACCTGTAAAGTTGTGATTTACAAATATGCTTTATGTTGGCCTCATTCCATGACAAAAAGTGTTGTAAGTGCATTAAATTATTTCCTTGTATTTTGAGGGATTATATTGAATTGGGTTTAATATTAAGTTGATGAAGAATCGAGCATGAAATGAAGATCAGTGTAGTTTCATGATTGGCTCGCAAAAAGTTTGCGAGAAACGTCATCGCGAAAAGGGCATGTGAGAAGCATATGCTAGAAACTGAAGAGTTAAGTTCCAAGCAATATTTCGAGAGTACTTCATGAGAGAGGCCATCTCATGAGGTATATGAAACTCTCTACCTAGAGGTCTTTAAGTGTGACTTTCTTACCCTTCACCCATACTATATATACCTTCATTACCCACAAAAGGAAAGAAGTGTTTTTCAGAGAGAAAACCTTAGCAAATACACTTGAGAGTTAGAGATTGTTATACCCAAAATCATCTTCACATTTTCTTGTGGTTTTCCTCAAACTCTTACCTCTCCATCTCTAGATCCTTAGGAGGTTGTTAGCCCAAATACTTATCACACCTATTCTGAGTGTTAAGTGAGAATTTGGTGCCGTTGGAAAGTATTGGAAGGAGCCATTCATTGGCGGATGCAATTGGGTTGAATTGTGGGATCTGGAAAGTTAGAGAAGACAAGACTCTGAGAAGTCTGTTGGTTGCAGGAGCTTGAAGGGCTCAAGTACATAGGGTAGACTAGGCTTGGAGCGTCTTTTGTTATTTGTGTACTCCAACTTTATTCTCTACTGAATCAATTTTGACTTGGAGGGTCGCGAAGAGGTTTTTCGTTGAGTTCTTCGGTTTCCTTTTCGATAACACGTCTTGGTGTTATCTTGTGTTTGCATCTCTCTTCCATACTCTTTAAGCTTTCATTTTATTGTTGATGATGGATGAATATGGCTTAGGGTAGTTTTATCGATTCATTGCGATAATTTACTCTTGTTCTGCACTTTGTTTAAATTAGAGTAAAAGCAATCTAGCCATAATTTTTAATTAGGGACCTGAACAAGCTCTTATGTTTTAGCGCAAATTTGGGCTTTCAATTGGTATCAGAACTGGTACACTTGTAGGATTTCAATATCCTTGTGTTATTCAAGACCCCGTGTAAGATGGATAGATCTCAATCCCTTAATACACCTCCATACATTGATGGGAGTAACTATGCTTTTTGGAAAGTACGTATGCATACTTTTATTTGTGCTATTGATGAGATGGTATAGGATTCTGTTGAGAATGGATGGGTAAGCCCCACGACAGCGAAATCCGAATTGGAAAAGTGTTGGGAAATTTAGGCCCCAGTTGATAGAATTAACAAGGTTTAAATCCAAGTTGCTAATTAGATTTATTATCAATAAAACTTGTTAAATCAAACAAACATCAATATCATGTCAAAATCATGCAGCAGAAAAATAAATAAGACAAGATATGATAACCTAGGAAAACCAATGAAACCAACCAGTTTCACAGTAAAAAACTTGGAGGGAAATCTTCCCGAAAAGCAATCCACTATGGAAAAGAGAAGTTTCAAATCTAGTACAAAACCTTTGTCCCTATACTCTAACATCCCCGTAGATGAACTCACAGTAAAAACCTTCTACCGCTTTAGAATCTCTAAACTCTTCAATATATGAACACCAGCCTTTGATGCACGAATCCCAGTACGTGACTAACCAATTGCACAGATCCCAGTACGTGACTTAATCACTAACTAGAAGAAGATTGTTGGCTGCAAAGTTCTTCACTTCATCAACAATGAAGATCAAGAAGCACTTGGTTACAAAACGCTAAGGCGTAAAGATGCAGTAGCTTCTTTTAGAGAGAATAAGCCATCGGTCACCTTTTGCATATGTTCTCCTTGTATTCTCTTATGTGACGGCCTCTAAAATAAACTTTATATGGGTCTCGGGTTGTGAGAAAAGAAACCCTACACAAATACAAAAGCCTGGCCAAAAAATTAGATTTGAAAATTTTGATTTCTGTAACCTCGATTGATTGGGAGATGTCGAGAAGGTGTTGAGATTTAAACTTTGACAGATACAGCTATCGGGAAGCTATTGAGGAGCTGTCTTGGAGACAGGAGCTTTCTCGATCGATCCACTAGCTATCGAGAGGTGTCGAGCTATCTGTCCGTAGGTGTTGAGCTATCTGTCCAACTTTAATGAATAGCTTTTCATCACTTGTTTCTTGGTCCAATCTTCATGGCTTTAATACTAGACTTAAACAACATGTTTCTTGAAGTATTAAACACATCCTAAATCTACCCAAATACAAGTAAAGTGAGTTTTGTCAAAGGATAAGCTAATTACATAAAGTAGTGACATATGTTCCTAACAAGTGAAAAACATATGTCCTAATAATCTCCCCCTTTAGCAATCCGTGACAAAACCACAAAAAACAAATGAACATATGAGAGAAGTCATAAATCACTAAACTCATATTCACTTGTTGAATACAATACAATCTATCCTAACACAAACTCTTGAAAAACTTTGCAAGAAGAGAGTTTATGGCAAGTAGACTTTGACAACCTGTATTTCTGAAACACTTTAAACAAAACTCATCAAGGCATCTTTGTGTGAAACAGAAATAATAGATTGCATACAAGTAATAAGAAGCATGTGTATAAAGGGAGAAAAGAAGCAACACATAAAAGGGTAGGTGAAAGAAAAACATACATAAGTATAAATAGGAGTAAAGTACAATGTATGTCTATAAATGATCATAAGACTGGTGTACAAGAAGAAAGAAGTAAGCACTCCCCCTAACAAGATGAAACACATCTCCCCCTTACAAGGAATGTATTTCTCCCCCTAACATGTAGAATCATAGAAAGAAACTACATATTCTTCACAATTTCTCCCCCTTTTTGTCATGATTGAAAAAGGGTACAGGATGTAACGTCCCATCAGTTAAAAAAAAAAAAAAAAAATCTACAGGTACTTTGAGATGTCTTTCTCATGCTTCAAACCCTTTGGGGTTTGGGGCGTGACAGTTATGGTATCAGAGCTTAGGTTATGATTCTGTAGACTTTGAAAATAGGTATTGATTTTGATCTAAGTCAGAGCATTAGGGGCTTGATGAATTCTTTATTTTGTTCCTTTGTTTCAGCTTCCACCTGCTATTCCTTTTTCCTTATCTATCTTTTCTATGTTAACCTTCTATGTTGCCTTGTGATTTACTTGCTTGTTTCTTGGGTATAGGTATAAGTACTTTGGTACACTATGCCTCCTAAAAAGAAAGCACGTAAAGTAAGGCATGTGGATGAGGTTACAGCTCCTGAGCATGGCCATAGGCAACGCCAAGAGCGTGAGAGATCTGTCACTCCTGATGGTGGTGAGATTGATGAGGTGGCAGACAGGATTTATGCTAGGATTGCTAGAGCAGTCTAGGGTGGTGAACGTAGGAGGGGGGATTGCCTTTTTGGGGAGTTTCGTAAGCAAAACCCTCCAACTTATGATGGGGGACCTGATCCTATGGCAGCAGAGAATTGGTTGCTAAAGATGGAAAAATTACTGAGAGCCCTTGAATGTACTGATGCTCAGAAGGTGTTGTATGCCACTTATGCTCTTCAAGGTTCTGCTGATAGATGGTGGTCAAGCACTGAGCCATTGTTGAGTATGGAGTTGGGAAAGGGCACTCCCATTACTTGGGAGAAGTTTAAGGAAGTTTTCAATAGGACATACTTCCCCGATGTAGTGAGGGACCGTAAGGCAAGAGAATTTTCTGATTTGGTTTAAGGGGCTATGAAAGTGGAGGAGTATGTCGCTAAGTTTATTGAGCTCTCTCGCTTTGCTCCTTACTTGATTCCGAATGAGTCCAAGAAAGTGAAAATGTTTCAGGAGGGCCTTGATGGTAGGATTCGCCCTCTCATTATAGCATCTGGAGTGGATACTGTTACGGAGGTTGTGAAGCGGGCAATGAGTCTTGAAGAAGACTTTAAGTACAACCCAATTTCCAAGGAGAGTGAAAAGAAGCAAGGGCCCTTTAATTCTCAACATGGTAAGGGTCAAGGGCATAAGAAAGGATTCTTTAAAAACTCGGGTAATAGAGGACAATCTTCTAGGCATAGCAAGAGTGCCTATCCTCAGTCTGGTGATAAGAAGTGGCCTTGCATTCGTTGTGGTAAAACCCATGAGGGTCAAACTTGCATGGAGGGAGTAAAGTTATGCTACACTTGTAAGCAACCCGGACACTTTGCTAGGCAATACCCAACTACCAAGGGCTCGGGTTCCTCTTCCTCATCTCAAGTTGCAAAGGGTAATGACAATGCGAAGAAGGTGCAAGGTAGAGTGTATGCCTTGACTACTCAGGATGCTCAGGCCACGGATACAGTGGTGGCAGGTATACTTCCTTTGTTCTCTGCACATGCTAAAGTTCTTTTTGATCCTGGTTCTACACATTCTTTTGTTTCTTGTGCATTTGCTAAAAATCATGACAAGAGCCCCGAACTACTTGACTTTGAGTTATCGGTTTCTACCCCTGTTGGTGATACTTTGTTGACTAATCTTGTGCTTAAGTCTTGTATTATTTTTATTGAGGGTAGAGAGTTATTGGCTGATTTGGTGTTGTTGGATATGCATGATTTTGATGTCATTTTGGGCATGGATTGGTTGGCTTCTTACCATGCTAGTGTGCATTGTTTTGAGAAAGAGGTGGTGTTTAGGCCTCCAGGTGAATCGGAATTTCTATTTAAGGCTTCATGTTTGCCTTTTATGCCTCATGTGATATCATGCATACAAGCAAACCACTTGCTTAGAAAGGGATGCCAAGGCTTCCTTGCTAGTGTAGTGGAGTTACAAAGTGGAGAATCGGAGATAGGAGACATTCCCATTGTGAGGGAATTTTCAGATGTTGTTCCTGATGATCTACCTGGGTTACCCTCGGATCGTGAGATTGAGTTCTCTATTGATCTCCTTCCTGACACTGCACCTATTTCTAAGGCACCATATAGAATGGCACCCTCAGAGTTGAAAGAACTTAAGGAGCAATTGGTAGAATTGTTGGACAAAGGGTTTATTTGCCCTAGTGCCTCACCTTGGGGAGCTCCAGTTTTATTTGTCAAGAAAAAGGATGGGTCTATGAGATTATGTATTGATTATCGTGAGCTTAATAGAGTCACCATAAGGAATAAATATCCTTTGCCTCGTATTGATGACCTATTTGATCAATTGCAAGGAGCACAAGTCTTTTCTAAGATTGATCTTCGTTCTGGTTACCACCAGTTGAAGATTAAGGGTGAGGACATACCAAAGACTGCCTTTCGGACTAGATATGGTCATTATGAATTTTTGGTGATGTCGTTTGGATTAACTAATGCCCCTGCTGCTTTTATGGATTTAATGAATAGGGTATTTCATGAGTACTTGGACTGATTTGTCATTGTGTTCATTGATGATATTTTGATTTATTCTAAGAGTCAAGAAGAGCATGAAGAACACTTGAGGATTGTTTTACAGATTCTAAGAGAAAGGAAGTTGTATGCTAAGCTGAAGAAATGTGAATTCTGGTTGAATCAAGTAATGTTCTTAGGTCATGTGATATCTAAGGATGGAATTACAGTGGATCCTAATAAGATAGAAGTGGTGGTTAATTGGGATAGGCCTACAAATGTGAGTGAGGTTAGAAGTTTCTTGGGCCTTGCTTGTTACTACAGAAGATTTGTAGAGGGATTTTCCTGCATTGCAGCTCCTTTGACACAATTAACTTGAAAGAATGTTAAATTTGAGTGGACGGAAGAATGTGAGAAAAGCTTCCAAGAGCTAAAGCGGAGATTGGTCACTGCTCCAGTCTTAACTATCCCTTCAGGTACAGGAGGTTTTGTCATTTATATTGATGCTTCTCATAAGGGACTTGGTTGTGTGTTGATGCAAAATGGGAAGGTTGTGGCTTATGCCTCTCGTCAGTTGAAAAATTATGAGAAATATTACCCCACTCATGACTTGGAGTTGGCTGCAGTTGTTTTTGCTTTGAAAATTTGGAGACATTATTTGTATGGGGAAAGATGCGAGATTTTCACTGATCATAAAAGTTTAAAATATTTCTTTACCCAAAAGGAGTTAAATATGAGGCAACGGAGATGGTTGGAATTGGTTAAGGATTATGATTTCTCTATTAACTATCATCTTGGTAAGGCTAATGTTGTAGCTGATGCTCTTAGTTGAAAACCTTCAAGTTTTTCAGCTGCTTTGCTAACCACTCGAAAGGAAATTATTCGGGATCTCGAAAGGATGGAGATTGAGGTTGTTATGGGCCATTCTGAGGCCTACCTGGCTAGTTTGAGTGTTAAACCAACTTTGGTTGAAAGAATTAAATTGTCACAAGCCAATGACCCACATTTAAAGAAAATCATGGATGAGGTGCGTAGTGGAAAGAAATCCGAATTTTCTATCTCTGAGAATGGTGCTTTGAGATTTGGGAGTAGACTTTGTGTACCAAATGACCCATTGATTAAAAAGGAGATTCTAGAGGAGGCTCACTACTCCCCATATACAATACATCCAGGTAGTACAAAGATGTACCATGATCTTCGTGAAAACTTTTGGTGGAATAATATGAAAAGGGAGATTGCTCACTTTGTAGAGCAATGTTTAACTTGTCAGCAGGTTAAGGTGTTGCACCAACGACCCTCGGGTTTGTTGCAACCACTTCCTATTCCCCAATGGAAGTGGGAGAAAATCACTATGGACTTTGTTTCAAGATTGCCAAGATCTCCTAAGGGTCATGATGCTATTTGGGTGATTGTTGATAGAATGACAAAATCAGCTCATTTTCTCCCCATTCGGATGAACTACTCCCTTGATCAGTTAGCTCAGCTCTATGTTGATGAGATTGTGAGACTTCATGGAGTGCCTACTTGTATTGTTTCAGATAGAGATCCAAGGTTTACTTCTCATTTTTGGGGTGGTGTGCAAAAGGCCTTGGGTACTAGATTGAATTTTAGCACAGCTTTCCACCCTCAGACAGATGGACAATCTGAAAGGACTATTCAAACTCTAGAAGATATGTTGAGAGCATGTGTTTTGGATCTTAAAGGGAGTTGGGCTAGTCACTTACCTTTGGTGGAGTTTGCCTACAATAATAGTTACCATTCAAGTATTAAAGCAGCACCTTATGAGGTTTTGTATGGGAGAAAGTGTAGATCCCCAATTTGTTGGGATGAGGTGGGAGAACGAAAAATCTTGGGGCAGAGATTATTCAAAGGACTTGTGAAAAGGTAAGTATGATCCGTGATCGACTTCGAGCAGCCCAAAGTAGACAAAAGAGCTATTATGACATTAAAAGGAAGGCTTTGGAACTTGAGATTGGAGATAAAGTTTTCCTACGGGTTGCACCTATGAAAGGGGTAATGAGATTTGGCAAAAAGGGTAAGTTAAGCCCTAGGTTTGTAGGGCCTTTTGAGGTCTTGGAAAGAGTGGGCGAGGTTGCATATAGAATTGCCTTACCACCGGCCTTGTCAGGAATTCATAATGTTTTCCATGAGTCTATGTTGAGGAAATACATTCCTGACCCTTCACATGTTTTGAGCTATGAGCCTCTTCAGATTAGAGATAATTTATCATATGAAGAAGTTCCGGTAGAGATTTTGGACCGTAAGGAGCAAGTGTTACGCAATAGAACAATACCTTGGGTAAAAGTGCTTTGGAAGAACCATTTAGTGAAAGAGGCATCTTGGGAGCGTGAGGAGGATATGTTGTCAAGATATCCAAGCCTTTTCCAAGATCAAGGTACGTAAAATTTCGAGGACGAAATTTTATAAGAGGGGAAGATTGTAACGTCCCATCAGTTAAAAAAAAAAAAAAAATCTACAGGTACTTTGAGATGTCTTTCTCATGCTTCAAACCCTTTGGGGTTTGGGGCGTGACACAGGAAGCTATAAAGCTTCACCCGAGAAACATAAAGATGATCAAAGATGATCAAGGGGGTACAAGAAATCCATATAAATGCATGGATGTAATGAAAGAAGATGCTATGGATGACAAGATAATAGAAGGATGCAAAACATGTGAAAAACAAAACTCTTAACAAGAAAAATGTTATGCACATAGATCCCAAAAACACACACACACTAAACAAGTCTAACCAATTTTATATTTCAAAAATAAGTCAAGACAGTTTAGTGAGCATACGTTAACACATGTAAAACCTTCTGATGGTCAAATCACATTGTACTTGCACATGTATCAAGAGTAGCAAAGAATATTGCGTGTTATGTGTGAAAAATATCGCAAGATTGCATAAGTATATACATGTTATGATGATTTGAGATATGAGAAAATCACTTTAACTCACACACAATCATAACTGCTTGATGGGGCCTATCACCTTCTAGGTACATCCTATAACTCCCACATCTCCTAGAATGCACGCTTGCAATAATTTTTTTAAGCATTTTTTATCTTTTTGCTTTTTATTTTCTTTGCATATTTTTCTTTTTAAGCATATCATGCATGGGCATATTAGAGAGAGAAAAGAAATACCCAATGATATTTGACATTCCAATTTTGCTATGCCTAAGCACTCAAATATCATTGACACTGCACTTTTACCATGCCAAAGCATATAGGTGTCATATTATGATTGGCGAGCAACAATGGTGAGATGGTTATTAATACCTTTCTCTTAGGATTTTTTAGTCCTTCCCGTCAAAAAGAGTGATACGAGTGTTAAGTACAAGAGATAACTTAATCTTACTCATCACTAACAAGAGCCACAAAGCTCACTTACTTAGTTGTGCATAGAGATGCTCATCTAGGCTACAAAAGATACAAAGTTTAGAAAAATTTGTTTTAATGGACATCCAAGGTACACAAGTACCAATGTACACAAAACACACACTGTTTTTGTATTTTTCTGATTTTTCTTTTTTATTTTTATTTAAAAAAAAAAACTAAACAAAAATAGACAAACAATATGAAAGCATGAAAGAAAGATGCATATGCATGAAGGCATGATAGAAAGGCACAGATGCATGAAAGCATGATTCCAAAGCAGATAAGAAACCAAGCAAAGAGAGTCCTACTTTAAATAGAAAGAATTAAAGCAAAGGACAAATAGAAAAGACAATTAAGTCTTAGGCTCCTTTCTCACCCACACAGCACGAGTCTTTGGCCGTGAAGATGAAAAGGTATGTGTCCTAGTATGCCTATTAAAGGACATAGAAAAATTAGGATTCTCCTGAAATTGAGTTAAAAAGCTCAAGACTTATAATAACTCTCCAAACAAAGAAGTAGGTCCTTGAGAGGAAACCTGTGACCGTTTAGACAATTGCTTATGAGGATACAATTTAAAGCAATTAGGACGAATGTGTCCAGAAACACCACAATGGTGACAAACATGAGGTCTAACAAAGGATTTAGAATTAGCCAGATTAGTTTTGGATTTCATACCTTTATTACCTTTCTCAAATTGTGGCACAAAGACAGTCCTTGATCCAAAAGCCGTGGAAGAGGAGGGGTTGGAGGAAACAACATATCCTGAACTACGCTTTTAAGCACTCTATACCACATCAAGTTTTGCACTAGACATCCTTTCTATTTGAGTTCTAGCTTGACTAAACTCAACTTCAAGATTTTTGACCTTCTCTTTTAATGAGGTGTTCTCCACAACAAAAATCTCAACTAACCTTGTAGTCTCATCTAGTTTAACTAACAGATCAGTCTTTCCAGTTTTTACCTCATTAAGCTCTTTTCTACACAGATGAGAAGTCTTTTCAGATTTTATGAATTCAGTGCATAGCTTATCATAGGCTTCCTAAAGGGTCATCTTCTTAGGTACATCAAAAGAATCCTCACTGTCTCTAGCACTCTCCACAGTCACCTTATCAGTTGTGGCAGCAAAGACCATAATGTGACTACATTCACCCACATACTCATCAGAAGAGTCATCCTTAGTATCACTCTAGGTAGCAACCAACCCTTTATCATTGGATTCCTTGGCCTTTTCCTTCATGAGATAGTTTGGGCACTCTATCCTCATATGACCAAAACATTTGCACTCATGGCATTGGATGAGGGGTTTCTCATTCTTTCCCTTCCTTGAGGATTTAGGTTTCTTAGGAGGTTTTCCTTTATCCTTTTTCCTAACTGAAGAAGCTTGATAATCTCATCAATTATGAAGGTTAGATCCTCATCCTCATCATCATCTTCATCTTCATCTTCATCTTCATCTTTATCTTCACTTTCAGAGTCCTCAATCTCTTCCTCTATACCCTTAAGAGCCAAGTTTTTACTCTTTCCACCTTTTCCCATTAAACCTAATCCCATCTCATAGGTTTGAAGGTTCCCTACAAGCTCAGTCAAAGGAATTTGATCAATGTCCTTTGCTTCTTCAATGGCAGTGATTTTAGCATGGAATCTTTTAGGTAAGGACCTAAGGATTTTCCTAACAATTTTGGATTCTGCAATACATTCTCCTAGATTAAAGGCAGAATTCACAATATCCTTAAGTTTGGCATAGAACTTATCAAAGGTCTCATCCTCCTTCATCCTTATTTCTTCAAAACTACTAGTGTGTTGTTGAAGCTTCACAGTCTTTACTACCTTGGTACCTTCATAGGTGGTTTCAAGAATGGTCCATGCTTCCTTGGCAACTTCTGTGGATAATATTTTCTTGAGTTCTTCATTGGTCACCCCACAAAATAAAGCATTCAAGGCCTAACTATTGAAATTTTCCGCTATGATTGTTGCATCATCCCAATCCATCGGTGCTTCCTTTGGCTTAATTCAGCCAACTTCAACAGCTTGTCATACCTGTTCACCTAGAGCCTACAAAAAAACTTTCATACGAATTTTCCAGTATGCATAATTAGTTCCATCAAATAAAGGAGGAATCAAAAGAGATTGTCCACGATCCATGACAATGGGGGTCAAGAATCACATTCAGGAAATTAATCCAATCAGAGTGTACTCGCTCTGATACCACTTATTGGAAAATTTAGATCCTAGTTGATAGAATTAACAAGTTATAAATCCAAGTTGTTAATTAGATTTATTATCAATAAAACTTGTTAAATCAAACAAACATCAATATCATGTCAAAATCATGCAGTGGAAAAATAATTAAGACAAGATATGATAACCCAGGAAAACAAATGGAACCAACAAGTTTCACAGTAAAAAACCTAGGGGGAAACCTTCCTGAAAGGCAATCCACTATAGAAAAGAGAAGTTTCAGATTTAGTACAAAACCTTTGTCCTTAGACTCTACAATCCCTGTAGATGAACGCACAGCAAAAACCGTCTACCGCTTTAGAACCTCTGAACTCTTCAATATATGAACGCCAGCCTTTGATGCACGAATCCCAGTACGTGACTAACCAATTGCACAAATCCTAGTACGCGACTTAATCACCAAATAGAAGAAGATTGTTGGCTGCAAAGTTCTTCACTTCATCAACATTGAAGATCAAGAAACACTTGGTTACAAAACCCTAAGGCGCAAAGACGCAGTAGCTTCTTCCAGAGAGAATAAGGCATCGGTCACCTTTTGCATATGTTCTCCTTGTATTCTCTTATGTGACAGCCCCTAAAATAAGCTTTATATAGGTCTAGGATTTTGAGAGAAGAAACCCTACACAAATACAAAAGCCTGGCCCAAAAATCAGATCTGAAAATTCTGATTTTCGTAACCCCGATCGATTGGGAGGTGTCGAGGAGGTGTCGAGATTTAAACTTTGACAGATATAGCCATCGAGAAGCTATTAAGGAGCTGTCGAGGAGACAGGAGCTTTCTTGATCAATCCACTAGCTATCGAGAGGTGTCGAGCTATCTGCCCATAGTTGTTGAGCTATCTGTCCAGCTTTAATGAACAGTTTTATTTTCACTTGTTTCTTGGTCCAATCTTCATGGCTTTAATACTAGACTTGAACAACATGTTTCTTGAAGTATTAAACACATCCTAAACCTACCCAAATACAAGTAAAGTGCGTTTTGTCAAAGGATAAGTCAATTACATAAAGTAGTGACATATGTTCCTAACAAGTGAAACACATATGTCATAACAAAAAAGTTGCTTTTGCTTTAGCAAATGCCAATAGCAAAGTTATCAATCCTATTTTCTATGGTGTTTCTACTGATGAGTTTTATAGGATTTCGCATGTCAAGACCGCCAAAGAGGCGCGGACCATTCTTGAGACAACCTACGAAAGTACCAAGAAGGTTAAGGACACAAAACTTCAAATGCTCACTACTGGATTTGAGGAAGTGAAGATGAGTGACGATGAGTCATTTGATTCCTTTTATGGAAGACTTAATGAGATTGTGATTGCCAAGCTCAATCTCGGAGAGAAGATTGAATACGCCAAAGTGGTGAGGAAAGTCTTGAGATCTTTACTCGAGAGTTTCTGGGCTAAGGTAACCACCATTAAGGAGAGCAAGGATTTTGAAAAAATTAAGATTCAAGAACTTGTTGGCTCTCTTCAAACCTATGAGCTCGAATTGCCCTCTCATAAGTCAAACAAATCTCTAGCTCTCAAAACGATACATGAAAGAACTGGTGATTCCTCTGAGAAAGATGATGTTGAAAAGGAGGTAGCGTATCTTGCAAAGAACTTCCAAAAATTTCTTAAGATGAAGAATAATGGGAAGTCATTTGGCAAAGGGAGATTCTCATCATCCAAAAATGAAAAAAGAGAATTCAAGAAGAAGAATGGAAAAGAATCATCTGTTAGGTTCTAAAGTTTAGGATTTTATGTATTTAGAACTCTAATTTGTATTGTTGGCAAACCATGATCAAAACAATGTGTTTAGAAGTGTTTAAGTCTAGCTCAAAGTTGTGCGTCTATGTAAAGTTGGAATCATGTTAAAGCAGGAAAGGATTGTGCTTTTCGGCCTGGCTCGATCGATCGAAAGACAGCCTCGATCGTTCGAAGCTCGGGCAGAATGTTTTTCTGCAGATTCGTCCAACTCAGCCCTAAGTGTTTTAAAACGTTTTTAGGGTTTCTTATTTGTCCTAAGTATAAAAGGAAAACCCTAGTCACGTTTTAGTGTTGCTCATATTTGCAGTTTGTGTAAATCTCTTGTGAGATTTAGAGGAGCTTTTCTTTACACAAACTTAGGGTTTTCAAGGAGAAGATTTATCTATGCCTTAATGATCAATTCAGTTGCTGCCATTGAAGCTTAAAGAAAACACAAGCGGGTGTGCTTGTAGTTGGTGGTGAATCCAAGAAAGAAGAAGTTCGTGGATTCGGAGCTTGCACGTGGTCGTGTCAGTAAGTTCTACTGGTTAGTAGCAATAAGAAGTCGAGCGTGGGGGCTTGTAAGTCTTATTGTATGAACTTCGATTCTTTCAAGATAGTGGATTCAAGTTTACCTTGAGGATAGCTAGGTCAAATCCTCCCCAGGTTTTTGCCGGTTTGGTTTCCTGGGTGATCATATCTTGTGTTATTTATTTTCCGTTGCTTTGCATGATTTGATCTTTTATATTGTGATAACCTAGACTTTTTTAATTGGACTAAGTAACAACTTGGCTAATTACCTAGGTTTAATCAATTGTTTAAGAGGTCTAAAAACTGTCAAGTGGTATCAGGGCAGGTAGCTCTTTTGTTGTTGATCTTTTGATCACTAAGCTGATCCTTGACCCCTTTGTTATGGACTTTTGGAAATTCTTCCTGCTTATTCATCAACTTGCTTACTTTGTGTATTTGTCTCTTGTTGAGTTTGTTAAATCTTTCCTTGAACATCTTGGTCTTATCATATGTGGTAATAATTATTTGTATTATACTGCCTTAACCGCCTTAAAGGCACGTGATTCTTGTCTTTGGTATTTGGATAGTGGTTGTTCCAGGCATATGACAGGAAACAAAGGATTATTCAAGACCCTTTTTGAAGTAAAGATTGGGACAGTCACTTTTGGAGATGGAAGCAAATCTGTCATCTGAGGCATTGGAACTGTGGACATCCCAGGGTTATCGGTCTTTGAAGATGTTTGGTATGTTGATGGACTGAAGGCAAATTTACTCAGCATCAGTCAGATTTGTGACAATGGACTAAATGTTCTCTTCACTAAGTATGAATGTGAGATACTTGATGGAGGAGGCGATTGTATGTGTGTTGGTGTACGAACAGCAGAAAACTGTTATGGATTGACACCAAGCATAAGCAACAAGTGTTTTAGTGCAAAGATTGATCAAGTTGATTTGTGGCATCAATGGCTGGGGCATGCAAGTTATAAGCAGTTAGAAAAGATTTCAAAATGTGATGTTATTGTTGGTTTACCTAAGTTTGAAAAGATAGATAAGTGCATATGTGGACCATGTTAGATAGGTAAACAGATAAAATCTAAACATCCGTCTGTGGCTAGTGTTCAAACTTCAAGACCTCTGGAGTTACTGCACATTGATCTTATGGGTCCTGCTCGAGTTCAGAGTTTGGGAGGAAAGAAATATATTCTAGTGGTTGTGGATAACTTTACCAGATATACTTGGGTTGTGCTCTTGAAAGATAAAGCTGAGGCTCCTGAAAAGATGATACATCTGTGTAAGAAATTGCAGGTTGAAAAAGATACAGTGGTAGCCAGAATCAGAAGTGACCATGGAAGAGAATTTGAGAATACCAAGCTAGCTACCTTCTGCAATGAACAGGGCACACATCAAGAATTTTCATCACCCAAGACACCGCAACAAAATGGAATAGTTGAACGGAAAAATAGGGTTGTTCAAGAGATGGCACGTGTCATGTTGTACAATTAAAAATTGCCAAAATCTTTATGGGGAGAAGCAGTTAACACTGCTTGCCATACACTCAACCGAGTGTATTTCAGACCTAATTCCAAGAAGACTCCTTATGAACTTTGGAGAGGAAAGAAGCCGGTCGTCAAGTATTTCAGGATATTTGGCAGTGATTGTTACATTCTACGTAATAGAGAGCACCTAAAGAAATTTGATGCTAAGAATGACAAAGGATATTTTCTAGGGTACTCCTCTACTAGTAGAGCATATAGAGTGTATAATCTGAGACCAAAACTGTCATGGAATCTTCAAATGTTGTGATCAATGATAAAGTATGTCCAGAAGCACATCCAAAAAGTATTACTCAGGTTCAAGATAAGCCTATGGAGGTTAATGACTCTCTTCTTGTTAATTATGTTGGGAAACATAGTGATGAGGAGCTAATGGTGTTGAATGATGCAATTTCTGTGCCATCAATTCCTGAACCATCCACTCCAGTTCATAAGACTCAACAGGTTCAACATGAGTTTAGTCCTTCATCAGAACAGAGAGGTACATCCACATCTCTAGTTAAAGGTCCTTCCTCTAGAGTAAGGCTTAATCATCCCTTCTTAAATATATTGGGAAGTCTGAATGACAACATGAGATTAAGGTCAAAAGCCTTAAGTGTAATTACACACTCATGCTATCTGTCCCAATTTGAACCGAAGAAGGTAGATAAGGCACTTCAAGATGCTGATTGGGTAAACTCTGTGCATGAAGAACTTCATCAATTTGTTTGGAATGATGTGTGGGAATTAGTTCCTAGACCAAAGGGTAAATGTAATAGGAACTAAGTGGATTTTCAAGAACAAGTCAGATGAACATGGCACTGTTATCAGAAATAAATCAAGACTTGTTGCTCAAGGCTACACACAAGTGGAAATGATTGACTTTGATGAGACCTTTGCTCCGGTAGCAAGATTGGAATCCATTAGGATATTGTTGGCTATAGGTAGTCATCTGAACTTCAAGCTATATCAAATGGATGTCAAAAATGCTTTCTTGAATGGAATGCTGCAAGAAGAAGTTTATGTTGAACAACCTAAAGGATTTGTTAACCCTCACAGACCGAATGATGTGTATAAGTTGAAGAGAGCACTGTATGGTCTGAAACAAGCTCCACGGGCTTGGTATGATAGATTGACTGCATATCTTACTGAGCATGGCTTCAAAAGGGGATTTGCAGACACTACTCTCTTCATAAGAAAGGATAAGAACAGTTTTGTTGTAGCTCAAATTTATGTAGATGATATTGTTTTTGGTGCTACTAATGACTCTCTTGCTCATTCTTTTGCAGATAAAATGAAGGCGATATTTGGAATGAGTATGGTTGATGAACTAACTTATTTCTTGGGATTACAAGTGAAGCAAACGGATTCAGGGATCTACATCAACCAAGCAAAATATGCAAAGAATCTAGTCAAGAGATTTGGATTGGACAATGCTGCCAATGCTAGAACACCAATGGCTGTCAATGCAAAATTAACAAGTGATCCATCAGGTGAGTCTGTTGATGTTACATTATACAGAAGTACGATTGGATGTTTGTTATATTTGACTGCTAGTCGACCTGATATTGCATTTAGTGTTGGTGTGTGTTCTAGATTTCAATCTAATCCTAAAGTTTCACACTTAAATGCTGTCAAAAGAATAATTAAATATGTTGCTGGAACTTGTGATTATGGATTATTTTATAGTAAAGAGTTTAATCTGTCTCTTGCTGGTTTTTCTGATTCTGATTGGGCTAGTAATGCTGATGATAGAAAAAGCACCACTGGTGGATGTTTTTATGTTGGTGCTAATCTTGTTGCTTGGATGAGCAAAAAGCAAAATTCTCTGTCCCTGTCCACTGCCAAGGCAGAATATATTTCTGCTGGAAGTTTTTGCTCACAACTTGTTTGGATGAAAAAGGTTTTAACTGATTATGGGATATCCCAAGATACCATGGTGGTTTACTGTGATAACTCTAGTGCTATTGACATATCTAAGAACCCTGTTCAACATTCTAAGACTAAGCACATAGAAATTAGGTATCACTTCATTAGGGATCTTGTTGAAAGAAAGATTGTGTGTCTTGAGTATATTCCTACTAAACGTCAGAATGCTGACATCTTCACCAAACCTATTGATAGAAGTAAGTTTGAGACTCTTCGTCAAGTAATTAGTGTGATTCTGTGTCCTTGATCTATCTTGATCTTCTTGGTCCTTGTGTTTCATTACTCTACCCTTTGTGACCATTGTTTTTTGGTTTTTTTTTTTTTTTTTTTTTTTTTTTTTTTTTTTTTTTTTTTTTTTGTTTCTAGGGTTTGCATAGCATAACATTCATGCATTTCATTCTAGGTGTTTTTTATTTTTAATTAAAAAAAAAGGGGAAGAAAAAGGAAGCACATTTTGTTTTGCACTATTCTTCTTGGTTTTTGAGAACAAGGTTGGTCAATTTATTTTCACATAACATGTCTTTTGTACCTTGTTTAGCTTTAATGAGCTTATTTATTGCACTTTACTAGTTGAAGTTTTGTAGTGCATGTTGTGTGGGAAAGATGTTTATGGTTTTTTTATTACTATGCCTTAATCTTGAAGTCACATGTTTTTAAATATTTGACTTGAACTTTTAGAGAAAGGCATAAATAACCATCTCACCACTATTCACTAGCCAATCATGAACACCTTAGTGCATATCATAAGATTTTGTGCTTAAGAAAGTGTAGCACATGCACAAAAAGAACATAAGGTGAAGCCTCGGGTTAAATTGCTTAGTTCTTAAAATCAAAATTGGTGTGTACTATTAGGCTTGATGCCAAATTCACATAACTTAAAATTGGAATGTATATTATGAGGCATAATTACAAGAAACTTACATGATTGCAAACTTATGATCTAGGAGATGTGGGAGTTATATGATGTAACTCTTTAGGTGATAGTCTCTTTTAAATTCTTTGTGATGAATTTTGTAGACTTTGTGATTGATTTCTATTCACATATCACCTCACATGTATCTCAAGCTTTTGCTAGTTGCACACACTACACGAGTTACTCTTTGCTAAACATTGTACATGTTATTGTGTGTGTTTATGGTCTGACCAACCAAGTTTTGCAAATACTTTGAATTTTGTGCAAAATTAATTTGTTGCTTGAAAATTTGTGGAGAATGCAAAAAATTTTGTTTTGGGAATTTTGGGCTTAAAATTCTTGTTTTGAAAATCATATCATCCCATACTCATGCATTTTTGTTCTTAAATTTCAATGCTTTGAGTTAAATCAAGTTGTTTTTCAAAAATTGTGTTTTTCCTCAAAAATATGGTGAGACTTTGCCTAAAATACAAGCAAATTTGGCATGGAATAAAGCCAACAAAATGGTTGATAAAATTCAACCTTACAACCCACATATGTTAAGGAGTGCTTTTTGGTGAGAAAACCCTAGCCATTACCCTTAAGAGTGAGAGATTGTCATACCCACAATTCTTTACACAATCCATTATGGTTTACCTCAACTTTTACCTTTCCATTTTCAAATCCTTGAGAGGTTGATAGCCCAAACACTTACCACACCAGTCTTAAGTGTAAAGTGAGGTTTTGGTGCTGTTGGGAAGCATTGGAAGAAGCTATTTCTTTGGTAGATGCAATCGGGCTAAATTGCGTGATCTAGAGAGCTAGAGAAGACAAGGCTTCGTTGAGTTAGTTAGTAGCAGGAGCTTTGAGGTCTCGAGTACATGGGGTAGACTAGGCTTGGAGGGTCTTTTGTTATTTGTGTACTCTAACTTATTCTTTAGTGGATCAATTTACTGCTTGGAGGGCAGTGGAGAGGTTTTTTATCAAGTTCTTCGGTTTCCTCTTCGATAACACATAGGCGTGTTATCTTGTATTTGCATTCTTCTTCCCTACACATTTAGCTTTCATTTTACTGCTGTGATTTAATGAATATGACTTAGAGTAGTTATATTGTTTGTTCGCTCGCATTTACTCTATTCCGCACTTAATTTATGTTAGAGTAAAATCAACCGAGCCGTAATTTTAATTTGGGGTTCTAAACAACTTTTGTGTTTTCACACAAATTCGAGCTTTCAGTTGGTATCAAAGTGGGTACACTTGCTATGGTTTCATTACCTAAATGTGATCCTAGACCCTGTTTAAGATGAACCAATCTTAATCGCTTAATGCTCCTCCATACTTTGATGGGAGCAATTATACTTTTTGGAAAGTCTGTATGAGGGCATTTCTATGTTCTATTAATGATATTGTTTAGGATGTTGTTGAGATAGGATGGATTAGGCCGGAGGCCACCAAATCCACATGGGATAAGGTAGCTCTTGCTGCAGCTAATGCTAATAGCAAGGCTTTAAATGCTATTTTCTATAGTGTTTCCCCTAATAAATTTCACAGGATCTCTCATGTTACCATTGCCAAGGAGGCATGACAAATCTTAGAGATGACCTATGAAGGCACCAAAAAGGTGAAAGACACCGAATTGCAAATGCTTACCACATGCTTTGAGGAGTTGAAGATGAGTGAAGATAAGTCATTTGACTCATTTTATGGAAAGCTAAATGAAGTGGTGATTGGGAAATTCAACTTGGGAGAGAAGACGGAGGACTCCAAGATTGTGAGGAAGATTCTACGCTCATTGTCGGAGAGTTTCCGTGCAAAGGTCACTGCCATCAAAGAGAGCAAAGACCTTAATGAGATTAAAATTCAAGAACTCATCGATTCTCTTCAAACCTATGAGCTATCTCTACCATCTCAAAGGAAGAGAAAATCACTTACTCTCAAGGCAGACAATGAGAGATTGGAAGCTCAAGACTCCTTGGATGAGGAAGAGGTTGAAAGGGATGTGGCATACCTTGCCAAGAACTTTCGTAAATTCCTAAAGTTCAAGAGAGATGGAAAGTCTTTTGAGAAGGGAAAATTCTCAAAGTTCAAGAAGGACAAGAAAGGATTCAAGAAGAAGGATTCAAGAGATTCCTCACCGTCTAAAATGGTCACATGCTCTGAGTGTAAAGTCTTTGCAACTACCCTTAGTGACTTAGATGGTTCAAATTCTAATTTGGAAGAAAGCTGTGATGGAGAAGGAAATTTCTCCGCATTTATGACCATTGCACCCGTGGACTCATCAGAAGATTTGAGCCTTGTAGTGGAAGAACTTGGTGAGAACACCGAAGTAGAGTCTATGGGAATTAGGGAAGAATAGGATGATGAGGATGAAGGAAACAAGGAACTACAAGAATCTTATAATTCTCTTCTTGAGAAACCTAGAGAGTATGCCAGAGTGGCTAAGACAGCCATTAGAAAAATGAAGAAAGTGGAACAAGAATACAAGAGCATACTTGTAAGGTACAAGGAAACAAAGTGTGAAGTTGAAGCACTGAATGGAGAAATAACTGAGGCCTACTCTAGGATCAAGTTTCTTGAGCTTGAAGTGATTCAAGCTAATGCCAAAGTGGAGCGCATTACCTCCAAGAAACTTGACGAAGTGCTTGCACATCAAAAGCCTTTTTCCAACAAAAATAGATTAGGATACTCCAAAGAGAGTAGTTCATGTGCCAACGTGTCCAAGGAGATGAAGTTTATTAAAGCTAAGGAACCAATGGTAGCAACTCCAAGTGTTGAGAATGCAAAAGTGAAGAAGAAGCTAAATGGAACTGCTCAGAAGGTTTTGACAAAACCTCAAAATCCATTTATGGCCAAACCTAAGGCTAAAGGGAAGTCTCTTCCAAAGCCTCAAAGAGGTCGTCAAGTTTAACACTTCTGCCACCATTATGGAGTTAGAGGACACACAAGACCTAACTACTATAAACTTCACACATTGAAGAAAGCGGATTCTCAAAGGCTAAGAGGACAAGGTAAGAGGAATTGGAACACCAAGCAATCAAAAGGGTGAGAAGCTAATTCCGATTTTGGTGATATGATAAAGATAATAGACAACATCACCTCTTGTCTAGCAAGTTTCAGCCAAAGGTTTGAGAATCACAGCTCTAGTACACAATCCTCTAGGGATATCACCCCGAACGCACGTGCCGTGTAGGTGAAGAAGGGTACACATGCATAAGCATTAAACCATGTCCATGCATCAATTCTTTCTATATGTTGTGACGCTATTGTTTGCTTGCTTATTTTTCCCATTTTAGCATGTTTCTTTTCAAGTTTGTTTTGCACTTGTTGCTTTTGTTGATCTTACTTTTTATGTTCTATTTTTTAGTGTGTTGAAAAATTCAAAAACCCATAAAAATTGAAAAATCTCTAAAAAGTTTGATCACTTGTGTTGTGTATATCACATGTGAGTTTGGCCTAGTACCTTTATCTAATGGCGTGGTGCATTTATGAGCTTAGCTTGTTATGTATGCACATTTATCTTTGTGAGAAAAATCTTGAAATCTATATGTGACTGTTGTAAATCGATCTTCAAGCTTGTCATGAATGATTGGCCAATAGTCTTGATAGTTTTGATACATGCTTAGACTTGTGCCTATATATCTTCCCACACTTTTTATGTTTTTGATGTATAGCTCAACAAATGTCAAATCTCGAAAAGAGAAAATGAGCTGTAAAAGCCGTCACTTATACTAGTATTTGACTAGGAAAAAGGGAAAGCAACTTGTATTGAAATGTATGGTGCCCAAAAAGTCAAAGGCTTATTCTCAATATTGAAATATCAAAAATTTCAGGCACTGATCTTAAAATGAGATGTATTGTTCAAAAATGATAAAGTATTATGAATTGTAGAAATACCAAATGAAAAGTTTCAAAGATATGTAATCATTTTCTTGTGAGAGGTCATATATGTTCATTTCTATAATTGAGATAGACCTCTTGACTTAGTACCAGTTGTGTATGACTTGATTGAATTGATCATTGAAGTTAAGAACTATTCCCATTTGATACTCACACACAAGACACAAGACTTTTGATTCAATGAAAGCTTATTTCATTTCTGTGATTGTACATGTTCAAATGTAATGTGTATACTCAATTGCTTGTCGATCAAACCCAAAATTTTTTTTGAGTATTTTATATGTTTTTGAAAGTGTTTTTATGCTTTTGTGTTTTGATTTTTTGTTTAAATTGCATTTTTCATGTTTTTCATCAAAAACTCCTTCAGAGGCATTTTCGCGAGAAGCTAGTGACTAAACTCTTCCCGCAAAAATGGGTTAAGGCAAAACATAAAAACACAAAATTCAGATAGAAACTTTCGCGATTGTCTCGCTACTGTTTCGCCAGTAAAGTCTTCCCGCGAAAAGTTTTATGCTTTAGATGCATTTTTTGCGAGTAACTTCATAAGAAGCTAACCCGTGAAAAACGTGTGGTTTCAGTTTTAAAGGGCTGATGTAGATAGTTTTCCAAACTTACTTTTTTTTCCTCACTTCTTCTCTCTCAAGCCTCAAACAACCAAAAACTGTTTTTCACTTAAAAACCCAACAATTTTCAAGTGCAATCATTTCAAAAATTTCTCTAAGGTATGTTTATACAATTTGTCCTCTTTATTTACTTAGATTACGCAGAAAATTCTAGGTTTTACTTGATTTGGGTTATTTTGAAAAAGAGTTGGGAAACTTTCAATTTTGTGAAAATTCTTTCAATTTCTTGATTGGGCTTTGTCCCATTTGGTTTGTTTGTGTTTATGTTGGCCAATTGTGGTAGTTTTAACATGTATTTAGGCAAGTTTCACTCATGTTCATGCATTGCCCACATGTTAGTTATATAGGTGCATACCAAGTGTTTGATAAAATGCCCAAATGGCATTTTGGTGTTGTTTTGGACTCCAATGAGCTCCAAACTTTGAGGATTACCATGATTGGACTTGTTTATCATGTTTTGATTATTGGATATGTGTTTTACACACTTTGACCCAAATGTGCTTAGTCATGCCTTGCACATGCATTACATATGCACACCACATGCACACTTGATGCACACACTTGCACAATTGTCAATTGTTTTTGCATTTCATTGATGTTACATGCTTTAGCACTTATAACATGATTGTGTGACATTGTTTTTATTCCATTTAGGACTTTGTGCTTATTTTATGGACTAACTTGACACTAATCAAGTTTGTGTTCCTGTTTTGTGTTTTTGCATTTGTTTCTCTGCTTTGTGTCTGTTTGTACAAATGTCTCCCACTAAGCACTCTGCTTCCAAGAAATCCTCAAAGCATCCACGCACGGACTTAGAGAACTTCAGAACCATTGAGGTAGACATGGCCTACAATGACAGCTATAAAAGGGCAACGATAATCATGGAAATGGTTGTGCGAATGGAGACCCTTGAAAACACCTCCATCCCTGAAGTGTTCAAGGAGAGAACTTGGATAAAGTTGCTGAGTCCAAGTGGAAATGTATATGTTGAACTCATAAGGGAGTTCTTCGCCAATGCCATTGTGGAAGGAGGCCATATCAACTATTGGGTGTGACAAAATGAATTCACTATCACAAGGGATTCCATTCAAGAGTTCTTAGAAGTTTGTTCACTGTCTCAGCCAATCTCTGTACACTCTCTTAAGCCAATGGCGGAGCTCCTTAGTGGCTTTCTCAAGAAGAAGTCAATGAACACCATCCCTTTCAATGTGGAGATGAGGACATTGGCCTATGTCATGATTCACAACCTCTACCCGGTGACGAACATGACAACATTGTCCGGACCAAGAACCATTTTCTTATATGATCTCTTCACCCATAAGGATATCGACATATGCGGTCATATATACTACCTCCTGACCAAGAGCATCACCAAGAGGAACTCAAGGACAATATTGCCATTCCCAAGTCTCATTATGGGTCTCATAGCAAATACAAAGCTAAAGATTCCAAGCAGTCTTACTATCGTGCAAAGAGATTATCCCATTGGTGCTCATACTGTGTCTCGAAGCAAAGCCCACATCACTGGATCAAGAACCAGCGTTTCTTAAATCCCAAGGGATGATGTTAAGGAAGAAGGTTGGGATATGGAGAAAGAAATTGATAGGTTCACCTTAGGCCCAGAGGGATCTGCACAACCATCTTCCTAAGCATAAGCACAGGGACCCTGATCGTCTTGATTGCCTCATTTCAAGGGTAGAGCAGATGTATGGCATGCTTGAATCCCATGTGCAGCACACCTTGGATCAGTTTGCTTATATCCAAGGCCAGATTACTGCGCTGTCATCACAGATTGAAGATATGACAATGGAGCAGGGATTAGAATCAAAATCTGAGTAGTTTTAGTCTCTTTGACCATTCCGGTCAAAAAGGGGGAGAAAATTTTTGAGCGGGAGATGCACAGTTTAACGGGGAGCAGAGTAGATCATAGATATTGGATTAGTGGTTTAATATTTTTTTTACCTTTATAGTTTTTATAACTCTTGTATATTTGCATTGCTTTCTTTTAAAGATTTAAGTACTTTGGTTTAAAACTTTCAGTATATATTCAGTACTTTGTTTTTATATCCTTGCTTTGTAGCATTTTTTTTCAAATACTTTTAGATTTTGTTGCATTATCTTGAGTACTACACACTTGTGCCCTTGTTGGATTTTGTATCCTTGATGAAAATACTTCGTGTATTTTGCATTGGTTATGTGTTGGACATGCAATTGATTTTTGAATTGCTCTTAATTGCATTGCGTGTCCAGATGACCATTTACTAGCTAATTGTTCATTTTAGTCATTCTTTAATGACTGTTCTTGTTTGATCAAGATATGCTTAACTTTTTATATAGTGTTTATTATCTTGATCGCACTTTACTTGCTCATATACATACCATGTATTCAACTTGTCATAAGCTTAATGAAAGTTTTGTTTGTGTGTGTGTTTTAGGTTATAGGTATATACATGCAAGTGCTTCACAGCTTCTAGATTAGGTGTGAGTGAGTTTTACCACTATTCCCAAACTCACATTTAAGTCTAAAGTCTGTTTTAGGGGTTTTGTCACGGAATAGCCAAAGAGGGAGATTGCAAAGTTGTGATTTACAACTATTTTGTATTGGTTTTAATTCCATGCCAAATTTAATTGTAATTTTGTTCAATCTTTTGTACCCTGTATTTTATGAGGGAGTTCATTGTAAGGGTTGTGTGTGAGAGAGAGTGTGAAGACTCAAGACAAATTGAAGATCAAAGAAGTTTTTATGGGTAGCTTGTGAGAAGCCTTCCTGTAAAGTGAAGCATGTGCTTAATGCATGATTGCAATGCGAAGAGTCATGACAGATGGTGACAGTTGGTTTTCGCGAGTGTCTCGTAGGTAAGGCCTTCCCGCGAGATATCCGTGAAACATTTTGTTTTGCTAATTTGTCATATCTAATACACCAGGTCTCTACCCACATTTATATACCCATATTACCTACATATGTTGAGGAGTGCTTTTCAGAGAGAAAACCCTAGCCATTGCCCTTGAGAGTGAATGATTGTCATACCCACAATTCTCTACACAATCCATTGTGGTTTTCCTCAACTTCTACCTCTCAATTTCCAAATTCTTGAGAGGTTGATAGCCCAAACACTTACCATACCCATCTTGAGTGTAAAGTGAGGTTTTGGTGTTGCTGGGAAGCATTGGAAGAAGCCATTTGTTTGGTGGATGCAATTGGGCTGCATTGCGTGATTCGGAGAGCTAGATAAGACAAGGCTTTGTTAATTCAGTTGGTAGCAGGAGCTTGGAGGGCGGCAGAGAGGCTTTTTGCCGAGTTTTTCGATTTCCTCTTTGATAACACATCGGCGTGTTATCTTGTATTTGTATTGTTCTTCCCTACTCTTTTAGCTTTCATTTTACTGTTGTAATTTGATAAATATGGCTTAGACTAGTTATATTGTTTGTTCACTCATATTTACTTTATTCCGCACTTAGTTTAAGTTAAAGTAAAATCAACCGAGCGGTAATTTTAATTTGGGGGTCTAAACAGCTCTTGTGTTTTGGCACAAATTCGAGCTTTCAATTGTTATACCCACAATTATCTACATATTTCCTTGTGGTTTTCCTCAAACTCCTCTCTCTCCATCTCTAGATCGTTAAGAGGTTGTTAGCCCAAACTCTTACCACACCCATTCTGAGTGTCAAGTGAGAATTTGGTGTTCCCAGAAAGTATTGGAAGGAGCCATTCATTGGTGGATGCAATCAGGTTGAATTGCGGGATCCAGAATGTTAAAGAAGACAAGACTCCGAGAAGTCCGTTGATAGTAGGAGCTTGGAGGGTTTAAGTACATGGGGTAGACTAGGCTTGGAGGGTCTTTTGTTATTCGTGTACTCCAACTTTTTTTTCTAGTGGATCGATTTCGACTTGGAGGGTCGTGGAGAGGTTTTTTGCCAAGTTCTTAGGTTTCCTCTTCGATAACACGTCTTAGTGTTATCTTGTGTTTGCATCTCTCTTCCCTACTATTTAAGCTTTCATTTTATTGTTGATGATGGATGAATATGGATTAGGGTAGTGTTATCGGTTCATTGCGCTTATTTACTCTTGTTCCACACTTTATTTAAGTTGGAGTAAAAGCAATCTAGCTGTAATTTTTAATTGGGAGTCTGAACAAGCTCTTGTGTTTTACCACAAATCTAAGCTTTCAAAACCCAATCCAAATGGATCTATCCATAGTCCATATGAAAAGATTTTCTATCTTTTATTTAATTAAAAAAAAAAACAGTGAAATAATTATTGTCTTATCTCCCTCTGTCCTCATTTTCTAGATGAAACATGTCCAAAATTTTAATCATGTCATCTTGAGTGGCATATTAGTTTTTAAAATTTTTATTCAATTTTACAATTAATTACTTTTTTTCATGTTTTACCCATTTAACTCGTCTTGAGTCTCTCTTAGAAATTTTCAAATCTAAGAACATTGGCTACAAAGAGTTCCACACGTCTATATATATAACAATAGGTGAAACTGAGAGAAACTCAAATTAAAATTTCAAATTAGAGTTCCAATTTTGTGCCCTGTGTCCTAAATCATTTATTCTTAAAGAGTTTTATTTCTTAATTTTAGAATCAAATATGGGACCACATCATAAATATTCATCCAAGTAAGTTACTAAGTACAAAAACCAAAGAGTATAGAATAAATAAATCGTTTTAAAAAAAAAAAAAAAAGTGCTTCACAAGAGTCTAGGAATTATATTATACATCTTATTGTATATTTTTAAGTGTATTCAAGCATATGCATAGGGTTACAAGTTAGTACTTCTAAAAGCAACAATATTAATGTCTTTAGTACTTCTAAAAGCAACAACATTAATGTCTTCTTAAATTAATATTTCATTGTTAGGCACATCAAAACACTTGATTTTATCTAAGTTTTAAAAACTGAAGACACAGGATCAAGCATCATACTTAAAACATTAATCCTATATTCATAGTGTACTTGAACTCTAATACCAATTGAGAAGTTCATTTTGACCAATTACGGAATAAAAATTAGATTAAATTAATGACCACAAATTAAAAATCACCATATGTAAAGCAATAATATTAAAGTAAAGTACACAAGCGTATAGTAACGAAATGACAATATCATGGACAATAAACCAAAAGAAAACCACAATGAGACATGTTAGGTTAAAGATTGATCCTAGCTAATTAATTCAATTACCCAAATTGATTAATTATTGTGAAAGCACAAATAAATCACCATTCTAAACTAGAGTATAGCAGAAATTAAATTGAAACAGTGATTTGCTGACTAATAGAAAAAACTTTCGTAGACAAAAATTCGAACAGGTAAATTTTAGGTTACCACTCTTAAAGAATAACAAGTCTTACCACACAATAGTTATTCGTGATACGATATCGTAATTGAGTAAAATTTCACAAGCGAATGCTATTGAATCGTTGGAAACGTTGTTACACATATGCAGGACATTTTGTCGTTAAAACAAAGGAGCCACTAACTTTCAATTAAATTAGTAAGAGATCCTCAACATCGTGGCTGGCCCATTGCCTTTTCCATGGATGATGGATCTCTAAAAATGAAAGATAATATCTGAGTGAGACTTGGAAGGATAAATAGAGTGTAGTGTGTGGATTTTGTGACATGTAGATGACAATTAAGGACGGACTCATGATTTCAAGTTAGAGGCGGTTGGAATATAAGAAAAAAAAACAACTCTAAATAGGTATCCATATAGTATTAGCAAATTATATATACTCAAAATTATTGTTTTTTAATATATTAAGATGCAATCATTTACCAATAAAGAGAGGAGAGGCTTAAATTTATAGGTGTCGTACTTCAAAAAAGTACTCGAACCTCTAAGGATTAAATTTTTATGTGTTCAGCCTAATTTCAGTTCGAATGAGTAGTCGAACCTCTAAGGAAGTTTAACACTTGCAACAATATATACTTGCTCACTTTTTCTTTTATTCGGACTGTCGAATTTCACTTTTTATATTTTTTCCCATCCATTCATTCATTCATATTTTAACTGAAATAGCAAGTAAAATTGTAAAAGCGCTATCTTTTTTTCGGTTTTCTTTACCGATTTCTTTCCCAACTTGGGTGGATTCTTCAATATTCAGATTGTTAGAACATTTGCAGCAGTGGAGCCAAAAAGCTATAATGTTATTTTAGCTCCACCAATATAGCAAAAAAGGCTTGCAGCAGTAGAGCCATACCCATAAAATTTAGCTAATTTGCTACAGTGCACATCTATCTAAAAAACAACTCCCGATTAAAATTATAAAAACTCACTTTATTTTTTTCATTTTTTTATTCTCTGCACTCTCAGTTCTCTCCCTCAAGCTCTCATCTCTCTCAAGCTCTCATTTCCCGGCCCACTCCACGCCGCCGCCGTTTCAGTCGAGCCCACGTCGTCGCCGTCGCTCCTTTCCACCATTCTTCCTTTATTCAACCTCACGAAATGCCTGTCCTCCTTCACCAGCCTCTCGTTCACGTCCTCACCTCTGGCGAATGACACCGAAGGGCACCGCAGGAACACGAACTGGCTAAACGGCGTCAGACTGGTGAAGAGAATCCACTCCCCGACATCGGAATCGCCTCGAGTGGCGGTGGAGAGCGAAACCGCCGGTGAAACCGAGCGTCGGAGCGATGAATTCCAAGGAATTGACGGAAGGGAACCGAGAAACTAGGGACTGGAAGAGGTCTTCGAACTCGAACTGGGAACAACGGAGGAGCGAACTATGCGTTGTTTGCTTGAGCCTTGATTTGGGTTTTTTTTTTTTTTTTCTCTGCTGTGGACTGGTGGTGGTGGTGTGGTGGTGGTGGTGGTGGTGGAGGAGGATGTTTGTGCTGTGTGGTGGTGGTGGAGGATGTTTGTGCTGTGTGGTGGTGGTGATATATTATTTTATTATAATATAAATATTATTATTTTATTGTAGTAGAAATATTATTTTATTGTAATGAATATATTATTTTATTGTGTTGAAAGCTAAAATAGATCTACTGCTGTAGCATGTGTGTAGGTAAAATAAATAAAGTAACTTTTGGTGGAGTTAAATTGCTAAAAATTTAGTTCCACTGTTGTGGATGCTCTTAGGCCAAAACATGTTTTTTCAAAGATTCAAGCAATCTTAACTCCATTGGTCCCACCAATTTCAAATCAAAGCGTGCGAGGTACGACGCAGTACACAAAACAATACTTGTCACGCTAGTAGTGATACTTGTTGCGAGGATGTTCTTACATGCTTGAAATGCCATTACACGTGAGGATATTTTCCTCTCAAAAGGTAGGCCATTGCATTATATGATATGTCACGCCCCAAACCTCAAAGGCTCCCCAGCATGAGAAAACTACAACCCAAAAAGTATTTGTAAATTTTTTTGTCAATTCAATCTAAAGAAATCCCATTAACCTCATAAAATTTTTTATAACAATTTCATTAAAGGTGCTCCCAAAGTAAGTTAGCGTTTTATAAATAATTACAATGTCCACTAGCCACAAAAGAATAAAAAATTGAATAATTATAATTACACATCAATAACTTATAACATTAGAGACAAAAGTCATCACTATTGCTAAAGTTTAGATCCTTGTTAAACCATAGTTTGTTTATCCCAATAAATTATCCAAGTTGTTATTTAGGTTAATTATGCAAGTTTAGATCAAACATACATCACATGCAATCAACACAGTGGAAAGCAAATGATACAAGATGTGATGATCCAGGAAAACTAATGAAACTATTCAGTTTCAAGTTCAAAAACCTGGAAATGATTTAACCTAAACAATCCACAAGACAACAATTCACTAATAAAATGAAAGCCTTTATAATAGACTTAATCCTAAATCTACTGCTACCTCATGTAGTACTTACTAACGTGGCCACATGCAGCTTTGAATCCACAGACTTTTTTATTATGAATCTGTTGAACACAAATGCTCCTGTTTGTGACTTTGAGATATCCACTCAAAGGTTTAGATTATCAATTATAATTGATTTGATGCAGTAACTTTACTTTACCAGTACTAGCAATATGGATCTAATCTCCGATAGGTGTTTGTTGAGTTAGAAGGTTACAGAAACTCACAGATCTCACAGGAATAATTCATAAAACTTGAAAAATGTGTATTAGGGTTTTGCTTTTGTATCTAGCAGTGTTAGACTCAAACCCTAAAAATTTCACGAGATGTTGGGCCTTCTTTAAAATTCTGCAGAATTGCAGTACAATTGGTCGAAGGGTCTCTCTTGATCAGTTGAGCTCTTCAATTTTTGAATTCATTTTTTTGCAACTTGTATATTCTTGAATCTTGACTTGTATCAAATTGAGCAATGTCTAAACCACTTTAAAGAAACTATGATCTTAAGCTAGACTAGTTTTTGTTCTCAGTTTGCCAACATAAAACAAATTTAATTAGAACCTAAACATTTAAGACTAAATATTTAAAACCTAATAATCTACCCTTTTGGCAATACTTCATTCATTTCCCCACATGCAATACCAAATATATGTGCCTTTCATAATTAAGCATATATTTACTAAGGTTACAATACAACACTTTTTACAAAAGGTATAATTTCCACAACAATTTCCCAAAATGTGTTTGACATAAAAACGTTTTATACGATATGCTTATTTTTCAAAGAACCATTAAAATGTCACTTAACATGCAATCCACAAAAAATCTAGTTTCCAAAGCTCCAAAATGTGTCACTCTCCAAAAATATTTGACCCTTTTAAGAAAAAAAAAAAAAAAATTTGGGTTGGGCCGTTACATGATCAATCAATTAACTTTCTAGGTGCGTCGTTATGGTTACTATATTTTGGGTTTTATTTGATGTGGTATCAAGTCTAGAAAAAGAAAAAAATCTGAGTAACCTTACTTGTAGAGGTCAGCAAAAGAAGATAGAGCTCCGGTAAGGTAACCTTTTAATCATTTGTGCCTTTTGTCATTGATTATCATGTTCTGTTATGCGACATAGTAACAAATAAATGCATCTGTACCTTTCTTTAGTAGATAGCAGTTTGATCTCCACAAGGAAGAGGAAGGCGATGCAGATTTTCCCACCAAGACTAAGAACAGTTTTGAACGAATGGCAGATACAAGCTTTGGTTTTAGTTAGCCTTAGCTTACAAATCATCCTTTTTGTGATGGGCAGTAAGAGAAAGTATTGGACCAGTGACAAGCTCAGTGTCATTCTGTGGATCACTTACCTATCTGCGGACTGGTCTGCCACAGTCTCGCTGAGTGTGCTTTCTAACAATGCAGGAAATATTGAAGATAATGCGGTAGATCCAAAGTTTATGATAACGGCATTTTGGGCTCCATTTTTTCTGCTACACCTTGGTGGTCCAGACACTATTACTGCCTATTCCTTGGAAGACAATGAGTTGTGGCGAAGGCACTCTCTAACATTACTTATCCAGGTGGGAGTGGCTGTCTATGTCTTCCTCAGAGCCTGGACAAAAACTACGCTGAATTTTCTGGCAATTCCAATGTTTATTGCCGGGACAATTAAAATTTGGGAGAGAATTTGGGTTCTGAGGTCTGCGAGCAGTGAAATTTTTAAGGCTTCCATGCTTCCACCTCCTGATCAGGGCCCCAATTATGCAAGATACATGGAAGAATACCGCTCAAAGAAAGAGGAAGGATTCGACGTTAAACCTGGTAAGTTCAGCGATGCTTTGGTTGTAGGAGATTTCTCCTTTACAGCCCCAGAAAACGTCATGATTTCTGATGCGGCCACTCTACAAGATGCTTATAATTTCTTCGAGACTTACAAGCAGCTATTCGCAGATCTCATCCTCAGCATCCAAGATAAGGTGAACAGCCAGTCATTCTTTCAAAAAGCATCTTTTGAAGACGCTTTTAAAGTGATTGAGGTTGAGCTGGGTTTCATGTTCGACGTATTTTTCACCAAGGCCTTCATGGTTTATACTCTAAAGGGTTGTCTTCTACGTCTCATCAGTTTCTCTTCTACCGTGTCTGTTCTTGTGGCTTTCTTGATCATGGAGAAGCATGCCTTCACAACAGCCGATATAATTATCACTTATGTATTGCTGGTTGGAGCGATCTTCTTAGAGATATATGCCGTGTTAATACTAGTTATCTCAGACTGGACAATGCTGTTGCTGAGTAAGCACAAGAATTCCGTAGTGGATTTCTTGTACAATACCATTTCAAAAATTCGATTCTCTAAAAATAAGAGGTGGTCCAATACAATGGGACAATTCAATCTAATAAGTTATTGTCTTGAAGAGAAGGCAGACAAGTTTCGTGTTATCCAGAAGTTCTTCTGCAGGAATCAGTTGCCAGAAAAGTCTCGATCCCAAGATTCAGCGAAGGTTTCTATGAATTTGAAGAAATTAATATTTGGGCAGCTAAAAGAGAAATCAGAGAGTGCCAAAGATCCCAAGACTTGCAAGGATTTATGTGCTTATAGGGGTAACCAAGTTCTTAGAAATTCAAAATGCGCTGATTGCAAGGAGAAAGAAGATCGTAAATCAAAGGAGGAAAGCGATGAGGTTAAATTTGATCCGGTTCTTCAAAATGCAAAATGCCATTATGAAATCGGCGAAGAAAATTATAAAACAATCGAACAGAGCGTTGAGGAAGAATTTGACCAAAGCATTCTTCTCTGGCATATTGCAACAAACCTTTGTTATTATTCTGATTGGAACACATCCCCAAACTCTGTTGAAATTCAAAATTGTGAAGAAAGCAAGTTGTTATCAGACTATATGTTATATCTTTTAGTCATGCGTCCATTTATGCTTCCCAATGGAATTGGACAAATCAGGTTCCAAGACACATGGGCCGAGGCGGTTGAATTTTTTCAAGAAAGAAAATCTATAAGTGTTGGCGATCAAGCTAAAATAATTTTACTTGAAGTGAGTACTGAAGTTCCTCCATCTATAGTGAAAGGAGATAGAAGCAAGTCATTGCTGTTTGAAGGATGTCGGCTTGCTAAATCTTTGCAATGTTTGGAAAATGGAAAGAAATGGGAGTTGGTAAGTCATGTATGGGTAGAAATGCTATGTTATGCTGCCAGTAAGTGTCGATGGAACCATCATGCTCAGCAGCTCACTCGTGGTGGAGAACTAATCACTCATGTCTGGCTTCTTATGGCGCATCTTGGTATAACTGAGCAATTTCAAATTTCAAAGGGCCATGCAAGAGCTAAGTTGATCGTGCATTGAAATAGGTTGTATTGTATGGGAAATGCTTTTAATTCCACGGTAACGCATTAAAAGAATAGATTTTCATGCATTTTGATATAGATCTGTCAAATATGATGTCCAATTAAAGTAAATAGTTATTATGATCAGCAATATTTTTTGTTGTGATGCTTTTCCTTCCCTATGAAAGAGTCCTCGCCTTTTTTTTTTTTTTTTGTTTTGGGATAAAGAAATTAATATTTGTATGGAAACTCTAAAATTATGTGATATAGAATCACATAATTAAAAGTCTATCTTATTACCAATTTGATTGTTTGGGTATAGGAAAGAACATCTCATTGTCATTTACAGCATCAACAGGTGTTTTGCACACCCCATACTACAGTTAACTTAAAGTCTTCGATTGTTCCTGTTTTGTTCTTCTTCAACTATATGAACGCACCAAAGTTTAGGGCTGCTAACAATTATGTTGTTTCCTTAGTTAGTGCTAAAGCATTTGAATTCGGTTTGCTGTTTGCAAAGGAAGTTGATATTTTGGACTTTGTTTTGGAGGGTGACTATTTGGTTATTGTTCGATCTTTGTGTGAGAATGCTTCGGCTCCATCTTCAGTGGCAACTTTGGTGTATGGAATATTAGTTGCAAATCTTGAGTTTCGCAATTTTTATTTCTCTCATATTCATCAACAAGACAATAAGCCTACTCATCTTTTAACAAAATATGCTTTAGGCATATATGACTATTTAACTTGGATTGAATAGAATCCTTATTTTCTTGAACAAGCTCTTTTTCATGATGTATCTTGTACTTTAATTCAATGAAAGTTCTAGTTTGTTTATCAAAAAAAAAAAAAAGGGAGGGGGGGGGGGGGGTGGTTATAGATACTATTATCCCGTAGCCAAATAATTTGGATTAGCAGCCATGTGGTATTCTAGGAAGACACGATGTCCAACTCCTTACCTTGCATTGGAACGTGTTTCCACCACTTCTTATGTTGATCCACTTCTCGACCTCTTTCTTGAGTTCACCTCTGTTGAATGCACCATTAAGGGCATGTTTGGTTAGGGTATTTGAACAATAGTTTTCAGTGTTTAAACACTAAAAACTGCGAACAAAAAAAAAAAAAAAAAAAACACATTTGGTAATGGTATTTTTTACTGGAATGTTTGAGTTACGTTACTCATTTTAAGATGTTTTATCATTAAATTTAGAGAATTCCTCTTACCATTTTTCAATTTTCAAACAACATTGTTTAATGACATTTTTCTAAATATTTTAAAAACTGTAGGTCCCATTGATTGCATTTCATTACTTTTAAAAAAACACATACACATACCAAATACACAATTAGTGAGTTGCTCCTACGTTGAAAAGTCTTCTTCCTCTAACCAAGCTGTGGATAGTGTGGATCCTACATACACTATTCACTATTGCTACTGAGCCTATCGCTCCCATCGGTAAGAGCTCCTCCATGTCATATTCATGATTTTCATTACTTTTCTACACTTGCCACCGAGCATGAACCTCACACCATCTGTGAGCCTTCCTCTAACACCTTGTGACAACCAACTGACCAAGTACAAAAGAAGAGTTGGATGGCACTATTGATTGCTACAAGGCTTATCTGGTTGTCACGGGATTCACTTAAAAGTATGGGATTGAGTATGAGGACACATTTAACTTTTTTGCTTGCCTTTCCTATATCTAAGACTCATTATGGTCTATGCCTCTCATAACTAGCCATTATCTTAGATAGATGTGAAAAATGCGTTTTTTAATGGAGAGCTTATAGATGTTGTCTATATGCAACTACCTTTAGGATTTTTTTTTTTCTCCATAAAGTGTGTTGAATATGACAGGTAATCTATCGACTCAAGCAAGTTCCACGAATTTGATTTGCCAAGTTTAACTCTGCCATCTACCACCAAGTAAGAGATATGTGTTACATATCATAGTTACACATAATACCACCCCATCTTTATTCTACCATTTCTTTAATACAGTCCGACTACCAAGCTGTCTAGCCATTGTTTGCAATTATCATCTCAAGCCTGAAATAATCAAATAGTGGCTCCTACTACTTTCCACACCCCCCCCCCTCTCCCGGTCCTCCTCTCCACCCAAAAAAAAAAAAAAAACCTAACATCCATACTCCTATTGCAAATCGTTTTTGGGATGTTGATTGTGATGCGAGATGCAGAAGCAACAAGTAGTAGAATATGCCTATTTCAAGAAAATAGAAATAGAGCATGTTTTCTTCAAGAATATAACCTTGAATCCATGAGGATTCCTTAAATTTATAAGGAGAAAGGGTTTTGGAATCCCCTAGAGAGAAACAATAGAGAAAAAAGAATTTTTATTAATATCAATAATATTGGAAGAACATTTATAAGCTTGGAGGCCTATTTAAAGGCTTCATAAAACTTGAAAGATAAGAAAGTGTATTCTAAAATAATTCTTAATTATAATATCTAACCATAATAGGAGCCAAATTTGACCCCCAAAAAAAAAAGCATTAAAGCACCCAAAAATAAGGAAATAAATGCCCTAAACATAAAATAACGAAAATTACATTAAAATACCAAAATTAATAAATTACAAAAATTAAATAGTAGATTCTATCCCACATTAGACCCCTCTACCTGAAACAAACTTGTGCTCGAGTTTATCTTTGAGATATGAAATCTTCCATAATAAGCAAATAAATATTTGGAATACTTGAGCTCCTTGATCTTCTTTCCATACTTGCAACTCATCAATAGAATAAACAAATCAACTTAAATTTCTTTTTCCTTGGTCTCCATGTAATTGTAGAGATTTATCAAATAAGATCTGGCAGTTGAATCAAATCTACCAACCCCAATAAAATCAATAAATTTTGATGTATTGCTTATCACCAAAATAAAAGAGTCTTGTGATTGACAATAATATGATTTGATTTCATTGAGATCCTTGAAATTCTCCTCCTCAATTTTTTCCTCAATGGTCTTTACCATCTCGATCTCAAAATCTTTCTCTATAATAGGATCTTCATTAATCTCTTCCACAATAATCTTAATTTCAAGACCTTCTTTCATAACAAGGTCTTCATTAATTTCCATAGAAATCTCCATATTTTCTTCTTTAACTTCTATATAATCTTCAAGAATAGTATTTTCTTCAACATGTGTGAAGTTTATAGAGTAAATTAGTAAAAAAAATAAAAGTTTAGGGGTGTATTGGTCATTGTACCAAAGTTCAGAGGGTTTTTTGGCATTTTTCCAAGTTTACTTGACATTTTTTAAAGATTAAAGTGCATACTATGTTGGGATTAATGCCCTTAAATCCTATTGTATGATCCTATGTATGATATTACGTATGGCATTATGTATGACTTAATATTGTGATTGATAAAGTTGTTTTATTATTATCTAAAATAATGGTAACATGAATATTCAGGCATTATCATATAGTTCATGAGATGCATAATATGTGATTTATGTGAAAAGTCATAAAAGATATAAATCACAAGTTCTTTGTAAACTCAAAATTTTAGTTCATAGTCGGTGATGAAATTGGGCATTTCATCTGCGAAAACTATAACATATTACCTAAGATGATTTGTCTTGATTATGGAAGTAAATACTTCTAGTTGATGTGTTGATATGTTTTAAGAGTTAAGACATATTGAACTGGACCGCTCTGAGATTTATTATTCTCTTAACGACTGTTAAATGAATAATAAATCTCATGACTTATATTTACATGAGCTCTTAATCCTGAGAGAATAATGGACCTGATCATGGAGTGTAGGTTGCTTTGATATATCAGGAGTGAGATCTAAAATAACAGTCAAAACCTCAATATGTTGGGCAGCCACATATAATGTTGATGGAACATATATTCTCAAGATGGAAATCATAATCTCTTAACGGATATATAAAATATTCCCTTAAAATAAGTTTAATGGATTCAGTTATTCAGAGAGTTAGGTTTAACCACTTTAGTAAGGAATTACTAAAGTATATATTTATGTAATTGGATTTCATAAATATATGATAAATAACTTAAAGGATTAAACTGAGTACTTAAGGATTAAACTGTAGTAATCTACAGAGTGGCAGTCTTCGCTCATGACTTTGTATTATTACGAATATTTTATGAAGGGGTTGCATGTACAATAAAGTCTTGGGATGTAATTTATTAATAAGGTCTAAAGTACAATTATATTTATATAGTAATATTAAATATAATTAAAGATAACTTTGGACTTGTCAAGAGTTGACAGAAAAACTCAAGGCCCGTTGGAGCTAGTGTCTTATTTGTTCCCTTTTGGTCCCACTCCAAGCCACATACTAAAGCCCAATTGGAAAGGCCCAAAAAGCTAGTCCAATTAGATAATCATTTATAAGGAGAGAAACATATAGAACTTAGTAAGAACATGAAAAGGTATGTATGTGAGTGTTAGACACTCTTTCATTCTCTCTTGAACATATACATATAACTGATTGAGAGACCATACTTCTTGGGTACAAGTGGAATTGACGTGAAGATTAAAAGTGTTCTCAATAACTTTTGATCTTTTGTTTTGAAATTTACCACACCAAGGTATACTCTCTTGTTCTTAAATTCTGAAATTTACGTAGTACATGTTATCAACTACGAATGAAGTAGATCCGTTAAATTTTCCATTGTGTATGTTTTGTATGCGATACAAACATGTATTTTTCCATCATATTATACCCCTAAAGTTTAAGGGTCTTTCGATTTTATACATTGAAGTTTTGGAATTTTTATTTTACCCTCTTGTAATTGTTAGGATTAGTGCCCTTAAATCTTATTGTATGATGCTATGTATGACATTATGTATGACTTAATGTTGTGACTAATAAAGTTGTTTTATTATTATCTAAAATAATGGTAACATGAATATTCAGATATTATCATATAGTCCATGAGATGCATAATATGTGATTTATGTGAAAAGTCACAAAAGATATAAATCACAAGTTCTTTATAAACTTAGAATTTTAGTTCGTAGTCGGTGATGAAATTAAGCATTTCATCTGTGAAGACTATAATATATGAACTAAGATGATTTGTCTTGATCATGGAAGTGGAGATTTCTAACTGACATGTTGATATGTTTTAAGAGTTAAGACACATTGAACTGGACTGTTGTGAGATTTATTATTCTCCTAATGACTGTCATATGAATAATAAATCTCACGACATCTATTTACATGAACTCTTAATCTTGAGAGAATAATGGACATAATAATGAGGTGTAGGTGGCTTTGATATATTAGGAGTGAGATCTAAAGTCACGATCAAAACCTCAATATATTGGGCAGCCACATTTAGTATTGATGGAACCTATATTCTCAAAATAAAATACATAATCTCTTAATGTAGATATAAAATATTCCCTTGAGATAAATTTAATGGGTTTGGTTATTCTAAGTGTTAGGTCTAACCACTTTAGTAAGGAGTTACTAAAGTATATATTTATGAAATTAGATTTCATAAATATATGATGAATAACTTAAAGGATTAAACCTGGTACTCAAGGATTAAGATGTAGTAATTTTCAAAGTGGCAGTTTACATTCATGACTTTATATTACTACAAATATTTTATAAAGGGGTTGCATATACCATAAAGTCTTGAGATATAATTTATTAATAAGGTCTAGAGTTCAATTATATTTATATAGTGGTATTAAATATAATTTATGGTAATTTTGGATTTGTCAAGAGTTGACAGAAAAGCCTAAGGCTCATTAGAGCTAGTATCTTATTTGTTTCCTTTTGGTCCCACTTCAAGCCACATACTAAAGCCTAATTGGAAAGGTCCAGAAGGCCAACCCAATTAGATAATCAGTTAGATACAAAGGGAGAAATATATAGAATTTTATGAATGAGACACTATTGTGAAATAGTGTGTATGTGAGTATAAATCACTCTTTTATTCTCCACTTTTATTCTCCATTAGAAACTGATTAAAAGACCACACTTATTGGGGGTAAAGTGGAATTGGAGTGAAGATTAAAAGTATTCCCAAATACTTCTGATCTTTGGTTTTGAATTTCACCGCACCAAGGTACGCTCTCTTGTTTTTGAATTCTAAAATTTACATAGTACATGTTAACAATTGCGAATGAAGTAGATCCGTTAATTTTCCACTGCATATGTTTTGTATGCGATACAAACATGTATTTATCCAACATTTGGTATCAGAGCGGTCTTCAATTTCGAATTTGTATAACATGTTTGTGAGTTTTGTAATCAAAGATAGTAATTTCATGATGTTAGAAGATCATGTAATTAATTTTCTGCATGGTCATTGAAATTGTTGTTTGATGAAAACTAATATTGATGTTATGATGTTGTTTAAGTTTGATGTTGAACTTTAAGGCTATAGCATCAATGGAATTCAGTTTTGATATCAAATTATGTCTATTATGTTCATATGATGGTTGTTTGTTCATGAAAAACCGTTGAAAACTGCTTCAGAAAAATTCTGGAAATTCGAGTTTCGATCGATCGAAAATTGCTTTCGATCGATCGAGTGAAACAGTAACTATTCTGTTTGATTCGATTGATTTTTGATTGCTAGTTGATCAATCGAATGTTATTTTCCGATCGATCGAGCAGCGATCGAGCCAGGCAAAAAGTTTGGTACAGATTTCTTAAATTTTTCGATCGATCGAGGGATGCATTCGACCGATCGAAAATTGTGATTTTTGAATTTTTCTAAGTGTTTTCAAAATTTTAAAAGTGCAAGGCTATGTGGGATGAGATTATACATGTTTCTAATTAAAAACCTTTATTTTCAAATATCTAGTGGGAGAGAGATACAAGGATTGGATCTCATGACCTCCATTACCAGTTCATAGTAGTGTGGGATAAGCACCTCATCCTGGTGTATATGTCTCGCGATCCCAAAGGAGGGTGTTTATTTCATGGTACTACAAGATTGAACTTACCAGTTTAAAGTAGTGTGAACAAGCACCTCGTCTTGGCGTATATGCCTCGCGATCCCAAAGGATGGTGTTTTGTTTCATTGTACTACAAGTTTAAACACTATAAGAGAGATGAAATGTGGCTACACATGATTCTAGATAATGGTGTACACTAGACTAAGTGTAATATTAACCTCCCAAAGGAGCTATGTCATTATTTACTTAGAGGCCAAAGTTTATACGGCATATTATTAGTGTTTGATAAGAGTTATCATGATAGCACTAATAATGAGAATGGTTCTCAATCGATCATAGTATTTATAATATACTTGATACCAAGGAATTATAGACATGGGATTGGGTTGTCGTTGCATATTTTATATTATGGTTTTATTAAGGTTCCATATTTTATGTTTATATGCTAAATTGATAATGTCCAGTTTTACTTATTATATTCATGTTTATTATTTTCAGATTTGAATCATGGTATCTTTTAGCCCACTTGTTGCTATTCGTAATCAAAATAAATTGACTGGATCCAACTATGTTGACTGGAAAAGAAATTTGGATATTGTTCTTACTGCTGAAGAGCACAAGTATATTCTTAGTCAACCTTGTCCTAACTTTCCATCATTAGATGCTCTTTTTGAGGAAAAAAAGAGATATGATCATTGGCAGAAATCTAATGAGATGGCCAAGTGCTATATCCTAGCATCTATTTCAAATGTTTTATAGCATCAATTGCAAGATGTAGAACTAGCTTCGGACATAATGCTAAGTCTGAAGGAGATGTTTGGTGAGCAAGCCGTTCTGCAAAGCAAGAAACTATGAAGCAAATTTATAATACCAAAATGGCTGAAGGTCATAGGATGATCTCTAATCTGAATACGCTGGAAGTTTTAGGTGCCGATATTGATGTTGAATCCCAAGTGGATATGATACTCTAGTCACTACCAGAATCATTCAAGGAATTCAAACTAAATTATAATATGAACAAAAGATTTATTCATTGTCTAAATTAATGAATGAGTTGGTAGCGAAAGGCATCCTTGGTACTTCTAGTGTTGATGTCAATATGGCTGAAGCTTCTACTTCCCAACCTAAGTAGAAAGGTAAGGGTAAAAAGAAGAAGAAGAAGGACTTTGCCAGGAAAGATGGTAACCAAATTGCCTTAGGAGTTGCCAACAAGGGAAAGAAGAAGGACTATGCCAAAGGAAAGTGTTTCCATTGTGGCGAGAAAGATCATTGGAAGAGGAATTGTCCAATATTTAGAGCTGCCAAGAATAAGGGTATGAAAAGTACATTCCTTCTTGAAACATGTTTAGTACAAAATCCCATGGATTCCTGGTGTGTGGATTCAGGTTGTACTAATTATATCTGCAATTCATTGTAGTAGTTCCAGGAGATCAGAAACCTGAATGAAGGGGAAATGTTTCTTACCTTGGCTAATAGGAGCAGAATTCCAGTTGTAGCTGTTGGAGTGTTTAATTTATACTTTGAATCTAGAGTTTTAATATTGGAAGACTGTCTATTTGTGCATTATGTTCGTAGGAATTTAATTTCTACAACTTATTTAGGTAAACATGGATATTGTGTTATCTTAAAAGACAATGTTGTAATAAAGAAGGATAAAGTGTTTATTTGTTCTTGCAATATTATTGATGGCTTTTATATTTTAACTCCTAATATGCATGAATTATATACTTCTGAATTAGATAATAACTCTCATGTAAAATCATTAAAGAGAAAGTTTTCTTCTACTAATGATGCATATCTTTGACACTTGCGTCTGAGTCATATTAATTCAAATAGGATTCAAAGACTGATCAAAGATGGACTCTTAGAGTCATTGGACTTTGATGGATTTCCAGTTTGTGAATCTTGTTTGGAGGGTAAAATGACAAACCACCTTTTAATGTAAAAGGTAGAAGAGCCCAAGAGTTGCTTGAATTAGTTCATACGAATGTATGTGGTCATGTGTCAACCTAAGCAAAAGAAGGTTATGAGTATTTTATCACTTTTACGGATTATTACTCAAGATATGGTTATGTGTACCTAATGAGAAGGAAGTCTGAAGCCTTTGAAAAGTTCAAAAAGTTTAGGGCTGGAGTTAAGAATCAATTAGGTAAACGCATAAAGGCCATTTGATCTGATCAAGGTGGAGAATACCTTCTTGGGGATTTCAAGGACTACTTAACTCAAAATGGGATTTTATCCCAATTGACTGCACTTGGAACTCCCCAACAAAATTGTGTAACAGAGAGAAGGAATAAGACTCTTTTAGAAATGGTTAGTCCATGATGAGTTACTCGACTTTACCAATTTCCTTTTGGGGTTATGCACTAAAAACTACAATGCATAGTTTGAATTTAGTTCCATCAAATTTTTTTTCCAACAGACCTAAGGAATTGTAGAGTGGGCATAAGCCCAGTATGAAATATCTCCACATTTGGAGATGTCCAGCACATGTGTTGAAGGGGAAGTCTGATAAGTTGGAAACAAAAACATAAGTATGCATGTTTTTAGGGTATTCAAAGGAAACTAAGGGTTATTTATTCTATAATCATAAAGATAACAAAGTGTTTATTAGCACACATGCCAAATTTTTGGAAGATGATTATGTGAATAATTTTAATCCTAGAAGTAAAGTTGTCTTGGCTGAAATAGATGAACCTGTGAACAACCAATTGATGAAACTAGGGATGATGTGGCTATATTAGATACACCACAAGATTCTACTCATGAGATGCCTAGTACACAGGTGTCTCATCGTAGTGGGAGAATTGTTCAGACACCTATAATGATCGGCCATAAACTGAATGACTCCTTGTGATAGAAATTAATTAATTAATTAGACAAGTTATTAATTAATTAATTTATCATGCAAAGCGTGGTAGCACAAACAAATCACCAATAAACTAAATACGTAGTGGAAAATAAAAGACACGGTGATTTGTTTACGAATGGGGAAAACCTAACGGCAAAAATCCCACCGGGTGATTTTTAGGTCACCACTCCCGAAACTCCACTATTATCACAACAAGTGGTTACAAGTAAAGGAATCCAAGTACCTTACCAACCTACAGTTGAACCCTTACGCCAATACCCAATTGGACTTATTCTGTAGTGACAGTTCCCCTTTCAGATGCATAACTCCCAGTACGTGACAAACCAAGTGCGCGGATCCCAGTACGTGACTTCAATCACCAACTAAGAAGGTTGCTGATTGCAAAGTTCTTCAGTTCATCCACACGATGAAGATCAAGAAGATGCTTGGTCACAAAACCCTACGGTGCACATACACAGCAACTTCTTCAAGAGAAAGAGAAGAACTAGGGCATGAACTTCGACTCCGGTCACAATTTGCTTGAACAGAGTTTGTTCAAAACTTGTGCAACTTGTGAACACTTTGACGGCCCTAAAACTAATCCTTTTATATGTCTAAGGTTAGGAGAAAAGAAGGCCCAAAGACATATTCACAGATCCCAAGAAAATTATATTGAAATTCTAAAAATCTTAAATCTCGACAGATAGCAGGTATTGAGCAGCTTTCGAGCAGGTGTCGAGCACACCGAGTGAAGAACAGTTTCCTTAAGCTCAAAAGATGCAGCTGTCGACCAACTGTCGAGCTTTAATGATTTTGCACGTTGAACTTGTTTTCTTGAAAGCTTCAATACTTGATCTTGAAATAAGGTTTCTTGAAGTATTTAAAATATCCTAAATCTACCCAAATACAAGTAAAGTGCATTTTGTCAAAGGATAAGCCAATTACATAAAATCATGACATATGTTCTTAACTAGTGAAGCACAGATGTCCTAACAATCTCCCCCTTTGACAATCTGTGACAAAACCACAACAAACAAATGAACATATGAGAGAAGTCATAAATCACTCAACTTATATTCACTTGTTGAATACAATAAAATCTATCCTAACACAAACTCTTGAAAAACTTTGCAAGAAGAGAGTTTATGGCAAGTAGACTTTGACAACCTATATTTTTGAAACACTTTAAACAAAACTCATCAAGACATTTTTGTGTGAAATAGAAATAATAGATTGCATACAAGTATAAGAAACATGTGTATAAAGAGAGAAAAGAAACAACACATGAAAGGGTAGGTGAAAGAAAAACATACATCAATATAAATAAAGAGATAAGCACAATGTATGTCTAGAAATGGTCACAAGACCTCATGTACAAGAGTAATGTATCTAAAAAGAAAGAAAAGAAAAGATACATATTGTTCTCACTACATCTCTCAAAAATGTATCAACACTCCCCCTAACAAAATGATCATATACTAACTCTCCTCCTAAGATAGACTACTCTCATACTAAAACTACTCCCCCTTTTTGTCACGAATGACAAAGGGTAAGAGTGTCAAGTAGACATCTCATCAGCAGAGCTAGCATCTCCATCATCATCATATGAAGCATCATCGTCATCACCATCATCATCATCCTCATCCTCAGAAGCAGAAGCCACAGGAGAAGGTGGTGAAGGAGTAGCCTCAGGAGCAAAGCCACCCATAGACGCCTGTCATCGTGCAATACAACCAACAAAAACGTTCACCTGATACAACTCTGTAGAGAGTGTATCGAGGCGAGCATCCATGTGTTGCAGCTGTGCTATGATATCTCCTAAAGACACACCGCTCAAAGAGGAAGGAGAAGCCGATATGGATGGAGCCGAACAGGATGGAGCGGAACGAGAGGAAGGAGCTGCTGAATCCGACTACCGTGACCGAAGCTGGGCCTCGCTACGTTTAACAGTAGCGTAATCTATGGCACACATGACGGTAAAATGGTTGGATGAGGGAAAAGGAACAAAAAAATGGCGTAGAATCCTTGTGATAGCGGAAGGAAAGATGAGCCTATCACAGGTCGCCGAATCTAGATGAACATCTATAATAGACAGAATGAAATGAGAAGGAAAGTCTATGGTAAGATGCTCAAGAAGAGACAACAAAAACCGAGCACGAGGCTCTATGATGGAGTTATAGTGAGAGAGGGGATGCAAAACAAAAGTCATCACCATGTTCATGAATCTAAGACCTTTAGCAAAAGGTCAACATCGTGTAAAAAGACGCTCACCCCAAGAAGTAGGGCGCTCAAAGAAAGCAGATATGAGCTCATCCCTGGACACAGTCCTCAGACGCTTACAACCAGGATAGTCAGGAAACTCTATCCTAGGAACCCAAAGCACATCCGCAACTAATTGTTTTTTTAGGTGTGATAGGAATGTGCGTACCTCGAATGCGAGTGAAGAGAGGAGGTATTGATCAATCAATCCTGTGCATGTTGGAGTAGAACTCCTGGATAAGCACGAGAGGACAGGTGACCGGGGCGTCACACAGTGACTCCCATCCCCTACTGTGAATGATAGAGGGAAGGTCAGTGTCTGCAAAATCTGTCAAGATGACTTGGCATTCCGAATGAATGCCTCGTCTAGAAAAGTTCTCCTAAAATGCCTTAAAGGCATCATCATCACGGAACCGAATATGAGATAAGGTAGGATCAGACGAAGAAGAAGCACCGGAACGAAGAGGGTTCCGAGCTGGAGTGGATTTACGCTTAGGTGCCATAGACAAGACTAACGTAAACAACAGAGAGGGAGAGAAAGAAAGACAATCAGAAAAGTCCCAAACATTTTCAAATATATCAAATATATTGAAAAGAAGTACATATGCATGGGAAATGCATGAACATGTGACATGCAAAAGAAATTGCATCATGGGCTCAGCCCAATCCAAACCTATCAGCACACAACCATATAGCACACATCTAAATGCATGGCAAGACCATTATAATGCTAATGTGATGCAATGTATGAGGTTTTAAACACATTTAAGTGAAAACCCAACCCAAAATTTCAATGAAATCTCATCAATTTTGAAAAACCCCAAAAATTTCAAAAAACCCCAAATCTTAGGTTTCAAAACATAAAATGCATGAATGATAAAGGATTAGAAGCTTACCAAGTGAAGAAAAACTTGAAAAACCTTGGAAAATCCTTGAGAACCAAGATAGGAGTGAGATTGGAGTGTTTTTGGGAGAGAAACATAGAAGTATCGAGAGAGAGATCGATGGAAATGAGATCCGGATCGCAGGGGCTTTATATAGGAAAGCCAGTAATTCTCGACAGATGAAGGTATCAACAGGTATCGAGGAATCTGTCGAGGAGGTGTTGAGAAAATACTTGTCGACAGTTGAGGTGTCGAGGAGGTATTGAGGATCATCACACCAGAATTTAGAACAGAAGCTCGATCGATCCACTAGGTATCGAGAAGCTATCGAGTATACAGACCCAATCTCGATAGATCCACCAGGTATCGAGGTGCAGGCGAGATTGCGATAAGAAAAAGCTTAAGGAAGCTCGACAGATAGCCAGCTATCGAGGAGGTGTCGAGCCTGCTTTTAAAAACAGTTTTTCGAGATGTGAAAAACACAAACATGAATGCAATCCAACATGCAACTCAACCAATGATCCAATCAACATATTAAGCTCTTAAAATCATCTCTCAAATGAAAATTTAAGCACATGGATCTTCACACACACACACACACACACACACACACTAAACAAGTCTAACCAATTTTATATTTCAAAAAACAAGTCTAGACAGTTTAGTGAGCATACATTAATACATGTAGAACCTTGTGATGGCCAAATCACATTGTACCTGCTCATGTATCAAGAGTAGCAAAGAATATTGCGTGTTGTGTGTGAAAAACATCGCAAGATTGTATAAGTGCATGCATGTTATGATGATTTGAGATATGCAAAAATCACTTTAATTCACACACAATCATAACTGCTTGATAGGGACTATCACCTTTGAGGTACATCCTATAACTCCCACTTCTCCTTGAATACACGCTTGCAATCATTTTTAAAGCATTTTTGATATTTTTGCTTTTGAATTTTCTTTGCATATTTTTCTTTTAAACATATCATGCATGGGTTTATTAGAGAGAGAAAAGAAATACCCAATGATATTTGACATTCAAATTTTGCTATGCCTAAGCACACAGGTGTCTTATTATGATTGGCGGGCAACAGTGGTAAGATGGTTATTTAAGCCTTTCTCTCAAGATTTTTTAGTCATTCCCGTCAAAAAGAGTGATATGCATGTTAAGTTTAAGAAACAACGTAATCATACTCATCACAAACACGAGCCACAAAGCTCACTTGCTTAGTTGTGCATAGAGATGCTCATCTAAGTTACAAGTGATACAAAGTTTAGAAGACTTTGTTTCAATGGCCATTCAAGGTACTAAGTACCAATGTACACAAAACACACTGTTTTTGTATTTTTCTGATTTTTCATATTTTTTTTTATAAAGAAAAACAAAATAAAGCAAAAACTGAAAAATAACCAACCAAAAACATGTTAATCAAACAAAGTATAAAAACTAGACTGACTCAAAAAATGAAAGCAAAACACATAAGAAATGCACACACAAAAACAAGAAGAGAGAGAAAAGTGATAGAATCACTTGGAGCCCTTTTTCCTTCCACACCTTGGAAGAACCTTTCTGTCTAGCAAACCCTTGAACCGGTAGTGAAGAGGAAGAATTAAAACCATTCAAGTTCGAAAAGAACATGAGGGCTTTAAGAAGATCACTAAGGGGAGCAAGAGAGGATTGAAGATGATTCTGGTTCCCAGATGCTATCAAGCCGTTGATCTGTTGAGTGGCAAGCCACTTGTAGCAATTTGGTCGAGTATGACCGGCAGCTCCACAATGATGACAGAGATGCTACTTCTTTTATTTAGGCTTTTAAGAGTTAGCCTTCTTAGCCCTAGGGTTTTTAACATCTTTCTTCTCAAGTTTAGGGGGTGCTCCTAAGATAGATTTATCCTTGTCTAAGTTCTCACTAGCTAATTCAGTTTTAATCTCATTGTTCTCAGTTTTAACATTATTAGCAGGAGGAACAAAAAGAGTAGTACTAGAAGAAGCAGTGTTAAAGGAAGAAAGACCATATCCTAAGCCTGTTCGATCTGAAGCAAATTTCTGAATGCTTAGCATCTCATCCAGTTTTGCGCTTGAAGTCCTCTCCAATTGAGTTTTGACTTGAAATAGCTCCGCTTCAAGTTTCTTGGTCTTCTCAGCCAAGAAATTATTCTCGAATCTCAGTGTTCTAATAGTCTGATTGGCCTCATCAAACTTTGTGGAAAGCTCGTCACGGTCAAGTTCCACATCATTGAGCTTCTTGGTGGTTAGCCTATATAATTTCTCATGCTTCTTAGAAAGCTTATATAGCTTCTCATAGGCTGTATGGATGTCATCTTGAGCATCCATCTTTTCAAACTTAGATTCCACCAGTTCCTCTTCTTCAACCACATCTTCAACAATCCCATCAGTAGGATTGACCATGGCGGTGAAGGCATTTAAGATTCCGTCATCCTCATTGTTGGAATCATCCTTAGGCTCAGTGTCGCTCAAGGTAACAACAAGTGCCTTGCTCTTCCCAATACTCTTGAGGTATGTAGGACACTCATGCTTCATGTGACCGAACCCTTGACACCCAAAGCACTTAGGTCCAGAGGGAACAGTGTACTGACCACCTTCCTTAGCATCCTTCTTCCCTTTGTCTTGGCCTTTAAATTGAGAACTGGATTGCCTACGGTCCTTGTCGAAACCCTTTCCATTGGCGTTCTTCATGAACTTCTTGAACTGCCTGGTGATGTAGGACTTCATCTTGGAATCTTCATCATCAGAAGATTCATCTTTTTCACCGTTCTTGGCCTTCAGTGCCATACTCTTGCTTTTACCCGACTTGCCTATTCTTGTCAACTCTAGCTCGTAGGTCTGCAAGTTTCCAACCAACTCAGTCAAAGGAATTTTGTCAATATCCTTTGACCTCCTCTATTGCCATAATCTTGGCATGAAATCTCTCGGGTAGAGATATGAGCACTTTCCTCACAATCTTGGGTTCAAGAATGGTTTCCCCAAGATTGAAGGTTGAGTTCACTATGTCCTTTAGCTTGGCATATAACTCATTGGAAGACTCATCCTCCTTCATCTTTATTTCTTCAAAGCTTGTAGTGAGCCTCTGAAACTTTGAGTCTTTGACAGCCTTAGTACCCTCATAGGTTGTTTGGAGAATGATCCAAGCCTTCTTGGCAGTTTCAGTGGAGGATATCTTCTTGAACTCCTCGTTGGTGATAGCACTGAACAATGCATTCAAAGCTCTGATGTTGAAGTTTACCGCTTTAATCTTGGCATCATCCCAGTTGGATGGTGCTTCTGTAGGCTTAGTCCAGCCTATCTCCACAGATTGCCACACTTTCTCATCCAAAGACTGCAAGAAAACTCTCATGCGTACTTTCCAGTATTCATAGTTAGTGCCATCAAATAAAGGAGGTATGATTAATGACTGTCCTCTATCCATGACAAACATGGGTCAATCGATCAACACAGCAAAGCTTAAACCCTAATCAAAGTGTGCCTGCTCTAATACCACTTGATCGACCACAAACTGAATGACCCCTTGTGATAGAAATTAATTAGCCAAGTTATTAATTAATTAATTTATCATGCAAAGCGTGGTAGCACAAACAAATCACCAATAAACTAAATATGCAATGGAAAATAAAAGACACGGTGATTTGTTTACGAATGGGGAAAACCTAACGGCAAAAACCCCACTGGGTAATTTTTAAGTCACCACTCCCGAAACTCCACTATTATTACAACAAGCGGTTACAAGTAAAGGAATCCAAGTACTTTACCAACCTACAGTTGAACCCTTACCCCAATACCCAATTGGACTTGTTCTGTAGTGACAGTTCCCCTTTCAGATGCATGACTCTCAGTACGTGACTAACCAATTGCGCGGATCCCAGTACACGACTTCAATCACCAACTAAGAAGGTTGTTGGTTGCAAAGTTCTTTAGTTCATCCACATGATAAAGATCAAGAAAATGCTTGGTCACAAAACCCTACGGTGCACATACACAGTAACTTCTTCAAGAGAAAGAGATGAACTAGGGCAAGAACTTCGTCTTCGGTCACAATTTGCTTGAACAGAGTTTGCTCAAAGCTTGTACAACTTGTGAACACTTTGACGGCCCTAAAACCGATCCTTTTATATGTCTAAGGTTAGGAGAAAAGAAGGCCCAAAGACATATTCACGGATCCCAAGAAAATCATATTGAAATTCTGAAAATCTTGAATCTCGACAGATAGCAGGTGTCGAGCACACCGAATGAAGAACAGCTTCCTTAAGCTCGATAGATGCAGCTGTCGACCAGTTGTCGAGCTTTAATGATTTTGCACTCTGAACTTGTTTTCTTGAACAGACTTGAAAGTTTCAATACTTGATCTTGAAATAAGGTTTCTTGAAGTATTTAAAACATCCTAAATCTACCCAAATACAAGTAAAGTGCGTTTTATAAAAGGATAAGCTAATTTCATAAAATCATGACATATGTTCTTAACAAGTGAAACACATATGTCCTAACATATAAGATTTATAGGTTTGGGAGAAACTTATGAAGCAATCCCAGAAGAGGCTGAATCAGATCCATACACTTATGAAGAGGTAATGAATGATATAGATGCACATCATTGGGTCAAAGCTATGAAATCTAAATTAGATTCAATGTATTCCAATCAAGTTTGGGATCTTGTAAAGGAGCCTAACGGCATTAAACCTGTTGGTTACAAATGGGTTTACAAGAGGAAGAGAGGGATAGATGGAAAGGTTGAAACCTTTAAAGTAAGGCTAGTGGCGAAAGGGTATGCACAAAAAGAAGGTATTGATTATGAAGAAATCTTTTCACCTGTAGCCATGCTTAAATGTATCATAATTCTCTTATCAACTGCTGCTCATTATGATTATGAGATTTGGCAAATGGATGTCAAGATTGCATTTCTTAATGGAAATCTTGAAGAAGAAATCTGTATGACGCAACCGCAAGGTTTCATAGCAAAAAACCAAGAGCATATGGTATGCAAGTTGAAAAGGTCCATTTATGGGCTTAAGCAAGCATTTAGGTCATGGAACATCGGATTTGATCAAGAAATCAAGTATTTTGGTTTTAAACAAAATCTTGATGAACTATGTGTGTACAAAAGACATCGAGATAAAGTAGTAATGTTCCTAGTACTTTATGTTGATGATATTCTACTCATTGGAAATGATGTAGGGGTAATGTCATCGGTAAAAGTTTGGTTATCAAGCCAATTTGATATGAAGGACTTGGGTGAAGCTAACTTTATTCTAGGGATCAAGCTTTGGCGAGATCGCAAGATTAAGATGTTAGGTTTGTCACAAGCTGAATATATAGATAAGGTTCTAGAACGGTTTAGCATGCAAAACTCCAAGAAAGGATTACTTCCTTATAGACATGGAGTTCCTCTGTCTAATGACCAAAGGCCTAAGACTCTTAAGGAAGAAAATATGATAAAACAAGTTCCTTATGCTTCTGCGGTGGGAAGTCTCATGTATGCCATGCTATGTACTAGGCCGGATGTCTGTTATTCAGTTGGCATGGTCAGTCGATATCAACCAAATCTAGGACTTAAACATTAGCAGGCTGTAAAGCATATTCTCAAGTATCTAAGGAGAATGAGAAATTATATGCTTGTTTACCATAGTGAGGATTTGATACCTGTTGGTTATATAGATTCAGATTTTCAGTCAGATCTTGATTTCAGAAAGTCCACTTTAGGTTGTGTTCACCTTGAGAGGTGAAGCCATAAGTTGGAGGAGTGTTAAGCAATCTTGTATTGCCAACTCCACCATGGAAGCTGAATATGTTGCTGCTTGTGAAATGGCAAAGGAACCTGTTTGGCTCAAGAAATTCCTTTCTGATCTTGGCGTTATGAGAATGGAGCAAGTTCCTATCACATTGTTTTGTGACAATAGTGGAGCGGTTGCTTAATCCAAGGATCTAAGGAATCACAAGAAAGGAAAGAACATTGAAAGAAAATACCACATTATTCGAGACATTGTTGCTCGAGGAGATATTGTAGTAGCAAAGATTGATAGTGCAAGTAATCTAGTGGATCCCTTTACCAAAGCCTTGCCCCAAAGGACTTTTGAGTCACATTTGGAGGGAATGGGAGTTATATTAGTGCACAATAGTCTTTAGGGCAAGTGGGAGATTGTTAGGATTTGTGCTCTTAAATCCTATTGTATGATGCTATGTATGACATTATATATGACTTAATGTTGTGACTAATAAAGTTGTTTTATTATTATCTAAAATAATGGTAACATGAATATTGGACATTATCATATAGTCCATGAGATGATTTATGTGATTTAATCACAAAAGATATAGATCACAAGTTCTTTGTAAACTCAGAACTATAATTTGTAGTCGGTGATGAAATTGGGTATTTCATCAGCGAAGACTATAACATATCAACTAAGATAATTTGTCTTGATTATGGAACTGGAGACTTCTAGTTGATATATTGATATGTTTTAAGAGTTAAGACATATTGAACTTGACCGCTGTGAGATTTATTATTCTCCTAACGACTGTTATATGAATAATAAATCTCACAACTTCTATTTACATGAACTCTTAATCTTAAGAGAATAATGGACATGATCATGAGGTGTAGGTTGCTTTGATATATCAGGAGTGAGATCTAAAGTCACGATCAAAATCTCAATATGTTAGGCAGCTGCATTTAGTGTTGATAGAACATATATTCTCAAGATGGAATGCATAATCTCTTAATCGAGATATAAAATATTCCCTTGAAATAAGTTTAATGGGCTTGGTTATTCAAAGTGTTAGGCCTAACCACTTTAGTAAGGAGTTACTAAAGTATATATTTATGAAATTGGATTTCATAAATATATGATGAATAACTTAAAGGATTAAATCAGGTACTCAAGGATTAAGATATAGTAATCTTCAAAGTGGCAGTCTATATTCATGATTTTGTATTACTACGAATATTTTATGAAGAGGTCGCATGTACTATAAAGTCTTGGGATACACACAACACACTCTCTTAAGCAATGTGAGACAATTACCCATTCTTTTTTTTGAGAAAGAATGGGTAATTGCCCCACCCTCCCTTAAAAGTTACCATGGCTTTTGAGTGGAGTTGTGGTATGCCTTTGTGTTAGAACCCCTTTCCCTCTCCCTTGTGTGTGTGTGTGTGTTTGTTTCTAAAAAAAAAAAAAAAAAAAAAAGTCTTGGGATATAATTTATTAATAAGGCCTAGAGTTTAATTATATTTATATAGTGGTATTAAATATAATTAATGGTAACTTTGGATTTGTCAAGAGTTGACAGAAAAGCCCAAGGCCCATTGGAGATAGTGTCTTATTTGTTCCCTTTTGGTCCCACTCCAAGCCATACACTAAAACCCAATTGGAAAGGCCTAAAAGGCTAGCCCAATTAAATAATCAACTCGATACAAAGGGAGAAATATACAAAATTTTATGAATGAGACACTATTGTGAAATAGTGTGTATGTAAGTATAAGTCACTCTCTTATTCTCCCTTGAAAACTAATTGAGAGACCACACTTCTTGGGCATAAAGTGGAATTGGAGTGAACATTAAAAGTGTTCCCATGTACTTCTAATCTTTGGTTTTGAATTTCACCGCACCAAGGTATGCTCTCTTGTTCTTGAATTCTGAAATTCACATTTCACTGCACCATGGTACGCTCTCTTGTTCTTAAATTATGAAATTCATGTAGCACCTGTTAACAGTTGCAAATGAAGTAGATCTGTTAATTTTCCATTGCATATGTTTTGTATGCGATACAAACATGTATTTATCCAACAGTAATTATATTTTGTTTGTATTGGCAATTATTCTTTTATATTTTCTGTTAAGTGTCACATACACTTGCCACACGTGTTTAGTTTGTTAAATAAAATGATGCTACATGGAATAATGAAAATGACGTGATATTATTTTATTGGACGAACTATATATGTATAGTAGGCTTATATCACTTTTAACAAAAAATATGGATGAAGAAGTTGTAAATGCAAATGAAATATAAGGGTAAAATTAAATTCTAAAACTTCAAGTGATAAAATTCAACGACCTCCAAATTTTAGGAGTGTAATTTTCACTTTAACCTTTTTTTAATCAACAATTATATTAATTTCATTATTTTATACAACAACAACAACAACAACGATAGTATATTAACAGTAAACTTGAAACAATACTATAAAATAGGGCTACACCAAAATATTTCATTTTAATAGACAAACCAGAATGGGTTACAAACGGCATTTACAACACTCGATTTAACAATGATTCCTATTGTTACTAAGATCATTAAGGTTTAATTGACATTTTCTAATAGAAGCGTATTCATGGTTCAAATCTGCCTAAATTTTTTTGTAACTATTGAATTTATTTATTTATTCATCTATATATTACTAAAAGCTGAAGCGTAGCATTTAATTTTGCTACGCTCACATTGAGCCAAGTCAGCAGCCATGTTATTCCCATCCTATTTTCTGAAATTTTAATTCCATTTTAAAATAGTTTTACCAATTTTAAAATACTAATAAAACTAAAATTATTTTCAGCCCTACCTCTACTTTAAAGTCCACTTCTAATACATTTAAATCCACTATAAAGCCCAAGCTCACACCCAAAGCCTTTTCAACTAACTCCCTTTGTCAAACCTGATTGCTTTTCACGGTTACAACTTATGCTATTCCCTTCTGTTACACGGATTAAAATTCCTGTCTCCCACGTTTTGTTTCATCGTTTCAGGTTTAGTTCTTTCTCCTTCCCCACCTTTTGATTCTCACGGTTTCAGCTTCTATTCTACTGTTTCACTCACGGATTCATCTTCCTGTTCTACGATTTCAGCTTCTGTTTTGGCTTCTGACGGTAGCCTCTTTGTCTTCCTTCCTCTCCTCACATCTATATAAATACTAATGTAAGCTGGGTGGTTCAATTAAGGTATCCCTACCTCCCAATTTCTTTTGTACTCTATTCTTTTGCTTGATGGTTTTTTTTTTTTTTCCCTTTCTACATTTGTTTCTGCCCATTTCTTGCTGTGGTGTGGAAATATGTGGATGGTTGTTAGGGTGTTGAATTTGTTACTGTTGGGTTATTTAATTGGAGCACTGTTTTTTTTGGTATGTTCATTTGGAGTTCTTTTGGGAATTTCTAGGTTGGGAAAACCCAGAAATAGTATGACAATTATGTAGCAAAGCAAAGTTGACAAAAGCTCAAGGTGTGACAATTTGTGGCAATCACGTTGCCTTTGTTTTGTTCACAGATTTAAATTTGTCACCTTTTAGTTAATGAGACAAAAGCTCATCAAATGGTTGTCCTATGTATGTGTCAAATGGGGGAGTTTTTGTGCAGTGGCTCTGCTGATAAGAGTATTGGTATATGGAAAAGAGAGGCTAATGGTAAGCTTAGTAAAGTTGGAGTCATAAGTGGCCATGAAGGTCCAGTCAAATGCTTGCAAGCATCACCAAGAAATTTTGGTAGTGGGTTCTTGCTCTATAGTGGAAGCCTTGATAGTTTTTTTTCCACTAATTTTTTTCAAATTATTGTGCATTGGGTTAGTTTTTATCTAATAGATGGTTTTTCTATTTGGTAATCTTTTTTGGTTCATGGCGTTTTGGCTAGATTATGGTTCTTTTGTGGGTCCATGGTTATCTAGCTTGGTTCATAGGTTAATCCTTAGATTGTTTTGATGGTTATGAAACTTGATTGAGGATTTGAAGCATTGCTATGAGATTAGTTTTCAAGTCAGGTGTTATGGGATTGTTTATAGAAATGTCAGGCACTGTATAAGTATCTTTTTGTCTTTTTCTTTTGGATGGATCATATTTGTGAGATGAACTAATTTTGTGGGGTTTGATGTATTATGTTAAGAGACTCATATGAGATTCTTTAAGTTGCATAGGATTTTGAGAGGTAAATTCTTGATGGAAATATTTCAGTACTTGAACATTCACATGTAATAGATACAAGTGTTTTGCAGATAGAATTTTAGTGTTTAGGAGGTGTGATATGGAAATTTTTGGTTATAAGATATATTCTATTCTCATTCTGCTTTGTATTTTCTAATGACATTGCCTCCATTTTCATTTTGTAATTGGTTGTTACCATTGGTGTAAGTTGTGACTTGAGATTGGTTAGCCTAAAAGTGAAACCAACTGGATTATCTTAGGGTGGTTTGTTTGGTTCTTAGCTGAACACATGAACCAATAAAGGAGAGTTTATTTTTGGGTTGTAGGAGCTGGATTATGTGACCCAAACAATGAACCAAACATGTATAAACCTAGGTATGGCAATGAAGTGGGTTTGGGTTACATGGGTCTCCTCTTTGTTCAATCTTTCTTTAATTGTTTTTGGTCCCAAGACCTCTTTCTCTCTTTCATGTACCTTCATTATTCATCTGTAAGAGATTATCATACCTTCTCTTTCCCCACATTATACTTAATTAAATTTCGAAAGTGATGGGCTTGTGCCTCATGCCCTTGTGTAGGGGATTAGCATTTTGTGTTGGTCTTTTAGTTCCTTTCATCTAATTGTATGTTTTCTTTTCATGTAAAACGAGGTTTGTTACTTTTTCTCAGTTTTAATTTTACCACATTATTGGACTTAAGTTGGTAGTATGACACAAAATTATAGCAGTTTGGAGCAATAGGTTGTCATGAGATACTTGCCCCATCATCTTCTCTTCTTCTAGATATAGGTTAGTACCTCCATCACTCTATGTCTTGAGTTATCAGTCATTCATTTATTTGTCCTGTATTACATTTAAGATACAATTCTTGCTGCAAGATATGTATTTGCATTTAACTTTAGTATTAATTTTTATTAGTTGTCTTGTAATTTTTATTAATTTTTACAAGACAATGGTTGTATGGAAGATAGACTACAGTCCAATCCAACGAAATTCTGGTTGCACATACTAATAAATAAATTAAACTTTTGTATTAATTTTTATTACAACTAATATATATTTAGTTTTTCATTTTGTTGTTTTATTGTAATTACCTTTCTTTGGAAGGAAAATGTATAACCTTTTGGTGAAAAAATAAGACTAAAATCATATGTATTTATTGTGACTTTATATACTATTACTATTAGAATCCTACAATATATTGGTCATAAATATATAATGCAGCATAAGTAGTAATACATGAAAAATATTCAAAATAATAACACAATCATAAAAAAAATTATCACGCGCAACACACGGGTGGGTCCACGACTAGTTCTTTTATAAAAATGGCTTTTTTTTTTTTTTAAATAAAAAAATAGGTACAAAATAAATTTTCATCTGATTAGAAAGAAACCAAACACATCCATCCCCACACTTGTCCAGTCTCATTGGCTCTGCCATGGATTCCACCCAACTTTATCGTCTGGGCTTCGATTCAATTTTTAGTTAATAGTTCCACCTTTCAACTTATTCTTCAGGATTCAGTAATAATCTCCTTTTGATCAATGTAATGGTCATATTGTCCGCTGTGTACTTTCACGAAGTTCAGGGTAGCTTTGTGAGCAACCATGGCTACTTTGTTTCTAATTTCGAAGCACTTCTGTTCCCATGTTGTACCTGGTGTCAGCCAATTGTTTCATGCTCATGTTCTTCCCCGTCTCCGTGCTTTTTCCATTCTGTATTTGTCCATAGTCCTTGGGCTTGCGTACTTGGCTATGATCTTCTTTAGTTATAGAAAGTTTCAAGAGTTGAAGGACCAGTACAAGTGGCTTAGATTGGAATGGAAGGTTTTTAACGCTCTCATAAAAGATGTGAAATACGTTACGGATTTGGGGAAGAAAGTAGATGAGAGAGCCCATCAACTTTGGGATTCACAACTGAGACCTGGAGCGACAGTGCAACTAAGTGATGTTGAGAAAGAATGGGTAGATTCAATCGAAACCTCGGTCAGCCAGGCAGAGAGACACTGTGACACCTATGAGAACCTGAGTCGAAGAAGACAATCTCTGAGGTGGGTTTACTCCATTTTAATGGATTTCAGAGAATTTCGTCCCCTCGGTACTAAAATAGAAGCGATCGTCGATGAAATGTTTGAGCATCGTTTCGAGAAATGTAATGAGATCTATGGAGCACTAGAGAGGTCAAGGTCTAATATCAGAAGCCTACAGGACAGGCCCATTGGGGAAAAATCTGATCCTTATAATCGAGCTGTGCCACCAACTCACTCTATTGAAGAGAAATTGAAGGACCTAATCAATGGTAAGCCAGATGTAGTGCGTGACATTAAAGAGGACATACAGTACAGCATCGAGTTTCCGGTGAAGCTACTTCTTGCTTTCCTGGAAGATTTAGATGGGCTTAGAATGGAAACTGAAACGGAGAAGGCCTGGGTGGAGCTTGTGGAGGAGACCATACTCGAAATACAACAAGACATGGATTGTATACTCAAAAGAGCAAATCGAATGAACTGGATTTTCTACATTGGTAATTGGATAGCAAGGCGTGAGCTCAAGAAGAAGTGTCAGTTGTATGGAACTTACGGAAGAATGCTACGGTTCCCCATTATGCATAAGAGCGTTTGTGATTTCAAATTTATTAGAAGAGATGTATTAAAATCTGTCCATCGGTCCCCAAAAATGCAAACGTTTTCATCTCAGTCTCAGGCCACAACTGACAACGACGATATTTCTTCTCTTCTAAACACCTTTAACAATCAGATTCAGTCCAGTCAGAGGCAAACCAAGAAAGACTTCGAAGAACTACACCAGACTTTCCAGAAACTAAACAATCTTCTCATGGATGAAAAAGCAGTTGAAGGCATAAAACATTCAAGAATGGCTTGGACGGATCAACTGAAGATAATTATTAAAGATGCAGAAAAATCTTTGAAATCAAGTGGAGAAAGTTCACGCTCAGAATGGGGTGAAAATCAAAACAAGACAGAGCCTCAGTCAAAGTCCGAAGAAATTGGTCGATTCAACATGGGTCTCAGACTTCTTGAGAGATGCATAAAGATACTTCGCACTGAACCAGGGGAAGAGAGAAACAAGGTAGTTGGCATGGATGAAGACGTACATGAAGTAGTCTCAAGGCTGATCACCAACAGTGAGAATTGCTCCACGTATTTCATTGTGGGGATGAGGGGCATCGGCAAGACAACACTGGCACGATTGGTTTGTGACAATACGGCTATTCAGAACCATTTTAAATTCATGTACTGGCTGTCTCTAACTGATCGAGAGGATGGGGAAAAGGATGCAGTCCGGAAGAAATTAGGACAAATACTCATGCATCCACCAGTGACTAATAAGAAAAAGGAGGAAGGGACTTACAAGGAAGAGAAGGATATAGAGGAAAAGACTAATAAGGAAGCAAAGGAAAAGGATTACTCATTCAATGAGATGAATGGTTTCTTGAAGGGTAAGAAGTACCTTATTGTTCTGGACAACATATCGTCAGTAGAAACCTGGGAGAGTCTAAAAGCAGCATTTCGGGAAAGCACAAATGGGAGCAGAATTGTGATCACCACACGACACAAGAGTGTAGCTTCAAATGCTGATAACTCCAAGCAACTTCGACTACGAACCAAAGATGAAAGCTTAAGTTTGTTTCAACAGATGGTCCACCTTCCGTCGGATACTTCTGACCAGCCTGAACTCTTAGAAGCAGAAGCACAAAAAGTGAATTCACTCGCACGTAAAGTAGTAGGAAGATGTGGGGGCCTGCCACTTTCAATCTTACGTCTTGGGTATCTATTGTCTGGGATGAAGAATGTGACTTCCGACCAGTTGTCAAGGGTGCTTGAGCATATCGATCATCACCAAACACCATGGTCGGAAATAGTGGATTTTAATGAAAAAGATTTGGCTCCGCATCTAAAGAAATGCCTTTCCTACTTTGGACTCTTCCCCAGGGACTCTGAAACTTCAACAAGGAGATTAGTTGCTTTGTGGGTGGCAGAAGGATTGGTACAACAAACAGCTGCTGAGCAAGAGACTCTTGAATCAGTTGCAAAGAAGTATTTGGATGAATTGATAAGCCGCAACTTGATACAAGAAGGGGAAAGAAAGCCTAACGGGAAGGTCAAGACATGTGGCTTCCCTAGCACTCTGCGAGATTTATGGTTGCGAAAATTTCCAATTTCAAGCTTAGATGGGTGTCTTGCTTATAATGCTGATGAAAATGATGCCAGTTCTACCTCTAGTCGTGGTAGCAGCAAAAACTTACAAAATTTATTGCGAAGTTGCAGAAATCCCCACTCCATTCTCTTCTTTGATACTCGAGAAGGAAATAAACCGGGAGAAGAGATAAGTAACTTCCTTTCTATGGGCATTGCAAGTGGGCATCTCTTAAAGTTAGAAGTCCTTGATCTTGAACATGTATTCCGACCTAATTTGCCAGCCAATATAGGAAAATTAGTTAAATTAAAATATCTTGGGTTAAGATGGACTTACCTGGAGGACATTCCATCATCAATTGGTAACTTACTCGACCTTGAAACTCTAGATGTGAAGCATACTTATATTCGTAGTCTTCCTAAATCAATATGGAAATTGAAGAAACTTCGGCATCTATGCATGAATCAGATTTATCGAAGCCATATTAAATATCAACGTGGGAATTCTCTGCAAAATCTCCACACACTGAGAGGTGCATTTATAGATAATGACAGTCCTCTGATGGATGGTCTTTGCAAGTTGACCAACCTTAGAAAATTAGCACTAGCATTCCAGTTGAACCAGTCACAGCAAACTATATTAGCAAAGAATCTTTTGGAACTGAAAAACCTTCAGGCTTTGAAATTGAAATCAATTGATGAAATGAGCCGACCTCAAGATTTAAAGGCGACGTTCTTGTCAGGCCTTGAAAATCTTTCCAACCTATATTTGTTTGGAAAATTAGAGAAAAAATCCATTAATGGACTCCCACAAAGCTTGTCTGACCTTACCTTATCTGCCTCTAGGCTTTCAGATGATCCAATGCCCGAGTTAGAAAAACTTCCCAATCTAAAATGTCTCAGTTTGTACGCTGGTTCTTATATTGGGAAAAGCATGTCATGCTCTAAGGGAGGCTTTCCCCAGCTTCAAGTTTTGAACTTCTTAAAGCTCAAGGAACTGGAAGAATGGAATGTGGTGGAAGAAGCAATGCCGAACCTCAAGAAGTTGGAGATTCGTTCCTGCTACAGTTTGAAGGTACCAAATGGGTTGAGGCATCTCAAGACTCTTGGTGAATTGAAATTAAGGGATATGTCAGTAAAATTCACATCAGAAATTGAGGAAACCAAGGAGAAAATTTGGGCCGGCATTGCTATCTCTCCGGCCATAATTATTGATGAGCCGTAATCAACGCCAAATGGAGCTTAAGATTTTACGTACGTAAGCAGTGTTTCATTTTATTTCTCTGTTCCATTTTATTGTTCTGTCATTCAAACAGTTCATTATCATTTTAACACTGCAACTTTGTAACAGATTTCTGCTACCTTTCATTACTTGTTTGACGATGAAGAACAATGTGGGTTTTGGACAAAAACCAGCAGAGGTGTTTGGCTCACCAGAGGGTACTCTTTTTCTCTTTTCTTTTTTTCCCTTTTAATCTGTTGCTTGGTTCTAAGGTGATTGTTCAGTAATAGTCGTATGCTTGACATGCATATGAATGGAATAATGTTGTGCGCTTTGTTACAAAGTGCTACTGTCTCTGTTTGTGTATTTTTTTTATCCCGTTTGATTCGCTTGGTTCTATGGTATTGGATCAATAAAATGTAATAGTCATATGCTTACCAAGCAAATGACTGAATAAAATAGTACTCTTTCTTAAACAATGTGAAACTATCTGTGTGTTTTCTTATTCCGTGCCGGTAAATGTTCTTTCTATATATATCTATATATATATATATATATATATTTGTGACTGATGTACTCTAATGGCTCTTATTGCATATTTCTTCGGTTTGTAGTGCTAGTTGTCCTTTCCCCTTAGCACACCAAGTTGTAATCATATTCATCAGTTGTTTCCATTCATAAACTGCATTTAATTAACAAACTTGAAGTGAAACTGCAATTATTCTTGTTCTTCTTGTCCATCAATGCACTATAGGATGAAAGGAAAATTTTTGAAATGTGTCATTCTTCTTGTAATTATTTGAACCTTGTGAACCATGGTAAGATACTAGGATACAAAAATTCTTGTAAGTGAGAAATATAAAATGAAGACTAAAATTTCCGCGAAAATGTAAGAACCTGAACCAAACAGATACTTTGGAGTTTTTATTTATTTAATTAATTATTATTATTATTATTTATTTATTTATTTATTTTTTAATGAGAAGAAGATACTTTGGAGCTTGGTCAAAGAGAACAATCCTATTTAATTTTTTTGGCTGAAAAAAAAAAAAAAAAAAAAAACCAGAAAACTATTTGATCTTGTTAATACGATTGAATATAACACTGAAATCAACAATACGGTTAGTAGGACTAGTACAGCTATGGACGCTTGAATCTAACACTGAAATCAACAATATAGTTGGTAGGACTAGTACAGCTATGGACCATTCCTTGTGTTGAGGTTTTTTTTTATGGTAGCTGTTTGGTAGCTTGGTAGGTTACCAATAGGGGTGGCAAATAGGTGGGTTTCGGGTGGGCATAATTGGGTTGGGTATATAAAACTCATTTACCTATTAAAACTCATTTAACTAATTGCTTCTAATCCAAATCCAATCCAACCCAATTATTATGGGTAAACCCCAACCCACCCAGTTACCCAATTATAAAAATTACCAAAATACCACTAAAGTAAAAATGACCAAAGTATTCTAAAATCTTCAAAAATGACCAAAATACCCCCAAATCTTAAAATTACCAAAATACTCCCGAAACCCAAAAAATGACCAAAATATCCCCGAAACCCAAAAAACCCCTAAACCCAAAAAAATTACCAAAATACACCTAAAACCCAAAAAATTACCAAAATACCACCCGAAAACAAAAAAAATTACCAAAATACCCCCTAAACCCAAAAAATGACTAAAAGACCCCTAAAACCCAAAAAAAAGACAAGTACAAGCACACTGTATCTCTTTTTCTTTTTCTTTTTCTTTTTTTTTTTTTTTTTTGAGCAGGTGCATTGATTTTGTTAAGAAATTCTATGACACTTTAATTTATTTATTTATTTATGATATGCTTAAGATTTCTATTGAAATTAATGTTTCGAAATTCTTTTCCTTACATGTTTGAAGGAAAATAAAGTTATTATACATATGTGTTACTGCTTCAATGGACCACTGTGATTAAAAATATAACAACATATATGATGACAATTGTAATTTAGTTCGTACATTTTTTTCCTTCCAATTTCTCTTGGATGGTTGCTTTAATATGATTAATGATATATATGCCATCGAGTCAAAGACAATTAGGACCACCTGATTGATACAATACAGGGTTTTCTTTTGTGCACAATAATTTGAGGCTTGCTTAGAAATATTTGGAGGCGATCTATAATGATAAACACATGCCTCACTTTATATACTTTGTAAAGAGCTTTCAAGCTTGTCTCCAACCATGTGGAACCCATAATCCACCGTGTAGGAATCCACTTTGTAATTTTTATGATGAATAATCTATAAGTATAATCTTCTAATCAAAAAAATTTGATGTGGCATTTCCTCAGTAGGGCAGCTAAGTGGGAGCCATGAAGTTTTGGACTCAACACTTCCAATCAGAAACCAACATCTATTTGCTATTAAAAAGGTCACCCATTAAAATTAAACATGGATCTTGTTTATTCAAAAAGGTAAAAATAAAGTCTGCCTCCTCTAAGGTTAATCATCTTCTTCTTTCTCAACCAGTATCCTCTTGCAGTACTGGAGATTGCACCAGCTACTGATCCAATTAAAATTTAACACCACCAACAACCAAAAGTAAAATCTTAAAACCCAGTACATTAAAAAGAAGACAAAAAATAACCTATCCAACAATGTAGCACTTAATAAGCAACAAAAACCTAACTTTAAAGCTTCCTTTCACCTAATCCTCATCAACATATGAACAAGATTGAGATAGGCACAAGTTGCCAAAATCCTCCACAAGGTTTTCTTCCTCAAAATCATGTACAGCTGAAAAAGGAAAGCAAAGCATTTATTAGTACATCAAATACAGATTAATGAATATTGTGAGCACATAAGTGAGAATGGATAGTTGTGCCTAATGATTGCCAATGCAACCATTTCCCTGTAGGTGGCTTGATCTAAAGGCTAATGAGACACACTTTGATTGTCAACCTCATGGCATTTTTCTCTGTGACGTAACAAAGAAGTAGTGCCACTAGAACCGGCAACAAAAGAATTTTGACATTTTTTACACTTTTCTCTCTCTTTCCCATCATAACCTTTAGGTAATATTTCAAAATCCGACCATACAGAAGAAGTCCTACATCTAATTCTTTTTGGAGCACTTGAAATAGTATCACCATACTCATCATTTTCTTCATTCATTGAATCCATATCTAAAATGAAAAGGAAAACAAAACCAATATAAAAAAAAATCAGCATTTTGAACCATTCTAAAACCTGACCACTCAAATAAACACTCTTCTAGGATGTCTTAGAGATCCTATTTGTGCATCTTCATTCATAGAATTACTAAATATAGGATTTATAATAGAGTGTCCGAAATTTATGCCAATTATTAAAAATGTATGACAACTTGATAAAGTAAGAGCACCATGAGACAAGGTTACCTTGGTTGTTTTTTGAGCATTGTAACATAAAAGGAGGAGGAGAAATCTAATACCACAAAAAATTTAAGTACAAATATAGCAACTCCCCCAAGTCATCAACATTGAACAAAGCCAAATTATCTAGCACCCAAACAAATCATCCAAGGTAAAATGCAATTTCAGAGGCATATTAGAATTGTAAAAGTTTTAATAATAACAATAACAATAAACAAGAAGAAAAAAAAATGTTTTAGAATTCCATGATCCAACCATGTAAGAACTAGCAATCAAACAAGCAGAAGTAATTAATTGATCAAAGAAGGAAAACCCATTAAGTTCTGAGGTGACCTAGTTCCACAATTACAAAAAACAACACAATTCTGAGCATAGTTCTTCTGGCTAATCCAGAAATGATATAAAAATTGAGCAAAAGTAATCAAATTCGATAAAAGAAGCCAAACCCATAAAATTCTGAGGTGACCCATTTCCATAATTACAAAGAACAACATAATTCTAAGCATAAAATTCTTCTGGGTAATCCATAAATGACATCAAAATTGAAACTTTCAAAAAAAAAATAATAATAATACTCATCAGACCTCAAGAAAATCAAGATCGATTGCCGAGTTGATTGCAGAGAGAGAGAGAGAGCAAAGTTGGCGTCCGATAATAAAACAATGCAAAGTCTATTTAATACAAATTTGCTTGCAATATAAACAACGTGCTTAGCCAAAGAACACGCTAAAGAGACAGTAAAAGTGTTGTGACTCTATTTGGGAGCGAAGAAAACAAGGGAAAATTTCAAAACTTGAAAAACCTAATAATTAGAAAACAAGGTTGGTATCAGAAATTGCAGTTTAGAGTGGTGAATCGATCATCGAGGATGAGAATTTGAGAAAGAGAGAGAGTTAGGGTTTATGACAAGCTAGGAGGTGAAGAAATTGAGGTTTGAATTAGTAGGACTGAACTTTCCATGTTGAAGTGGTAAATTTCAATTTTGGGGGTTTGAGTTTTGAGAAAATTTCAACGCTGAAGTTGTTGGGTTTTCGACTAAAACATGATTGGAGGCCGAGAAAATGAGGGAAATTTTTGGAGATGAACAGGGAAAGTTCTGGAAACTGACCAACGTGATTGAAATGTTGAAATGTCTAAGGCTGGGTTTTTTTTTTTTTTTGGTGGAAAGGGCTAAGTTTAATTTTGGTATATTGTTTTTGGGTTAAATGGGGTTCAATGGGCTTTTAGTTAAAACCCAATAATTATTGGATCTAATTGGGTTGATGCCCATTTAACCCAACTAATAATTGGGTGGGTTTGGGTTTAATTAGAGTGGGCAGGTTTGGGTGGGCAAATGAGTTTGGGCTTACTTTGCCACCCCTAGTTACCGGTGACTCACAATGGTGGCTATAGCCTAAGCCTATAGGTGACGTCTTGGAGCAAGTGAAGGCTTATTAGTTAGTTAGTTATTGGGTTAGATTGAACAATGTATACTGTAGGTAGTGTAGGTCTAGTTTATTGTTTACCATGGGTTGTGTAATTGTGTTTACCACGTGAGATTTAATTTGGCTAGGGTTTAATTTACGGAGGTTAAGTTTAATTAGTTTGGTTATGGAGGCATTTTTGGTATTTCGTGATTAATTGAGAGTATTTTTAACTTAGCCAAAACAAATATTTCAATAATCGAAAGATTCCATTAATTTTGACTGAAAAAGTAGGTAATTTTTTTTTTCACTGAATGACCGAAAAAGTAAGTAATCAGGGGTATTTGTTTAATTTCAAATACTGGTTGGCTTTTTTAAAGATAAGAGGGAGGGGGGAGGGGGGAGGGGGGAGAGAAAAAAAAATTTGAACTACCCCAAATATAAAAAGATAAAATCAAAATTATTTTAAATCTAAAGCGTGTAGTTTGCAATTAGACTAAAGTAAACTTTTTCCCTAAAAAAAAAAAAAAAGTAGAGTAAACTTTGAAATTCATGATACGAAGACTCAGTAGTGCAGTAGGAGGTGTTTAGGGATTGTTTTGTGTGAGCTTTATTTAACCCAAGCCCAGTGATATTTGATGGACAATACCACACCAATTTGGGTCAAAAGTCTAATGAGAGTTAGACATTGCTTGGCACATTCTAACGTCCCAAAATCATAAATAAATAAATAAATTCTATTCATTATAGATAATCCATAAAAAAATACTAAACAAATGCAACTAGCAATCTAAAATCTCAATACAAATGTCAGAGCTCTAATCCCACCAATGGTAAAAGACCCATAAAATAATTTTCCAGTATAATATTTAACACCTTAAAAATAATAATAAAATCCTCAATTGCATGAAATAATTTGTAACTATTGTCTTCTAAGAATTTTTATTCCAATGATCTCTCTAATGTATTTATAAAAGAGAATAAAAGGGGATGAAATAACTCAATAAGTGGAATTCACTAACACAGGGGTGTGGAAACGAACCTTTTAAATAAATAATTCATACAACAAAGTTATAACTTGCAAACCATTTGTATTTTAACATCAAATATTTCATTTAAAAATATCATTATATTGTGAACCATCATGATCTACCAACACCATCATATAAACAATTCCCTAGGTTTTTTCTCGTGGTCAACGTTTACGCCTTGTTGATAGGATTGTGCTGTTCCATTTTCATCCCCTTTGTTAAAGGTGGCTCTTTTGGAACTTAAAGGTGCACTCCCTTGCTAAGGAGCTCCCTTTTTGGATCTTCAATTGTATAGTCCCTTGCTAAGGAGCTACCAAATGTGCACTATCCCTTTTCTAGGACCGTCCCTTACTAAGGACTAGCTATAGTATGATTGTCCATTACTGAGAACTAAATACAATATTGAGCTTTTAATCACGACTTACCATAGGGGTTCAAAACAAATTCAAAATGCTCACAACAAATAATCTAGTCATAATACTAAAAAAAGTTTAGGTCATCCCACAAGTTTTTCATATAACAAATAGTTAACATTTTTTATACAATATCCACATCAAACTTTTATAGAATATCATCATATTTATAGAATATCAACATATTTCTTTGTTATAAGCATAGTTTGATAATCAATAGTGTTTATGAGAAAACCCCCAAATTAATAAATGCCACTTATCTCGTATTTGCAAAAAATTGAAACCAACCACCCTTGAGTCACAATAAATCTGAAGAATTAGAACCTGGCAACACCAAAATATATAGGTCCATCAATTTACACAAATTTCCCACTTAAAAATTAGTTTTTATACTTTAAAAATATAATTCTGGACAACACCAAGATTTCCAAAATTTTTCTTTTATTTACATGACTATCCAGTTTACTTTCAGCTTTGAGCTGATTGTTCTATTTCACATATTTTCACTATCTATTGGCATGATTGTACTACAACTCTATAAAGCTCTAGTATGTCATCACGTGTCTAGCCATCATATAGTCTACCACTATTCTTTAGAAGCCACATTGATGTAGAACAAACATCACATATCTTCCTAGTGCTACAAGAAGTTACAACGCAAGATCATAGTGGGGTACCAATAAAGGCAATCGGGACGACAGTGTTGGAATTGCATGAAATTTGGCAGGTTAAAAGGAAATGACATTCTGATCTAGACTCATAGCATATGAGTGTCATCTAAATTTAGGCGAATTCCTACATTAAGGCTCTAAAAGCAGTGTTTTTGCTATTTATAGCAATTTTTTTTTCCTTAATAATTTTTAGTTTAAAAGTCAGAATAAGGTCCTATCTATTTTGGGACGACCCTTAAGGTTAGTAGTTTATGAATTTGCATTTAACTCAATTTTGTTATTTTTAGTAAATTTTGGTATTTTGTCACTTAATCGCATAATTAGTGCAAATTAGGGTTTTAAACATTTTTTTTAGTATTTATATGTTTTGTAGCCGCTATAGGCAAATCAGATTCTTATCAATAAACATAGACTTTTTGTCAAATTCTTTCTCTAGTGGATTCCAATTTTTCTTCTTATGGATTCAGAAAGCCCCTCATGGATTCGAGGTTTACTACCAAAAGCTAATAGTGTAGTTTCTATTCCATCAAGAGAGTATGTGTGTGCTTTCTTTCGGCTTCCGCGACATCACACATATTACATTCTTAATTAATCAATCCAATAGCCTATTTTCCCCTTTATGCCGCAAAACATAAATGATAAAGCTGGACTAAGTATTTGAACAATGATATTTACGTGCAATGGCTAGATAGTATATGATGTCTTTATATCTGCGTTGCAATGGCTAATAAGATTTTTGGCTTAAAAAGCATTGCTGCATAGCAAAGGATTAGCAATAAATACAAATGTCATTGGAAAAGATGTTGAGGAATGTATACTGTAAAGTTGTAATTTACAACTAGTTTATGTTGGCTTTAATTCTGTGCCAAATTTGATTGTAATTTTGTTCAATCTTATGTACCCTGTATTTTATGTGGGATTTATTTGTAAGGGTTGTAAGAGAGAGTGTGAAGACTCAAGGCTATTGAAGACTAAAGCAGTTTTCGCGGGTAGCTCATGAGTAGGCTTCCCGCGAAGTGAAGCATGTGTCCAGCACATGACTGGAATGCGAAGAGTTAGGACAGGATGGAGAAAGCTAGTTTTCGCGAGTGTCTCGCGGGTAAGGCCTTCCCGCAAGATACCCGCGAAACATTCTGATTTGCTGAACTGTTGTATCTGATATACACTTTCTTTACCCACACTGTATATAACCCCCATTACCCACAGATGTTGAGGAGAGCTTCAGAGAGAAAACCCTAGCCATAACCCTTGAGAGTTAGAGATTATTATACCTACATTTCTCTACACAATCCATTGTGGTTTTTCCTCAACTCCTGCCTCTCCATTTCTATATAATTGAGAGGTTGATAGCCCAAATACTTACCACACCTATTCTGAGTGTCAAGTGAGGTTTTGGTGTTGTTGGGAAGCATTGGAAGAAACCAAGCTTTGGCAGATGCGATCAGGCATATTGCGGGATCCAGAGAGCTAGACAAGACATGGTTCTGAGAAGCCTTGAGAGGTTTTATGCTAAGTACTTCAATTTCCTCTTCAATAACACATTGGCGTGTTATCTTGTGTTTGGATTCTTCTTCCCTATTCTTTTAGCTTCCATTTTACTATTGTATTTTAATGATTATGGCTTAGAGTAGTTATATTGTTTATCCGCTCGCATTTACTCTATTCTGCACTTAGTATAAGTTAGAGTAAAATCAATTGAGCCGTAATATTTAATTTGGGGGTCTAAATAGCTCTTGTGTTTTTAACACATTTTCGAGCTTTCAATTGGTATCAGAGTGGGTACACTTGCTGTGGTTTTATTACTAAAGTGTGATCCTAGACCCCTTTGTGATGGACCGATCACAATCGCTCAATGCTCCACCATTCTTTGATGGGAGCAACTATGTGTTTTGGAAAGTCTGTATGAAGGCTTTCCTGTGTGCTATAGATGTGTGCTATAGATTCTGTCGAGAATGGGTATGTCAAACCCACGACACCCAAGTCCGAATGGGACAAGGCTGCTCTTACTTTGGCTAATGCAAACAGTAAATCTATTAATGCTATATTATGTGGTGTGTCTACTGATGAATTTCATAGGATATCGCATGTGTAGACTGCCAAGGAAGCTTGGATGATTCTTGAGACTACCTATGAGGGTACCAAGAAAGTTAAGGACACAAAACTCCAGATGCTTACCACTAGATTTGAAGAGCTCAAGATGGGTGATGATGAGTCTTTTGATTCATTCTATGGGAAGCTCAATGAAATCGTAATGACTAAGCTCAATCTCGGAGAGAAGATTGAGGATGCTAAGGTGGTGAGAAAGATTTTGAGGTCCTTACCAGAGAGCTTCCGTGCAAAGGTCACAGCTATAGAAGAAAGCAAAGATTTGGATGAGATCAAGATCCAAGAACTTATTGGATCTCTCCAAACATATGAGCATGGACTGCCTTCCTATAAGTCGAGCAAATCACTTGCTCTCAAAACCATCATTGAGAGAATGGATGACTCCTCCGAAGAAGATGATGTGGAGAAGGAGGTAGCATTCCTTGCAAAGAACTTCCACAAATTTTTAAAGATGAAAAACAGTGAGAAGTCATTCAACAAAGGAAGGTTTTCATTCCCCAAAGGTAACAGTAAGGAGTACAAGAAGAGAGATGGGAAAGATTCTCAATCCCCTCAAGGAATCGTGTGCTACGAATGCAACTGTCATAGACACCTCAAGAAGGAGTGTCCCAACTATTTAAGAGGGAAGGGTAAAGTGTTTGCCACTACCTTTAGCGATTCTGAAAGCTCAAATTCAGATACGGAAGGAGAATGTGATAGTGAAGGAAATTATAGGGCTTTTATGGCTATTGCCTCCATTGATTCAAAGGATGATTTGATCAATTTGGTTGATGAACTTGGTAATATTTATGAGGATGAGGAAATTGAAGAATCGGAAGATGAAGACGTGTGCCAAAATGAAGGGGAGAACAACCTTCAAGAAGCATATGACTCTCTACTAGAAGATTGTGGCAAATATGCCAAAGTTACGAACCTTGCTATGAAAAAGATGAAAAAAGTTGAAGAAGAACATAGGTGTATACTTGTGCAACTTAAGGAAGCAAAGTGTGAAGTAGAAGGACTTAAGGGAGAGTTGGTTGAAGCTTACTCTAAGATCTAGTTTCTTGAACTTGAAATTATTCAAGCTAATGTCAAGGTTGAGCACATCTCCACCAAGAAACTTGAAAATGTGCTGTCCTCTCAAAAATCTTCATATGATAAGACCGGTTTGGGCTATACTGGAGAAGGAAGTTCTAACAGCGAACCCAAGAAGGAAGTAAGGTTCGTATTAGCCAAGAATGATGAGAAACTCAAAGAAGTGAAGCCTGAGATTGAGACCCTTGCTAATGTAAAAAGAACCATTGGTGCAAAACCAAAGGAAAAAGGGAAGTCATTACCCAAAAATCAAAGGGGGCCTCAAGTGAAACATGTGTGTCATCATTGTGGCGTGCAAGGGCACACAAGGCCGAATTGTTTCAAGCTTCATGCACTCAAGAAGGCTGACTCTATGCGTGGATAGGAAAGTTCAAAGAGAAGACCTAAAGGAGATAGTGAGGGACATCTCATTGAAGACGTTATGGAGATGTTGAAGAACATATCACTGTGCCTTGCTAACTTCACTCCAAGGCTTGAAATTTATGCTGGTCGTACCCCGCCATCTAAGGCTCTCACCTAAAATACTCGTAAATAGTGGGTGAAGAAGGGTACTTATGCATGATCACTTCCCATGTCTATGCATTAATTCTTCCGATGTTTCGGGTCATAGGTTCATGCATCATGACATACATGATCCTCTTGTGTCATTGCTTCCGGTTTATAGCATGTTTCTTTTACAAGTTGTGTTTTGTACATGTTGTTTTTGTTAATCTTACTTTACATATTCTATTTTTGAGTGTTTTGAAAAATTCAAAAACCCATAAAAATTGAAAAATCTTCAAAAAGTTTGATCGCTTGTGTTGTGTATTTCACATGTGAGTTTAGCCTAGTACCTTCATACTAATGGTATAATGCATTTACGAGCTTAGCTTGTTATGTATGCACATCTATCTGTGTGGGAAAAATCTTGAAATCTATGTGTGACTGTTGTAAATCAATCTTTAAGCTTATCATAAATGATTGGTCAATAGTTTTGTTGGTTTTGATACATGCATAGACTTGTGCCTATATCTCTTCCCACTTTATTTTTATGTTTTTGTTTAAAGAGCTCAACAAATGTCAATCTCAAAATGAAAAGAGATAATGAGCTGCAAAAATCGTCACACATACTAGTATGGTGCTCAAAACCAAAGACTTCTTCTTAATCTTGAAATATTAAAAATTTCAAGCACCGATCTCAAAATGAGATGTATTGTTCAAAAAAAAAAATTTATCAAATGTTATGCTTTTTAAAGAAACCAAATGAAAAGCTTCTAATATTTGTAATCATTTTCTTGTAGAAGGTCATATATGTTCACTTTTATAATTGTCATAGACCACTTCACTTAGTACCGGTTGTGTATGACTTGATTGAATTGATCATTGAAACTTCACTTTAATATAAAGACTATTCCACATTTGATACTCACCCACAACACACAAGTTTTACTTCAATTAATGTTTATTTCATTTGTGTGATTGTACATGATCAAATGTGATGTGTATGCTCAATTGCTTGTCGATCAAATCCAAAAAGATTTTTGAGTATTTTATATGTTTTTGTAAGTATTTTTATTCTTTCGTGCTTTAAGTTTTTGTTTCAAAATGCATTTTTGTGTTGTTCTTCAAAAACTTCTTCAGAGGCATTTTCGCGGGAAGATCGTGACTAAGCTCTTCCCGAGAAAAGAGGTTTAGGCAAAAACTGGAAAACACAAAATTTCAAACAGAGACTTTCACGACTGTCTCACGACTATTTCGCAACTAAAGGCTTCTGGTGAAAAGCTTTGTGCTTTAGATTTGTGTTTCACGAGTATGTAACCCGCAAAAAATGCGCGTTTTCAGTATTATAAGGCTGATGTGATAGATTTTTAAAACACTCTTGAGTTCCCTCCTTTAACCTCACTCAAATCTCTCTCAAACCCAAATTGATTTTCACTCAAAACCCATCAATTTCAAGATCAAATCTCTGCAAAATCTCTTCAAAGGTATGTTTATTAACAATCTTTTCACTCTTTTCTTAGATTATGCAGAAAAATTTCTAGGTTTGTCTTGAATTGGGGATTTTCAAAAAAAGGGTTGGGTTTATTGATTTTGGGAAATTTTTTTTCAAAATCTTGATTGGGCATTGCCCCATTTGTCTTGATTGTATCTGTGTTAGCCCTTTATGGCAATTTGAACTTGTATTTAGGCATATTTTCATATGTTCATGCATTGCCCGTATGTGTAGTGTAGTGTTGCATTCCATGTGTTTGATAAAATGCTCAAGTGGCATTTTTGAGTTGGTTTGCACTCAAATGAGTTCCAATTTTTGGGTTTACCCTTGATTGAACTTGTTTAACATGTTTTGATCCTTGGGTGTATGTTTTACACACCTTGCCCAACTATGCCTCACCATGCATCACCTAGGCACACACCATGCACACCTCATGCACACCACATGCACACTAGATGCACACACATGCACAGTTGCCATTGTTTTGCATTTTGGTATTATTCATATGGTTTAGCATTTAAAGCATGTTGTTTTAACACTGTTATGTTCTTTTTTAAGTCTTTGTGCTTATGTTTTGGACTAACTTGACACTAATCAAGTTTGTGTTCTGTTTTTGTGTTTTTGCACTTGTTTCTTTCTGTTGTGTGTTTCCTTGTGCAGATGTCTCCCATCAAACACTTTGCTTCCAAGAGATCATCCAAGCGTCCTCGCACGGACTCCGACAACTTCAAGTCCATTGAGGCTGATATGGCTTATAACGATTGCTACAAATGAGCAACAATAATCATGAAAGGGTTGTTCGATTTGGATACCCTTGAGGACACTTCCATCCCTGATGTGTTCAAGGAGATGACGTGGACAAAGCTACTGAATCCGAGTGGCAATGTGTACTCGGAAATCATCAAAAAGTTCTTTTCAAATGCTAGTGTGGATGGAGACCACATTAACTGTTGGATGCGTCACAAAGAATTTGTGATTACAAGGGACTTAATCTAAGATTTCCTAGAAGTTCGTCCACTTTCTCAACCGATTACCGTGCAATATGATGATCGATTGGAATCTATTGAGGCAATGGTGAAGGTTCTTGGCGGCTCGCTACACAAGAAATCAATGAACACCATTCCAATCAACGCAGAAATGAGGACATTAGCATATATCATGACCCACAACTTGTATCTGGTCACCAACTTGACAACTTTGTCACGATTGAGGACCATCTTCCTATACGATCTCTACACACATAAAGAGATTGATATTTGTGGACACATCTTCCATCTTCTGACTAAGAGCATTACAAAAAGGAACTCCAGAACTATCATGCCCTTCCCCACTCTCATCATGGATCTCATTGCCAAGAAAAAGCTCAAGATTCCGAGTAGTCTCACCACTGTGCCAAGAGATTATCCAATTGGTGCAAACAGTATGACTAGAAGCAGAGCTCATATCACCGGACCTAAAACCGGCGTTTCTCAAATACCAAGGGATAATGTTAAGGAAGAGGGTGGAGATACCGAAGAAGAGATTGACAGATTCACCTCAGCACTAGAAAGTTCTGCTCAACCATCCTCTCATGCTCAAGCACTAGGACCCGATCGTCTAGATTGCCTCATGGCACAAATAGAGTAGATGTATGGCATGCTCGAATCCCATGTGCAGCATACCTCCGATCAGTTTGCCTACATCCAGGGGCAGATTACTGCACTATCTTCACAGATTGAGGACATATTGATGGTGCAAGGATCCGATTCAGAGTCAGATTAGTTCTAGCCTCTTTGGCCATTTCGGTTAAAAAGGGGGAGAAAATTTTGAAGGGGAGTATGCACAATTAAGGGGGAGCAGTACATAGTATTGGTTTATTGTTGGTGGTTTATGTTCTTTGTTTGGTTTAAACTTTATTAGTTTTTACAACTCTTGGATAGTTTATTGCTTTCCTTTAAAGTTGAAGTACTTTGGTTTTAATATTCAGTACTTGTGTTTATTTCATTGCTTTGTAGCATTTTTTAGTACTTTTAGATATTGCTAAACTATCTTAAGTACCACGAACTTGTACTCTTGTATGATTTTGTATCCTTGAAGCAAATACTTCATGTATTTTGCATTGGTTGTGTGTTGGACATGCAATTGATCATTGTGATTGGTCTTTATTACATTACGTGTTCGGGTGAGCATTTACTAGCTAAATGTTCATTGTAGTCATTCCTTAATGACTGTTCTTGTATGATCAAGATAGGCTTAACTGTCTATATAGTGTTTATTACCTTGATTTCATTTTACATGCTTAAATACGTACCATGTATTCAACTTGTCATAAGCTTAATGAAAGTTTTGTTTGTGTGTGAGTGTTTCAAGTTACAGGTATATACATGCAAGTGCTTCACAACTTCTATATTAAGTGTGAGTGAGTTTTGCCACTGTTTCCAAACTCACATTTAAGTCTAGAGTCTGTTTTAGAGGTTTTGTCACGAAATAGCCAAAGGGAGAGATTGTAAAATTGTAATTTACAACTAGTTTATGTTGGCTTTAATTCCGTACCAAATTTGATTGTAATTTTGTTTAGTCTTATGCACCATGTATTTTATGTGGGATTTATTTGTAAGGGTTGTGTGAGAAAGAAAGTATGTGAAGACTCAAGGCTATTGAAGACTAAAGCAGTTTTCGCGGGTAGCTCATAAGTAGGCTTCCTGCGAAGTGAAGCATGTGCCCAACACATGACTGGAATGCGAAGAGTCAGGACAGGATGGAGACAGTTGGTTTTCGCAAGTGTCTCGCGGGTAAGGCCTTCTCGTGAGATACCTGCGAAACATTTTGTTTTGCTAAACTGTCATATCTGATACACACTTTCTATAACCATACTATATATACCCCTATTACCCATAGATATTGAGGAGAGCTTCAGAGAGAAAACCCTAGTCGCAACCCTTGAGAGTTAGAGATTGTTATACCCACATTTCTCTACACAATCCATTGTTGTTTTTCCTCAACTCCTACCTCTCCATTTCTATATCCTTGAGAGGTTGATAGTCCAAACACTTACCACACCCATTTTGAGTGTCAAGTGAGGTTTTGGTGCTGTTAGGAAGCATTGGAAGAAGCCAAGCTTTGGCGGATGCAATCGGGCGTATTGCGGGATCCGGAGAGCTAGACAAGACACGGTTCCGAGAAGCATTGTTGGAGTAGGAGCTTGGAGAGCTTAGGTGCATTAGGTAGATTAGGCTTGGAGGGTCTCTTACTACTCGTGTATCCCAACTGATTGTCTAGTGGATCGATTTACCACTTGGAGGGCGGCAGAGAGGTTCTACACCAAATACTTCAGTTTCCTCTTCGATAACACACCGGCTTGTTATCTTGTGTTTGCATTCTTCTTCCCTACTCTTCCGCTCGCATTTACTCTATTCTGCACTTAGTATAAGTTAGAGTGAAATCAATCGAGCCGTAATATTAAATTTGAGGGTCTAAACAACTCTTGTGTTTTTAACACATTTTCAAGCTTTCATATACAATAACCATCAATCACCTTTTTCCCATTAGCATGGTGACAAAATTAGATTGCCTAAGTTCACGCCTACCAAACTGTGATCTGCGGGCACAAAGACTAAATATACATAACCATTCTCTTTCCTAGACATGGGAGATATCACTAACCCTTAAACTATACAGTCTTCCACCATTTGAACATTCAAAATAACTAACCCGATACCAATTACATAGACAATCTAAGTTCTAACTGTTAAAAATGTTTCCTAACCTAAAAATATAGAGTTGACAAATTATTGTAAGCGAAATTACACTCTAAGACCACTAATGTCAAGGAGGCTACAGCCTACAAACAGTTCTAAGGGATTGGATTTATTCTGATTTTGTCCTCAAAACCTACAACTTTTACCGTTTATCCATTTGAAACGTGCCACATTTTTAAAAAATTCAAGTCGTCAAATGAAAAAATTAATTAACATTTATAAATAAAATAAATTATTAACCTTTAGTTAAAAAAAAAAAAAAAAAAAGAAAAGAAAAGAAAAAGGATAGCCTAGATCCAAATCAATCTCCTGATCCACTGCATATTGATCGAGATGATCATCGAAAAACCAAATCCGGATAATATTGGACAAGTTGCCAGGTTGTCTTTCGATTTTCGAGGCTACACGGTAATAATATGAGAGTAGTCAAAACTCGACCATTGGTGTCCCAACTGATTTGGGATCCTTACCGTTGGTGTCTCTTTCTGAGGCAGAGAGACCCTGAAGATTCTATATCACCTCTGGGTTTGAGATTCTGCCATTGGTGTCCCAACTCTTCCGTGTCACATCGAAATTTTTTATTTTTTGTTTCAATTTGTTGCGGTATGATATGGATTTTGGGGGTCAATTGGTTTGGTTTTAGATTATGGCTTTGAATAGATAGGGTTGGCTAGGCTTTTTGTGATCCCTGTTTTGGTTGAAACGTAATTATCTCAACGTCATTTCAAATAGAGAGATCCCATTTCATGCTTAAAATTTCATCTCTTTTTTTTTGAACTAAAGATAGAATTTTATTCAAGCTATTCGTATATTTATTACATGACCATCCACCAGAGTACATTAGTGGAGCACGTGGGCCTATGCATGCAGCTGCATGTCTCCCTACTATATAAAACAAAAACATGAACACGTGCACACCCCAACAAACACAATCTAGGCTTACAACACTTATCTATGTCTACAGGACCTCTCCGCTGGCGTTGTTTCTCAGTTGTACCCAGTCACTGACAGAGCCGCTGGTAGTCTTGTAACAGGGTCATCGCACTTCTCCAAATGTCGCACGGTTGAGTTTGTTTTTTGTCAAAGAGGCATCTGTTTCTAGCATTCCATATGGACCAGGACACTATAGCCCACACCTCCAGTTCAATGGTCGAGAGCACATCCATCAATTCTCGCACCAGTACATAGAAGTCCTCCACCTCTGAGCTACGCTTCTGTAATTTGCCTGCCACCAGCGCCCACACATTCCTAGCCATAGGACAACTCCAAAGTGCATGGGCCACCGTCTCATGTTGTTGCTGGCATATTCCACAGGCTGGGTCCAGTGGCACCTTTCTACGACAGAGATTTGCGCGGGTAGGGAGTATATCCGAGCAAGCCCGCCAAACAAAATTCCGTACCTTGGGGGGTATGTGTAACTGCCATATTCGATTCCACAGCTTCCTTTCAGCCCGAGCTAATGAATGCTCCCCTTGATCCTGTTGGTTTAGACGGACTGCGACTCGGTAAGCCGTTTTAACCGAGAAAATGCCTTTCTTATTTTCCTTCCAGATTAGTTCATCCCGGGTGTGTGTGTCCGTGAGATTGATCCGTTGAATATCCTCCACAGTAGAGTGCATGAAGTTTGCGTTAAGGACATGTGTGTGCCACTGCTTTGTGCCTGGGTCGAAGAGGTCACTCACCCTCAAATTCATATTTACATTTTGGTTGGAATTTAGGGGGGTGGGGCAGCCATCTGTTATCCTCCAACTTGATACTCCTCCCATCACCCACCTTCCAAACCGTAGCTGCTTTTATCAATTCTCGGGCTTCTAGAAAACTGCGCCATACATAGGATGGGTTGGAGCCCAAAACTGCTTCCATGAAAGAGCAAGTAGGAAAATAGCGAGCCTTGTATACTCTGAAAAATAATGAGTGGCTTCTTTGGATCAACCGCCATGCTTGTTTGGCTAGCATAACTAGGTTGAAGGCATGAATATCTCTAAACCCCATTCCACCTCTATCTTTTGGGGTGCACAATTTACTCCATTTGATCCAGTATACTTTTTTCTCATCACGAGTTTGGCCCCACCAATATTTTGCTAATATCGAGTTAATGTCATCACAAATCCTTTTTGGGATTTTGAACATGCTCATAGAGTAAGTTGGGATAGTTTGTGTCACCGTTTTGATTAGGACCTCCCTACCGGCTTTGGAGATATTCTTTTCCTTCCATCCCATCACTTTTTTTGTTACTCGCTCCTGCACCTCCCTAGAGGTGCTCACCTTTGACTTGGCCCCCACCATTGGTAAACCAAGATACTTCTCATAGCTTGTCATGATTTGGGCACCTAGCATGTGCTGAATAGCAAAATTTACCAGTTGCTTTGTGTTTGGGCTGAAAAAAAAGTGTTGTTTTTTGTCTATTGATAGCTTGACCCGATGCTCTCTCATACATTGCCAGTATGTTTAGCAGATTTCGGCATTCTTCAGTTGTTGCTTCACAAAATAGTAGACTATCATCGGCAAATAGTAGATGTGAAACCCTTACTCCTCCATGGCATGACACCACTCCTTTCGAAAGATGGCTATTTATAGCTTACTGTATGAGGGAGGAGAGCCCTTCTGCACATAATAGGAATAGGTAGGGAGACAAAGGGTCTCCTTGCCTGAGTCCACAAGTTGGTGTGATGAAGCCTCTTGGTTCTCCATTAATGAGGGTTGAGTATGATGCAGTGCACACAGTTTCCATGGCTAGGTTGACCCACTGTTCCGGGAGGCCAATCTTTTGCATTATCTGTTGGAGAAACTCTCACTCCACTCTGTCATATGCCTTGCTGATGTCGAGTTTCACTGTCATGTGGCCCTTTTTTCCTTTGGTCTTGTTTCTCATACAGTGGAGCATTTCAAAAGCAACTGTGGTATTATCTGTAATGATTCTACCAGGCACAAAAGCACTTTATGAGTCAAAAATTACATTGGGTAGTATTGGTTTGCCGATTGGCCAACACCTTAGATATAATCCGTGATACAACATTACCCAAGCTAATGGGCTGGAACTCCGTGATGTATTCTGGCTTTTTTTTTTTTTTTTTTTTTTGGATGAGTACAATGTGTGTATAGTTCATTTTTCTAAGATATCTCCCTGAGTGTAAAACAAATAATACAGCAGTAGTTACATCATGCCCTACAATATGCCAGAATTTTTGAAAAAAGAAGGGTGACATACCATCAGGTCCTGGTGCTTTGGATGGGTGCATCTGGAAGAGTGCGGTTTTTACTTCATCTACTGTGTAGGGGCGAGTCAAGGCTTGGGCCATGTCCTCCGTCACTAACCGGTCCACTGAATCAATCGCCTCTCCCAAATCTAGGGAACTGGAAGAAGTGAAAAGTTGTTTGTAGTACTCCTCTGCGATGGTGGCTATCTTATCCTCATCTATGTGCCACTCCCCATCCCTATCATACAGACCCCTAATATTGTTCTTCTTTCGTTGTTGGCTCGCTCTTTGGTGGAAGAACTTCATATTTTTATCCCCTGCCGATAACCATATAGATCTCGATCTTTGCCTCCGAAATACTTCCTCATGGTGTAGGAGTTCATTTATCTCCCTCTTCACGTCATGTATTCTCTATACATTCCTCCCATATCCGGCCTCCATCAATGCATGCAATTCACCTTGTTTTGCCTCCAACCTATTTCTAGTGTTCCCAAAGGTAGTTCTGCTCCATGCAATGAGGTCCATTCTACACCTTTTGATCTTTTCAAATAGGCAGTACATGGGGCTGCCTATTAGCCGTTGGTGAGTCCATGAGCTTCTAATAACGGATTCACACTCTGTATGTGCTACCCATTTTTCCTCAAACCATTGGATTTTACATCTCCGTTGCGGGGGTTGGTTTGGTGGAGCCATGTCCAACAAGATAGGATCATGGTCAGAGTAAGATACGGATAGGTGACTCACTTTGGCTCTCGAAAACATCTTAGACCATTCTATTGTTGCGACTGCCCTATCAAGTCTTTCCTCAACAAAAGCTTCCTCACCCCTACCGTTTCTCCATGTAAAGTGGTACCCATTAAATCCCAGGTCTACTAGACCACAATGGAGGAGTGTATTTCGGAATTCAAGCATTGGTGCCATTGGTCTACGTATGCCACCATTCTTCTCATCGAATGCCAAGATTTCGTTAAAATCGCCGAAGCAAACCCAAGGGAGAGATGCACGAGCATGGAGGTGTCTCATAAGCCTCCACGTTTCGGTTTTGCGCTATTCTTCTGGATGGCCATATATTCCGATTAATCTCCATAGCGGTGACGCTTGCGTGTGTACTCTCACATCTATATGGTTTGGTGAATAAGTTTGTGTGTCTACAATCACATCTGCTCTCCAAAGAAGTGCTATACCCCCTTTTCGATTGTCACATGATACTGCAAGCATGGAAGGGAAGCCCAGCTTTGCTTTGATCGGTTCCATCTCTCTATCAGTCAATTTTGTTTTCATAAGGAACAAAATTATGGGAGCTTTTTTCCTTACTAGCTCAGCAAGGACTTCGACTGCACGGCGGTTCCCAAGCCCTTGGTAGTTCCAACTTAAGGCGATCATTGTGCTCAGCGGGGCTGAGCCTTAGCCTCTACCATTGATATTTCAGTTGGTATTGTGTTCTCCATGCTTTTGAACCTCTTAGCATTGTCATTGCCATGGTCAGTGCTCTCCGTGTGTCTTTTTGTGCCCACTATCCGTCGGGTTAGCTGTGGTGTAGTGTTTTGTGTTGTGGTTGGACAGGTGATTTTTTTTCTCTGAGTTTTTGGTTTCTGGTCTTTTAGTTGGCCACGAAAGGGTTGTTGGTGTTTTGGTTGGTCACGTGGGGGTGGGACTAGGGTTTGATGGATTGTTTGGTTTGCGTCGTAGCTAATTGGGACTGCAAATAAATTGTTTCCTTGATTCTCGGTCTTTTCCATTTCGGTCTAGGGCTGATGGGGGTTTAATTCAGTAACTGTTGGCAGCTGTGATGGTGTAAGTGTGGTGTTAAGGCACGTGGGATCAGTTTTATTTTTTGGTTGACTTGTAACCGGCCTGTTAAATCTGTCCAGCTGTGGTAACAGATCCGAGGCATTGTTGGGATTAATGGGGCGTGAAAATTGGTCTGTGAATCTCAGGCTTGCATTTATTACAATTCGACTCGCCCCCAACTCGGTATCGGTTTCGGCAGTTGACTCGATTTCGTGACGTGGAGCTGGTGCAGTTGGCGTCCTTTGATTCCGACGTGCCTGGTACTGTTCTTTGATCAGGTCTGTGTTTCTTGTCCGGTTTCCAGCCTTAAGCCACTCACTATATGGCTGCTCTCCATTCTCTGCGTTCACAGGTAGCAGACATTCACTTTGTTCATGGCCGATTCGACCACAGTTGAAGCACCACCCCACAAGCCTCTCACCTGAAAGCCACTCTAGATATCTCTCCTTCTGAGTTGCTGACTGGACCACCATGCTTAAGTGGTTTGTTGAGTGGGACTTCCACTCGTATGCGTGGAAACCGGGATTGGTCCGAGTTGAAAGCTTTACAGTCCACCTCCACAAGCTCACCGATTGTCTGACCTATATCGTTCCCTGCCTCCTCGTTGATAAGGTCGAAAGGCAGTCCCCACACTTGGATCCAAAAGGGTTGTTTCGTGAACGTAACATTCCTCACTGACATTCCTTTTTCCCACTGTCGAAGCGCCAACAGATGGTTGTCGAAACACCATGGCCCATTGTTCCAAACCCACATCAATTGGCTTTCCATCAAAAACTTGAACTGTAGTAGTCCTTCCCCCACTTCAATTATCTTCAAGTCATCCCCTAGCTTCCACATGGATCTTATTAAGTTCTTGGCAGCCCGTATATTAATTGGCTTCGTTGTGAGGAATTTTCCAATGAGACTTAGGGAGAACTCTTCCAATACCTTTTCTCTCTTCACTGGGCGTCTTCATTCGTTGTGAGAGTCATATTTTGTATACGTTCGAGGACCTCAGATTCCATGGTAGTGTTTGTATCAATCTTCGTAAGTCTTTAAATTTTGTGTAGTGTAGTGGACCAGCTAATTTCCTCTCTTGGTTTGGAAGGAAAAAAAGTAAGAAGTACTCACTCTGAAGTGAGAAGAAAGCTCCTCTCAAGCAGGAGAAGAAAAAGGTTTTTATAACATCTTTAACTTTTAATTATTGTTGATTCATCAGAATCTTGAAAATAAATAGTAACTAGTCGCAAACCCGTGCGATACACGGGATAATTTTAAATCAAATGTTAACACATTCAAATTTAAACATCTCTCTAATTTCAATTATTGAAAGATAAATTGACTCTGATATAAGATGAAACATGTAATATTATGAAGTAATATTAAAAATGAGATAAATACAGATATTATGAAGTAATATATTACAATAATCATAATATGCTTTTACATTTGGTTTAATAAGTATTACAAAAGAACATCGCACGGGAATGCTACTAATTTTTTAATTAAAAATAAATAAAAATTATATCAATAATAGAAGGACATAAAATATCATTACTGTCCCAAAAGATCACACATAGATCACAGTTTTAAGCTGAAGCTCCTCCCAACAGTTTTTAATTTGCACATAAGTCCCAATACCATGTATTTTTGCTATGGCTTTTTTTATTTTATTTTTCAATTTCATTTATTTCATGACTTCCACTAAATATTCATTGTATTCATAATATTTAAAAAACCTTGAAGTAGAGTTGTATCCTCAAATAACTAAATAAAGGAGTTTAATTCCTTTCTGTTTCAATTTAAAACCAAATTGTGCATAAAAGCAAAAAAATTTCCTTTGTTCCACTATGTCTTTAGTACCAAAATCACAAATCCATTAAAACCAAATTGTGCATAGAAAATCTTAGAGATTGAAAGACAACTTTAAAGTGTTTTTTGCATCTTCTTCCTTTGTTGCTTTGTAGCAATCCCTGAATATGCCCTTTTGTTTTCCTTGGGTACAGATGTTGGTGTGAGTTGCACACTGCTTTGAACATCAAGTTTCACTGATGTAAGCTTAGCAATAGAATAGGTTGAGGAATGTATTACAACATATACATCTTAAATATCATATTTGAAATTTTGCTAAATTAAAGAATACGTACTTCTGTCATTTTATCAAGCTAAATTGCTTTGTCAATTTCTTCGAGAGTCAAAAAGTTTCTTGACGGAGTGGAATTCCCATCCTTACTTGAGATTATAGTCATTTAGTTGTATTTTTCTTCTTAATTGAAGAAAAATATAGCATTCACATACTAACTTCAGAATTAAAAAAAAAATAAAATAAAAATAAAAACATGATTATTTGATAAAATACAAATTGTACATAGAAGTAATTAAAACAATGGAAATCTTGAGATGAAACAATTAACCCAAACATAAAACCAAGTTTGAGATAAACAAGAAACTTAAATATGCAATCATATTCCAATTTCAAATTCTTTCTACAAACATATTACCAATAAATATGCAATAAATAGTACAGAATAAAGGAAAGACTGGAAAATACCTGACTTTCCTCGTCTTGTAGTTGTATTACCAAATAAGCCAGATATCAAAATGCTAAATCCCTACCTGCAAAACAGTAAGAATCCAATTTTCAGCCAAGAAACATTAATAGAAGAGAAATAGTGTAGTATAGAAAGTTTGAAACAGTGTAGTATAGTGCAGATTTTAATGAAATAGTGCAGTGTAGTGCAAATTTTTCTTTTTTAATCTCCATCATATCATCAAACAATTTGATTGTGAGAGCAGGCAGTTTACCCTCATAAAAAAAAAATGAGAACTCTTCCTATATATGTTATTTTCTTCAAGAATTAAATAGATTAGCATAAATTTTTTTATGATTCTATCCAATGAAAAAACAATCACCTGCATCACCATAGTTGCTGCTGTTAGCTAACTTTAACTCATTTTTTCCATAGTGACCAGTAATTTATAGAGGCAAAGGAACCCAGATATTAAAAGCAAAAGCCTAAACTAAATCCTCTAATTGATTGAAGAATTCCATTTTGTTTTATGTAGTTACTTTCAGTTATAGTCATATAGCCTTGCAAGTATTTGAATGTATCTTATCTAATCAATGTGTCAGCTGCATTGTACCTTGCATGTCCATATGTTCATGTGTTTGAAGACAAAAATAATGTTGTTGAACAATATAATATTCAATTCTGAAAAACTAACATCAACGTACTCCACACCAATTTCGCTAAGATTATCAGGAATGTTGTGTAATGAAAGCAAGTTGATAACTCCACCTCTCTCAGTTTCCACTAAACAAATTCAAACCCATAGCTCAGTTTCCACACAAAAAAATTCAAAATGATTATCACCATTTTAGTATCTATTTAAAATATTGAAGATGTAACTCACTTCAAAAAATATTATCGTCAAAACACACTACTAAACTCAATTACAAAGTTCCAAACCTAAGACTTATCTAAGCATGTGCACAAACTCAATTACCGATACAAAAGAAACACAGCTAAAACAGCACATATTAAAATAATAAGCCAACAGTAAACTGTTGAAGTTACAAAAACCAACAACTGTCACATAAAAAGCTGAATAAATCCCTCTAGAATTACAAAATAGCTGACTTCACCATCTGTTGCAAATGCAATTCACAGAGCCCAAGACAACGAAGCCCCACATTCTACTACTGGTTATAATGTATCACACCACTTAATTCCAAGATATATCTTTCAATTTATGATACGGAAAAGAAAACAAAGCTCAATACAGAAAATTTTATCAACATATACTCAAAAACATTTTGCAAAAAATAGTAAATTGACCCAAAACCACCTACTCAAATCAATAATGCATTCACAAAAGAAAATTCCCAAGTATATGTATAATGGTGTTTTTTTTAAGGATTGAAAAGAAGTGGCGCAACTATTATGACAAAGAATTCCATTAGCGTAATCATATTTATAATGAAAGTGGCAGAACACAAAGTGCTTTAGAAAATACCAGGTATTGACACATAGATGGCTAAGAAAGTGAGTCCACTTAGAAGCACTCTGCTTCATGGAATAGGATATTCTCCAATTACTAATTCTCATGGCCCTTCAAACCACCCATGGAACAATGAATTTTAGACTTGAATTGGAAACATCAGAAGAAGTAAAGGGAAATCCGTAAAGGGAAATCCATTCCTCACTGACATTCCTTTTTCCCACTGTCGAAGAGCCAACAGATGGTTGTCGAAACACCATGGCCCATTGTTCCAAACCCACATCAATTGGCTTTCCATCAAAAACTTGAACTGTAGTAGTCCTTCCCCTGCTTCAATTATCTTCAAGTCATCCCCTAGCTTCCACATGGATCTTATTAAGTTCTTGGCAGCCCGTATATTAATTGGCTTCGTTGTGAGGAATTTTCCAATGAGACTTAGGGAGAACTCTTCCAATACCTTTTCTCTATTCACTGGGCGGCTCATCTTCATTCGTTGTGAGAGTCATATTTTGTATACGTTCGAGGACCTCAGATTCCATGGTAGTGTTTGTATCAGTCTTCGTAAGTCTTTAAATTTTGTGTAGTGTAGTGGACCAGCTAATTTCCTCTCTTGGTTTGGAAGGAAAAAAGTAAGAAGTACTCACTCTGAAGTGAGAAGAAAGCTCCTCTTATGCAGGAGAAGAAAAAGGTTTTTATAACATCTTTAACTTTTAATTATTGTTGATTCATCAGAATCTTGAAAATAAATAGTAATTATTTTTTTTATTCTCAGTCTCTGTCATTGTTTAATTTTCAGGTATTTGTGATGGTTTAAGACCTAACAACATTGGGGGAAATTGTAGAATTAAGGATTACCTGTGTGAGTCTTTGCTGGTGTCGTGGGGTACGTTTTATTAGTCTGAAGAAACTGCTAGCAGCCACTTCCTTTTAATGAATTTCACAAATTTTGTTAGATCTTCCATTGTCACTGGTTTTGGTTGTTTTAGTCTTATGTTGTCAATTTAAAAATGCTATATTTATTAAATGAGCCTTATTAAAAATTTTATATGATTGAGCTATTTCCCTTCTAATGTCTTTTCTTGGATAGGCTACAGCAATTAGATCTAGAGACTCAAGAGGCTGGTGAAGATGCTTGCCATGATCTTATATTACACACTTAATAGAGCTCACAAGCCTCTATAGCGTTTGGTATTCAATTTGAAGCCAAACTTATTGCACTTAAGCTTCTAAAAATTAAGTTTTACTCATTCGTGTATAAATTAAGGGGCTTTTCTTTAAAGAAATAATATGTGATTAGTCCCCTTCACAATAATCTGTTTCTAATTTTTAATATCTTTTTTTTTTTTTTTTCCTAATTGGATAATAATACTCAAAAAAAAAAAAAAAAAAAAAATTCTTTAGAATTTTGATTTGAGTTTATGCTATTTTAGGTTGTTGAGATTCATGGAAAAAGAAGCAAAATTTATAATATTCAGGAATAAACTATTACATTTTTTTTTTTTTACTAAGGTGATTCACTTTTTGACTTATTTGCAAGTTGATCATATGGATTAAGAAGAAAGGCTTGGTTTTTCCTCAGTAACATGACATCTTCTTCTCTTTATTTTTTTTTTTTTAATTGTTATTCTTTTTTTCCCCTTGATGGATTGTTGTTATACATGTAGTAATGTTGAAGACAAGATTAAAAAAAAAAAGGCCGTTGATCACACGCGAAGCTCGCTGCAATTAATCAAATTATTTGTACCTCTTAAGATTAATTTTAAGCTACAACTTGCAATTGTAGGCTATACCCTACAATGTAATGAAATAGTAGTTTTATCTTTCTTCTAAAAAAAAAAATAGTTTCCATCTTATTTTTTCTTATATTCTTGCATTTTATTGTATAGTACTAATGAGTAAGGATTAATTAAATAAAAATACTTGAAATTGATTAAAATTAATTAAAATGGAAGTGATGGTGGGGATATCCTACGGAAATTCTGGAACCGCATTGAGAGCTTTTTCCTCGGCTGGAACTACGTAAAGAGCTTTTTACTCTCTGAGGCTGATATGAAAACTGGATCATCCACTGTGATGCCAAGAATCCGTAAGTTACTCTCCTGCAAGACTGAGAGTACTGGATGGGTTTTGCTATGCAAAGGGTCTAAATTGGTGGACAGTGGTCATGGGAAAATAATTTTGAATGTCTTGCAGAATTTTGAGCTATGGAAGCCAATCCCTATGTCTGACTTCGAAAGTTCTTTCTTGAATTACCATGGGCAGATTGTTAATGATGATAAGTGTGGTTGCACGATTTTCCTGGCCCAACTTCTATTGATCAGGCTTTGGCCCAAAGCGCAACCCACAATAAATATTTGTAGAGAATGGGTCAAAGAACTTAGCCTCAGTGAACCTATTCGGTCTGATACATGGACAATGTGGTTTGCAAAATAAGAACACAAGAATGGATCTCTCAAGTATGATTCTATTTCTTCAGTTCCTGATACAATTTTTCAGCCCCTTTCTTTGAGGGACTCCACTACATTATATAGTTCTCCTCCTCTCATCTCAACCTTACACCTGTTGATCATCTAAGCATCTACTTGAGCACCTGTCCCATCAGACGCCCTCATCAGTCCCTTTGTGAGTTGCAGAGGCCAAGGTGGTACTGTTCAGAGGTCTTTTCCTCATTAATGCGGCCAAGAGAGTGGTTGGGGCGCAATTAATGTGGTGGTAGCTTTCCGTGAGATATTTTGGATTTTATTCATTTTATATGTTGGGAGGATGAACTGAAATGGCTGGGGAGAGTTCCTCGTCTGGGCTTCGTGATGTCCGAGGAGTTATTCCTCGGACAGGTTTCCTTGGCGTTATTGGGATCGAATAATGCTTCATATGTGGTTTCTCTTCGGACAGGACGCTCCTCGGACGGGCCTGAATTTGGAATAGCCCATTATCTTTGGGCCGGGCCCCACAATAGCCCCTCAAAACTCCGGTTTTTATCTCCTTCCGAGGAGAAAAGCGGGGTTTTGATGTTTGTGAGAGGATGGAAATAAGGAGATCGTGTGGCGCGCGTGCGGACCGTTACTTTTGACGCGCTACAATTTATGAGGCGCGGCCATTAATTTCTGGAGGCGTTATGTTCCCTTCATCAAACGGCTTGGCGTGGATCGAACGGCCATCGTTTTTTTCTCGTATTTTTAGGCAGGAGTGATCTTTTCTCTCTCCTCCCGGCTATATAAGACGTCAAAGGGGTTCAGTTCCTTCTTTTTATCTGCATTTCATAAACCTCAGAGGACTCCAGAAAACTCCATCGAATCCCAGAGATATACGAACACTTGCGTCCGTTATGCCACCGTAGCCGTTTTTTGTGAAGCGTTTCGTCCAAGAGAGATTTCCAGGCGTCCCATTGAGCGTTTTGTGAAGGTACCAGTACATTTCGTTCTTCTGCCGTTTCAATTCCCTCCTCGGACTCTACTTTTCTTTTTGGTCTTTACTTTCATTTCCCCAGTTCAGTTCAGATGGGTAGATTCGAAAAATTAGTAAAAACTCCAGCCGCTATGGAGGCCTTTAGGGCGAAATACCACATTCCCTCGGGGGTTGGGCTGCGGTACTGTCCTCTTGAAGGAGTATTGACAGATAGAGGTGAGGGAGAAGTCGTTATCCCCATGATTGCTTTCATAGAGGGAGGGATGACACTTCCCATGCGTAGGATTACAAGGGAATACCTGTTCAACCATAGGTTGACGCCGTATCAGTGTGCCCCGAATATGTTCAAGATACTAGGCTGTGTAGATGTCTTAGACGAGCGGATGAATCTAGGCCTTACTTGGCACGATGTGGCTTATCTGTACGAATGTCACCGCCTCGGGGATGATGGGTATTATCTTAAATCCCGGAACGAGGACGTTAGGTTGATCTCTTGTCTCCCAGTATCCAATAAGACCGTGAAGAATGACTTCCTTATTGCTTCTGGGGAGTGGTTCGACGGTATTCATTGTCCAACTCGGGCAGGAAACCCAGGTGCGGCGTTTTTAGGATCGGTCCTTTTTGGGAAAGGATTTAGTATTGAGGGGTTATTATTTTTTCTTGCTTTCTGTGTAATTGGAAAATTTCATGGACTAACCCCACTTTTCTTGGTTGTTTGCAGACAAAGTTCACGTCGCTCCTCGGATAAACTTTGTGAACGTGCCAGCGCTGAACTATCTTCTTAGGTCAAAGATTTACGTTTCCGAGGACGGACAGTTGTGTGCGACCCATCTGGTTCTGGGCTATCAACCTCTGAGCAGCGCTTTCCAGGCAATCGGTCACGCTATAAGGGCTGGCAGTCCGAGGCTGGCTAGGATTGACGTGTCCAAGGACGGGTTCCTAGCTCAACACGATCTGCCACCAGTTGTGTTGCCTGGTGCCAGAAATCCCTACTTAGCAGAGCAGCTACCTCCGGTAAACGAGCCTGGCGTTGCTGTTTTGGTTGAAGAAGGAGCCGAATCATCTCGTCTTTCCCTTGAGGAAGAGATAGACGAGTTTTACTTCGAGGAGGAAATTCAGCAAAACCCCTTGGTGGAGCTTTCTAATCCCGAAGTAGAGCAGGACCAACATTCCACAATTGGTGTTCCCTCAATCGCTATCTGCTCGGACGATACTTCAGACGAAGAGGCAAAGCCCATGGCAGGAAAGGGAAAGTCTCTAAAGGAGCTGATGTCCTCCCGAGGGAAAGGTCAGTCATCGAAGGGTCAGTCATCGAAGGGACCAACTCCATCACAGGTCAAAACCCTTCCCCCTGTGGTCCCTCAGGGCGTCTCAGACCCTGGCCTTAAGGTTAATCCGGACCTGAAGAAGAAGAGGCCGGTTGACACTCCTGAGGAAGGTGAGGTGATTGCCCAGCCGACCAAGCAGCAAAAAACCACACGGGCGCCAAGGAGCAGAAAGGGTAACTCCTCGGAGAGCCAGGATGAGGAGAACCTTGCTGAAGTGCGCGCTACCCCTCGTGCATGGAACCCCAAGTTGGAGCTGGAGGGGGTTGCCATCCCTTTCAATGCTTCGGTCCGAGAGTATAACCGAGGCGATTTTCCTGGCCCAACTTCTATTGATCAGGCTTTGGCCCAAAGCGCAACCCACAATAAATATTTGTAGAGGATGGGTCAAAGAACTTAGCCTCAGTGAACCTATTCGGTCTGATACATGGACAATGTGGTTTGCAAAATAAGAACACAAGAATGGATCTCTCAAGTATGATTTTATTTCTTCAGTTCCTGATACAATTTTTCCGCCCTTTTCTTTGAGGGACTCCACTACATTATATAGTTCTCCTCCTCTCATCTCAACCTTACACCTGTTGATCATCTAAGCATCTACTTGAGCACCTGTCCCATCAAACGCCCTCATCAGTCCCTTTGTGAGTTGCAGAGGCCAAGGTGGTACTGTTCAGGGGTCTTTCCCTCATTAATGCGGCCAAGAGGGTGGTTGGGGCGCAATTAATGTGGTGGTAGCTTTCCGTGATATATTTTGGATTTTATTCATTTTATATGTTGGGAGGATGAACTGAAATGGCTGGGGAGAGTTCCTCGTCTGGGCTTCGTGATGTCCGAGGAGGAGTTATTCCTCGGACAGGTCTCCTTGGCGTTATTGGGATCGAATAATGCTTCATATGTGGTTTCTCTTCGGACAAGACGCTCCTCGGACGGGCCTGAATTTGGAATAGCCCATTATCTTTGGGCCGGGCCCCACAATAGCCCCTCAAAACTCCGGTTTTTATCTCCTTTCGAGGAGAAAAGCGGGGTTTTGATGTTTGTGAGAGGATGGAAATAAGGAGATCGTGTGGCGCGCGTGCGGACCGTTACTTTTGACGCACTACAATTTACGAGGCGCGGCCATTAATTTCTGGAGGCGTTATGTTCCCTTCATCCAACGGCTTGGCATGGATCGAACGGCCATCGTTTTTTTCTCGTATTTTTAGGCAGGAGTGATCTTTTCTCTCTCTTCCCGGCTATATAAGACGTCAGAGGGGTTCAGTTCCTTCTTTTTATCTGCATTTCATAAACCTCAGAGGACTCCAGAAAACTCCATCGAATCCCAGAGATATACGAACACTTGCGTCCGTTACGCCACCGTAGCCGTTTTTTGTGAAGCGTTTCGTCCAAGAGAGATTTCCAGGCGTCCCATTGAGCGTTTTGTGAAGGTACCAGTACATTTCGTTCTTCTCGCCGTTTCAATTCCCTCCTCGGACTCTACTTTTCTTTTTGGTCTTTACTTTCATTTCCCCAGTTCAGTTCAAATGGGTAGATTCGAAAAATTAGTAAAAACTCCAGCCGCTATGGAGTCCTTTAGGGCGAAATACCACATTCCCCCGGGGGTTGGGCTGCGGTACTGTCCTCTTGAAGGAGTATTGATAGATAGAGGTGAGGGAGAAGTCGTTATCCCCATGATTGCTTTCATAGAGGGAGGGACGACACTTCCCATGCGTAGGATTACAAGGGAATACCTGTTCAACCATAGGTTGACGCCGTATCAGTGTGCCCCGAATATGTTCAAGAGACTAGGCTGTGTAGATGTCTTAGACGAGCGGATGAATCTAGGCCTTACTTGGCACGATGTGGCTTATCTGTACGAATGTCACCGCCTCGGGGATGATGGGTATTATCTTAAATCCTGGAACGAGGACGTTAGGTTGATCTCTTGTCTCCCAGTATCCAATAAGACCGTGAAGAATGACTTCCTTATTGCTTCTGGGGAGTGGTTCGACGGTATTCATTGTCCAACTCGGGCAGGAAACCCAGGTGCGGCGTTTCATGGACTAACCCCACTTTTCTTGGTTGTTTGCAGACAAAGTTCACGTCGCTCCTCGGATAAACTTTGTGAACGTGCCAGCGCTGAACTATCTTCTTAGGTCAGAGATTTACGTTTCCGAGGACGGACAGTTGCATGCGACCCATCTGGTTCTGGGCTATCAACCTCTGAGCAGCGCTTTCCAGGCAATCGGTCACGCTATAAGGGCTGGCAGTCCGAGGCTGGCTAGGATTGACGTGTCCAAGGACGGGTTCCTAGCTCAACACGATCTGCCACCAGTTGTGTTGCCTGGTGTCAGAAATCCCTACTTAGCAGAGCAGCTACCTCCGGTAAACGAGCCTGGCGTTGCTGTTTTGGTTGAAGAAGGAGCCGAATCATCTCGTCTTGCCCTTGAGGAAGAGATAGACGAGTTTTACTTCGAGGAGGAAATTCAGCAAAACCCCTTGGTGGAGCTTTCTAATCCCGAAGCAGAGTAGGACCAACATTCCGCAGTTGGTGTTCCCTCAATCGTTATCTGCTCGGACGATACTTCAGACGAAGAGGCAGAGCCCATGGCAGGAAAGGGAAAGTCTCTAAAGGAGCTGATGTCCTCCCGAGGGAAAGGTCAGTCATCGAAGGGTCAGTCATCGAAGGGACCAACTCCATCACAGGTTAAAACCCTTCCCCCTGTGGTCCCTCAGGGCGTCTCGGACCCTGGCCTTAAGGTTAATCTGGACCTAAAGAAGAAGAGGCCGGTTGACACTCCTGAGGAAGGTGAGGTGATTGCCCAGCCGACCAAGCAGCAAAAAACCACACGAGCGCCAAGGAGCAGAAAGGGTAACTCCTCGGAAAGCCGGGATGAGGAGAACCTTGCTGAAGTGCGCGCTACCCCTCGTGCATGGAACCCCAAGTTGGAGCTGGAGGGGGTTGCCATCCCTTTCAATGCTTCGGTCCGAGAGTATAACCGAGGCCGGGCAGGGTACGTGGCGGATGCCTTAGAGCAACCCCTACTTCTTCCTCGGGACATGGAGGCCTATAGGCGGTTCTCTCAGCCCGAGCTCTTCCTATCCCTTAAAAGGGATCTCGCGATGGTAAGTAATCCTTTTACTGTTTTATTAATTTACTTACCCCTGTTAGATTTTTTTTTTAAGACATTCTTGTTTCGTTCGTAGATTACTCAGCAAGTGTTCGTGGCTGAGGAGTTTTGCCGTGATAACCGCAGTCGGGCTGAGGCTGAGACCCAGGCTCGGACGGAGATGGAGAAAGCCTTGGGGTCCCTCAAGCACGATCACCTTAAACTCACGGACGAGTTCAAGGAGTCGGAGAACCGGCGCAAAAGTGCAGAGGCTGGTTTGAAGAGTGCCGAGACCCAGGCGGAGGACTAGCGCAAAGAGCTGTACTCGACACAGATTAACCTCGCCACCGAGAGGCAGGCGGTGCAGGATCTTAAGACTGTCCTGCAAAAAGTCGAGGATGAGCTGAGGCGGGTCAAAGAGGAGGCCCAGCTGATCCGAGAGGCTACAGAGGCCGAGAAGAATGCTGCTCGCCAGCTCGGGGCCGAAGAGACGGAGGCCAGGCTATCCGAGGAGATCCCCGAGGTGTGCAGGGAGTACTGCAGTATTTCATGGGCTCATGCTCTCGATGCTGCAGCAGTTCCTGCGGATTCGGCACTAAGACTGCCCGAGAACATCTTCTATCCTCGGGAGATCCGAGCGAATCCTGATGACGCCCAAGTGGCTTCAGAGCAGGACCTGGCAGTGCCTGATGCCGTCCTTGTGCCTGATATGGCGGAGGATCCCGCCGCAGACTCTACCATCGAGGTTCCTCTTCCTCAGCCCGAGCAGAAAGAAGATCCTCCTGCTAAGGCTTAGCCCTTTAGGCTTTTGATCTTTGTACTTTTTTTTTTTTTTTTTTTTGAATGAGAGTCGTCTTATTTTTCCATTCTTTTGTAAGGACCTCTCTTTCTAATGTACTCGGAATATTAATATAAAATGTTCGTTTTGCTTAATACGGATGTATGTCAGTAGCGCTCTTTTTTAAACATTTGCAACAATGTAGATACAGGTAATCGGTCAAAATAAAATGGGTTTTTGGGGCTGCGCATTTGACGGTTGCGATGGTGCTAGACTGCGCGCACGCCTTAAAAATGATTTCCTTTAAGTAATAATCTCCCAATCTATCATAAGTAATAATTTCCCCTAAGTCTGTGGTCCGAGGAACCATGCAGGACTTAGGTTCTGTTTAAAACTTATGAATAGTTGCCTTAAGTATTAATTTCCCCTAAGTCTGTGGTCCGAGGAGTCATGCAGGACTTAGGTTCTGTTTAAAACTTGTATGAATTGTCATGAGTAATAATTTCCCCTAAGTCTGTGGTCCGAGGAGCCATGCAGGACTTAGGTTCTGTTTAAAACCATGAATTGTCATGAGTAATAATTTCCCCAAAGTCTGTGCTCCGAGGAGCCATGCAGGACTTAGGTTCTGTTTAAAACCATGAATTGTCATGAGTAATAATTTCCCCTAAGTCTGTGGTCCGAGGAGCCATGCAGGACTTAGGTTCTGTTTAAAACTTGTATAAATTGACATAAGTAATAATTTCCCCAAAGTCTGTGGTCTGAAGAGCCATGTAGGACTTTGGTTCTGTTTAAAACTATGAATTGTCACCATAAGTAATAATTTCCCCTAAGTCTATGGTCTGAGGAGCCATGCAGGACTTAGGTTCTGTTTAAAACTTGTATAAATTGACATAAGTAATAATTTCCCCAAAGTCTGTGGTCTGAAGAGCCATGTAGGACTTTGGTTCTGTTTAAAACTATGAATTGTCACCATAAGTAATAATTTCCCCTAAGTCTATGGTCTGAGGAGCCATGCAGGACTTAGGTTCTGTTTAAAACTTGTATAAATAGTTGCCTTAAGTATTAATTTCCCCTAAGTCTGTGGTCCGAGGAGCCATGCAGGACTTAGGTTCTGTTTAAAACTTATAAATAGTTGCCTTAAGTATTAATTTCCCCTAAGTCTGTGGTCCGTGGAGCCATGCAGGACTTAGGTTCTGTTTAAAACTTATAAATAGTTTTCTTAAGTATTAATTTCCCCTAAGTCTGTGGTCCGAGGAGCCATGCAGGACTTAGGTTCTGTTTAAAACTTATAAATAGTTGCCTTAAGTATTAATTTCCCCTAAGTCTGTGGTCCGAGGAGCCATGCAGGACTTAGGTTCTGTTTAAAACTTATGAATAGTTGTCAGTAGACCAGCAAGTAGCGGATAGTCATGAAAGAAAACGTATGCTAAGTTATTCTCATTAATAATAATATCTTCTGAGGTTATTTACATTCCATGGTCGAGGTACAGCTTTTTCATCCAAATCTTCTAGGTAGTAGGTGCCTATTCCGGCCACGGATGTGACACGGTATGGTCCCTCCCAATTGGGCCCCAACTTGCCCCAAGAGGGGTTCTTTACGCTGCCAAGGATCTTCCTCATCACGAGATCACCTGGACCCAGAGGCCGCAATTTGACATTAGCATCATACCCTTGTCTCAGCTTCTGGTGATAATAGGCCATATGAATCATCGCTTTTTCCCTTCTTTCTTCAGCTAGGTCCAGACTCCGTTCCAATAACTCGTCGTTATCGTTTGGGGTAAATGATCTAGACCTTAGTGTGGGAAAGTTGTTCTCGATCGGGAGTACGGCCTCAGCCCCATAAGTCATCGAGAAGGGGGCTCACTGGTCGATCGTCGTGGCGTCGTCCGATAAGTCCATAAGACGTGGGGGAGTTCTTCTACCCATCTCCCCTTTGCCTCGTCCAGTCTCTTCTTCAGTCCGTTCACTATGACCTTGTTCACGGCCTCGACCTGTCCATTTCCTTGAGGGTAGGCGGGGGTGGAATATCGGTTAATGATTCCAAACTCGCGGCAATACTCCCTAAAGTTCCTACTGTCGAACTGCAGACCATTGTCGGAAATGAGTGTACGCGAAGTCCCGAAGCGGGTGATGATGTTCTTCCAGAGGAATTTTTGGGCGTCCACGTCCCTGATGTTGGCCAAAGGTTCAGCCTCCACCCATTTAGTGAAGTAATCGGTTCCGACTATTATGTATCGCTTGTTCCCCGCAGCCTTGGGGAAAGGCCCGACAATATCAAGACCCCATTGCGCGAACGGCCATGGACTGGAGAGTGGGTTGAGAACCCCTCCAGGCTGGTGGATATTCGGGGCAAATCTTTAGCACTGATTGCACTTCTTAGCGTATTCCTGGGCCTGTCTCTGCATGTTCGGCCACCAGTATCCTTGGGTGAGTGCCCTGTGCGCCAGCGATCTTCCTCCGGTGTGATTTCCACATATTCCCTCATGCAACTCCTCAAGTAGAGACTCGGACTCTTCTGGATGTACGCAGAGTAAGTACGGTCCAGAGTAGGAGCGCCGATAGAGTTTGCGGTCCTCTGATAGCCAGAAACGAGGAGCATTTCTACGTATCTTCTCGGCTTCTAGTTTTGCTTCCGGTAGGATATCGTCTTGGAGGAAATTCCTTATGGGGTCCATCCAGCTGGGACTCTGTCTAATCTGATGGACTTGGGCCGGGTTTCCGCTGATGGGACTGGCCTTGACTAGATCTTCGACTAGGATCATTCGTGGCAAATTATGTGCCGAGGACGTGGCAAGAGTGGCCAGCGAGTCTGCATGAGTGTTTACGCTCCTGGAAATGTGCGTCAGACTGAAGGATTCAAAACTCGTCTGTAGCCGTTTGACTTGGCCCAGATACTCTTGCATCCTAGTATCTCGAGCTTCAAGCTCTCCCATCACTTGTCCGACCACTAATCTGGAGTCCGAGAATGCTTCTATTATTCTTCCACCCAATCTTTGAACCATTGCCATCCCTTGAAGTAAGGCTTCGTATTCGGCTTCATTGTTCGTAGCCGAGAATCCGAGTCTTAACGATTTTTCAATGACAGCGCCGTCCGGCGATATTAAAACTATCCCAACTCCTGATCCTCTCTGGTTGGTCGCGCCATCCACGTAGACCTTCCAATGCATGGTCCCCCCTGCTGAAATTGCGCCAACCAATTTTCCACCCAGGTCTTTCTTCTCGGTCATCGTTTCTATAGAGGGCTCAGCAAACTCCGCTACCAAGTCTGCGAGGACCTGTCCTTTGACGGAGGGTCTGGGCATATATTTAATATCAAAGGCCCCCAGAAGAGCACTCCACATGGCGATCCTTCCTGTGTAGTCAGCGCTTTGAAGCACGGCTCGAAGGGGAAGCTGAGTTAGAACGATGACCGTATGCGCCTGAAAGTAATGAGGAAGCTTCCGGGTTGCATGCACTATCACCAGAATTGCCTTTTCTAAAGGTAGGTATCGCACCTCGGCCTCATGTAGTGATTTGCTCACATAGTACACCGGTCGCTGCACCCCATTATCATCCCGTATTAGTACCAGGCTTACGGCGTGGGGAGCTACGGCGATGTAGGCAAACAGCACCTCATCTGTCTCAGGACTGGACATGATGGGTGGTCGAGACAGGTAGTCCTTAAGCTGCTGGAAAGCCTGAACGCAATCCTCCAACCATTCGAACTCTTTCCACTTGTTTATCAGGAGGTAAAAAGGCCGACATCGATCCGCCGATCGCGATATGAACCGGTTTAATGCCGCAATCATGCCAGTGAGCTTCTGTACCTCCTTCGGATTCCGAGGAGTCTATAGGCTGTTAATGGCTTTGATTTGGTCGGGACTTACTTCTATTCCCCTGTGGGTGACCATGTATCCTAGGAATTTCCCAGACCCGACCCCGAATGAACATTTGGAGGCATTCAGCCGCAACCGGTGCTCCCTTAAGATAGCGAAGACTATTCTGAGGTCCTTCACGTGCTCAGACACCCTTTTACTCTTCACGACCATATCGTCTATATAAACCTCAATGATCTTGCCCAGTTGTGGCTTGAACATCCGAGTCATCATCCTTTGGTAGGTTGAGCCCGCGTTCTTTAGCCCGAACGGCATCACCTTATAATGATAATTTCCGATGGGTGTCATGAAAGCCGTTTTCTCTTGGTCCTCTAGTGCAAGGGGTATCTGATGATAGCCCTGGAAGGCGTCCAGGAAGCTCATTCGAGGGTGCCCCACGGTTGCATCCACCAATCGATCGATTTTGGGTAGGGGGAATGGGTCCTTGGGGCACGCCTTGTTCAGGTCCGTGAAGTCCACGCAGACCCTCCACTTCCCCGTCTTCTTCCTTACCACCACCGTGTTCGCCAACCATTCGGGGTAAAAGACCTCTTTGATAGCCCCTACTCTTTTCAATTTTGCCACTTCGTCTCTTACGGCACTAGCGTGTTCCTTTGAAGGGCGTCGGGGTGGCTGCTTCCTCGGAGTGGAAGAGGGGTTGACGTTCAGGTGGTGACAAATGAGGCTAGGATCAACTCCCGGGGTGTCGTAGGCGTCCCATGCGAATATGTCGACATTTTCTCTGAGAAATCTGACCAGTTCCTCCTTTTCTTGAGAGGGCAATTCAGAGCCGACCTGAAAGAACTTCTCCGAGTCATCGTTGACAGCAATCTTATCTAAACCTTCACACTTTATCTCCTCGGCCAGCCCATCGTCTTGCCTTGCAGAAGAGGCTGGTTGCTATAAGCTCTCTGGGATCGAGGACTCGACTAAGGGCCGATGTAAAATGGCGGCCACCACACACTTCCTGGCCACGGCCTGATCTCCTCAGATCTCTTCCACCTGTCCTCTGGATGGGTATTTTACTTTTTGGTGAAGTGTGGAGGTCACGGCCTCTAGGGCGTGGATCCATGGCCTTGCAACTATCGCGGTGTAGGGTGAATAAGCGTCGACCACGATAAAATTCACCTCCACCACTTCCGCCCCAGTCTGTACGGGCAGTCGAATTTGCCCCTTTGGCGTAACAATCTTTCCCTCGAAGTTGAGAAGGGGGGAGTCATAAGCTGTCAAATCTTCCGGCTTCAAGTTCAGCCCCTTGTATAGGTCAGGGTACATTATCTCCACCGCACTTCCTGAGTCTACTAACACCCTTTTCACATCGAAGCCCCCAATCCGCAATGTGACCACCAAGGCAGGATCGGGAGGTTGAACCGTTCCTCTCTTATCCTCATCCGAGAATCCCAGTATCAAAGAGCTTCCCTTTTTTGACCTTTTGGGCTCCCTTTGCCTGCCCTCGGAGGGGAGCCGATCAACAGCTAATACCCTGGGGATGGGTGGCCGAGTTCTTCCTAGTGCGGCGAGGATGACATGTATCGTCCCGGTGGGGGGTCTTAAAGACACGTCCCTTCGAGGTTCTTGTGTTGCTTGGCCGGGATGGCCGCTCGATGGGTGCAGCAGGTGACGCAACTTTCCTTCTCGGACCAATTGATCTAGGTGATTCCACAGATTCCTGCAATCCTCAGTAGTATGCCCATGGTCCCGATGATAGTGGCAATACAGGTTCTGGTTACGTTTGGAAGGGTCTCCAGCCATCTTTCCGGGCCACCTGAAATAGGGTTCATCTCTTACTTTCTCCAGCACCTGTTGTATTGGCTCTCTGAATACGGCATTCACTGTTTGCGGGTTGCTCTGCCCAGCCTGTCGCGGGAAATCTCTCCTCGGCTGACCAGGATTGTGACGTTCCGACCTAAAATCATTTGCTTTGGGGGGGATAATCTTCTCCTTTCCCCTCCCTTGCAACTGATCTTCCTCTACTCTTTTGTACTTGTCGATCCTATCCATTAGCTGTTGGACGTCAGTAATTGGTTTTCCGGTGAGGGATTTCCTTAAGCCATGCTCAGTGGGGAGACCGCTTTTGAACGTGCTGATAGCAACATTATCATGGTTGTCATCTAAATCGTTATACACCTCCTAATACCTATCCGAGTACGCTTTCAGGGTTTCTCCTTCGTGCATGGATAAGGATGGTAGCGAACTGAGAGGTCGAGGGACTCTGGTGTTTGTAATGAAACGGGAGCAAAAAGCTTGAGTGAGCTGCTTGTAGGAGCCTACGGAGTTTGTCTTCAGGCTGTTGAACCACCTCATTGCCATCGATCCCAAGCTGGATGGGAAGATTTTGCACATTAGGGCTTCGTTTTGCGAATAAATCGCCATTTTTTGGTTAAACTGACTCACGTGCTCTACCGGGTCTGCCCCGCCGTTATAGATGGCGAACATCGGTTGGTTGAAGCGTCTCGGCAGCTTAGCCCCTTCGATTCTATTCGTGAAGGGTGACCTTGAGACCTGATCCAGCGCCTTCTTCATGGCGTCGTTCCCCGAACCTTTGCTGGATGGGCTCTCATACTTCCGTACAGGGCGTGGTTCCTTTTCGTAAGAAAAGGTTTCACTTGGGGGGGTCCTTGACCTTTGTCTGTAACTCGCGTCTTCCGCATTAGAAGATTCGCCTGAGTCAGAGGGAGATCGTCTTCGCTGCGCACGTCGTAACTTCCTTTTTAGGTCATCTATCTCTCGCTGCATGGCCTGGTGACTATTTCGCCTCTGAGACACGTGACTTCCTATCTGAGTGTGACTCTGGCTCGTCCGGATAGTATGCACACTTCCCTCACGATTCCCCCTGCCGCCTGGGTTGGTTGGGTTATTTTGCCTCTGGGACTCGGCGGGTTGTGTCCGTTGGGAGTTAGCTTGGTGAGGATCCTCCTGGTGCGGACCTAGTTCTGCCATGCTCGACCGTTGCACTAGCTGATGCCTTAGTTCTTCCCACAGACGGCGCCAATTGTGGTTGCACGATTTTCCTGGCCCAACTTTTATTGATCAGGCTTTGGCCCAAAGCGCAACCCACAATAAATATTTGTAGAGGATGGGTCAAAGAACTTAGCCTCAGTGAACCTATTCGGTCTGATACATGGACAATGTGGTTTGCAAAATAAGAACACAAGAATGGATCTCTCAAGTATGATTCTATTTCTGCAGTTCCTGATACAATTTTTCCGCCCCTTTCTTTGAGGGACTCCACTACATTATATAGTTCTCCTCCTCTCATCTCAACTTTACACCTGTTGATCATCTAAGCTTCTACTTGAGCACCTGTCCCATCAGACGCCCTCATCAGTCCCTTTGTGAGTTGCAGAGGCCAAGGTGGTACTGTTCAGGGGTCTTTTCCTCATTAATGCGGCCAAGAGGGTGGTTGGGGCGCAATTAATGTGGTGGTAGCTTTCCATGAGATATTTTGGATTTTATTCATTTTATATGTTGGGAGGATGAACTGAAATGGCTGGGGAGAGTTCCTCGTCTGGGCTTCGTGATGTCCGAGGAGGAGTTATTCCTCGGACAGGTTTCCTTGGCGTTATTGGGATCGAATAATGCTTCATATGTGGTTTCTCTTCGGACAGGACGCTCCTCGGACGGGCCTGAATTTGGAATAGCCCATTATCTTTGGGCCGGGCCCCACAATAAGCATGCTTGCTGCCACAGAACCTGTAATATGCCCTATTTGTCATGACCGCATGAAGATGTGTAGCAGATTTTACTGCTGCCACAGTGGTTATCAACCTATGAACGCACATCACTAGATATCTGTGCTAGCTACTCTCTCTCTCTCTCTCCACCTCAACTATTTCTAGTTTTCTACCAAATAAATCTGTTCGTGTCCAAGTTTGTTATCAGTGTTACTAGTATGAAGAAGTTTAATTGTGTGTGTAATGCTACAATAAAGGGCATGTTGATTAGATTGGTAATCTAATGTAATCCATGCATGTAATCTTTTAATGTTTATATTGTAATTGGAGGGAGTCTTTATTATATATTATCATGCGTGCATCACATTTTGCTTGCATTTGTAGACTTTTCATTTGGCTTGGAAATGGTTTTTCTTTTGTTTGGGTTTCTCGTGGGCATAGGCAAAGTCGAATAACCACTAGACTCTCTTCGCTACACAATTTCAAAATTAACAACTATATCATCCTCTTCCAGGTTGAGGCTTTCAATAGTACAACCATATGTAGTAGTAAAAGCGATCTAAGCATCAAATTCAACAAAGATTACTGGACTTAAGCTTCTAACTTAATTACAATTATTTAATAAATACTTGGACTGCTCAATAAGGTAATATGATATTTATTTAAAAATGATTTTGTTAACGAATAACCTAAAGGTAATGGTTAAATTGTATTTAATATTTTATAAAATAAAATAATATATATATATATATATATATATTTCAAAAAATAAAGTCATCTATATTAAGGAAAAAAAGTAAAAAAAAAAAAAGAAAAAAGAAAGCAAACATAAATACAATAAATTTACCACCGGTGCAAAAGCTAAATATATATTTTTTTAGAAAGTGACTTTTTTATTTAAAATAAATGATCTATAGTAGAGAGGTTTAGAAATAAGACTAAAAATGTTTTTTTTTTTTTTTTTAAGGAAAAACTAATAGCAGCGGTTTTCAAGCCACCACAATAGTAAACAAACAGCACCTATTACCACTACTATGAAATCGTTTACATAACAAACCTATCGAACCTATAGCCGTGATTTATAAATTGTTGAAATAGATCAGGTTTTTCTTTTTTGGTAGTGTATATTAGTGATTAGTTCTTAATGTTTAAAATGATCAATTTTAGTCTCTAAAATTTTAAAAAGTGAGCTATTTTAGTCTTTCATTCATGTTTTGCTAATTTTCTTCTGGACATGACTAACATATGAGGTGGTCTGATTTTTTTTACTGATGTTTAGACACACACACAGATAGAGATATATACATACACACACACAAATACCTATGCGATGGACATTTTAATTTTAAAATATAAAGATAAATTGAGACTATATTAATAATTAGTGAGTTACTTTAAATCGTAAAAAAGTTTTTTCTAAAGTAAATTTTCGAACTAAAAAAATTAATTTTACAATTTGTAATATATATATATATATATATCTCATAAAAATGATTAAAATAAATATTAATTTTTAAATATGTGGGGTCTAATAATTTGTGGCCCTGGCCCACTGGCCCTGGCCCACTTTACATCAGGGCCCAAGGCCCGAGTCGAGGAGAGGAATTGCCAAGGACACACAATGAAAGTCCAAGTAGCTTTGATATACAGCCGATGATGATTTTGTCCTCGGCATCCCCAAGGCATTCCAAAAAGAAATGACAAGAACGGCATAGGAACAGTTTTAGGAAGTGCCGAACATATCTGCATCGATAGATAAGGGAGCCCTGGATAGCATGGCGACAAAGGACAAAAGAAAGGCTGCCATTACTACCATTAAATATTCTGCGGCAAACAGAACAATGTTTTTCAGTTTTTTACAACCACCCCCAACCACTTTGGGTATGGGCTATTGGGACAAGTATCAGTCCTAGAAAGTTGAACCTACACGTGGACGTTGGGAGGGGAGTGAAAGCTACTATAAAAGGAAAAATAAGCAATCCAGGAGAGGGGCTGGGAAAAAAGGCCAAGAACCAGAGCCTCCCAGACTGTCTCGAGGAGAAAGACTCCCCGAGCGAACATGGTTTAATTCTGTATGAATACCACGACTAACCACCGTTCGGTGACCAAGGCCTAGCCTTTCAAACCCACACTCTACAAATTATATTGTTTGGGCCCTCAACGTGCGAACCCAATACTGTTTTGGGGCCGTCACGAATTGAGTCCTTACAATTGGCGCTGTCTGTGGGGAAGGCTTGTGTGTTGGCACAGGCGGTGGGTCAAGAAAATTCCCCCCCATCATTTCCAACAGCCTGTTGTAGTGTCCTAACATAAAGTTCCACTAGGGGTTACGTTTCTTCAATAGGGGCTATGCTTTGTAGCGTCAGTAGTGCGGATGGTTCTAAGGGCTTGGCCGAGGAGCTAATCCCTCCAAAAACCAATGTCCCACACCTGGACCGATAGGCTAATCTCCCCATACTTAAAGATCAAGTTTTGGACAGAACCAAGGTATTACATGGTCCTCGGACTCAAACCTATAGTGAAACCAACTACTTAAAAATCAAGTTTTGGATAGAACCAAGGTATTGCATGGCCCTCGGACTCAAACCTATGGGGAAACCAATTACTTAAAGATCAAGTTTTGGACAGAACCAAGGTATTGCATGGTCCTCGGACTCAAACCTTTGGGGAAACCAACTACTTAAAGATCAAGTTTTGGACAGAACCAAGGTATTGCAGGGTCCTCGGACTCAAACCTATGGGGAAACCAACTACTTAAAAATCAAGTTTTGGATAGAATCAAGGTATTGCATGGTCCTCGGACTCAAACCTATGGAAAAACCAACCATTTAAGGAGAATTTTAAATTGCTCAGTCCTACAGGATGATTATCTACTAAAAATTGGATTATGTCCTAGACGGAATGAAGGTCCCAACCTGTAACATCCCGTGAGTTTTTTTTTTTTTTTTTTTTTTTTTTTTTTTTTTTTTTTTTTTTTTAAAGTTAAGTCAGAATTTTTGTGGACCAAATGTGCCCCCACCTAACCCCACTACCCATCACACAATCCACTCCCTCTTTTCTCTCTTTGGCCGGTCACTCCCACTCTTGTTCTTCTTTTCTTTTTCTTTTTCAGTCAACACAACACACATACACACACTCCTCTCCCTCACCCTCCCACCGGTACATTCCTCATCATCACCCCTACCATTTTTTCTAGCAAAATCACTAGAAAATCCTCAAGAATATCACATCTTCACACAAGTTAATTGAGGTAGAATTTTTAATCTCTTTTGATGAGTATTATGTTCTTGTTTGAGGTTATTTTACCCAAGCTTTAATATTGATTTTCATGTGATTTAAGAGCTTTGGAAATGATATTCATGTGTTATACATATGGGTTTTGGTCTTGGTGGATGTATTTGATGAGTGTGTTCATGATTTTTACACTGTTGGGTATCTAAGGCTTGTTATGGTGAAAATTTAGGGGTTTTGAGGTATATTTTGTGAAATAAATTGTGAATATAATTTTATGGTTTATTTGGAGCTAGTTTAAGATCTAAATTGTTTGTTTGAAAGGATATTGTGATTTTGGTGTCATGGGTCTCTTGATGATGTTGTGAAAACCATGTGGAAACTATTTATAAAGTATTGAGGTTTTGATGTTAGAAATAATACCTTGTATGATTCATAAGTATAATGGGAGTCTATGTCTTGTAAAGTAATTGGTTGAGAAACTTTGGAGATGGAAAATATTATTTGTGAGGCTAAATCTAGGCTTGCCTAATTTAGTGCTTATTTGGCAATTCCTAATATGTAGCTAGATACAATTTCAAGCTTTGTGCTCATTGTGATAGATTTGCTTGACATTGTTTAGGTTCTAGCTAATCTCCCCTTGGAGCTTGGAGAATTAGGATTTTACGGTTGCTAGGTAAGTAGCTTTTTAATGGGTATTTTTGAAAAATAACCATATCTTATAAATATTGTTTTTGGGTCAAACACATTTTGGAAAATAAATGGTGGAACTATGTTTTTCTAAAAGGTGTTGTGTTATGACCCTACTATATATATGATTATATATGAAAATGCATATTCTTATTGCATATGGGGGATTTGCATGATTTGTTAGCAAAGAAAAGACTAGCATCTTTGATTAAATTCTAGAAAATGCGTATTATGGATTTATTGCATTATTTGCAAAAATATAAAGATGCTTTATCTTGGCCTATGTTATTTGGGAAGTTAATACAAAATCTCTTTGGCAAGAAATAAGTTGAAGGCATTGAGAACCTTGTGAATATCTTGGGCATTCAAATGTTTTATGAAACTACTTAGAAGTGAAATTATGTATTTTGAATTAAAGTTATGTGAGCTCTTTATGTTCTACCCTTGTGCTGTGACATGTGATTACTCGGTGATTACCTAGCTAGATACTATAGTCTGTGTGACATTAGTATCTTAGCACCCGTCTTTCTGATGGTTATTAGTTCGGGCTTTGTGTTGGCGATGAGTTCCGGCTTTGTGTCGGCAGTTTAGTTCCGGCTTTGTGTCGGCAATGAGTTCCGGCTTTGTGTCGGCGATTATCATGTGGCCTTGGGTTAGATTTTCTGGTTTGGAACGGTGTTGTTATTGCTCACAGTATAGTAAGTAGTTTCATGTTGAGATATTTTGAGGAATATATAGTATGTAATCTCATGAGAACATTTTGAGAAGTTTTGTGCTGTGTCAATTTATTCATTCTTGTCATATTATTTTTGGGAAATGGTTTTGTAGAAACTATTTGGAAACTCCCGAATTAAAAGCATGATTTGTAAATTGTTACCATCATGAAACTTGCATTTCCCCCACCCCCTTTAATTATGCTACTTGCTGGGCTTTGACTCATTCCATTATTTTTATAACTTTTCAGAGTAGGCAACAATCTTTTGAGACAGCTTTTTGGTGGCTAATAGTAGTTAGACTAACTACTGATGGAGGCTGAATTTTTGTGTAATGGATATATTAGATGGTGTACATCTTAGACTAGGCTTGACTCATTCTTTTGTATATTATAGTGGTTATGACTGTATTTCCACTGTTGGGACAAACTGTTGTTATGTAATTGTTGTTTTCAGACCTCTATTCTTTTATGGCCTATGGTCCTTGTAATTAATGCTTAGACCTCTGACTTACTCTGAAAGTATATTCTATGGGATGATTATGATAATTCTTGTTGTTGGCACTTGATAATAATTATGTGGATTGAATTGTCAAAAAGGAAAAATTTATAGGTACTTGAGACGTCTCTCTCATGTTTTGGACCCTTTGGGGTTTGGGGCGTGACACAACTTGTCCTCAAATTCTCAGTTCTAAGGGAACTAGTGAAAACGAGCGTTTAAGTTCGGTATGATCGCACCTAGGTCCTCGGACCGGATGCTAGAAAGGACTAGGGTTATGAAGGTCGTTAGGAAGGTGGCGAAGCACCCTAGTGCTTGGCGACCCACATGGGCAGTTCATTTTGGGTTACACATCCTCGAATGATTACCTTCTGCACAGCACCGAGCACTCAGCCCTCACCTCGGTTAGTTCGGGGTATGCAACCCTTTTTCATGTCGGCATTATTGTGCCGAGTAGTTTCAATAAGTTCAGAAATAATATCTTTTTCTTAATATGGGTTTCTGCCCTAAGCATCGTTCAGAATATAAAAATAAGAGGAAATCATATGATAGCACATCTATTTACGGCATAACCACTGCGGAAAAGAAAGAATACATAGAATAAAATAATGTCAACTTTTATTGATGTAAAGAAGCAGTACAGCGTACAATGAGAGGCTTAAACAAGCCTATACAGGAAGCTAATTACAAAAGCAAAAAAAAATAATAATAATAAATAATAATAATAATACAATGAAACGACAAATATTTCTAAACTCTGCTCTAGTAGCGACCGTGTATGAGAGGGAGACCCCCTTTGATGGATGAGGAGAAGAAGAGGAAGAAGTAAAAGCACCAGGATGGATCTGGTGATGAGAAAGAAGAAGAAGGGGAGGTAAAAAGAGGCACCAGTGAAGGAAGAGAGGAAGAAGCAGGGATACTTAGCCCCTGCATCAGCCCTGACTCCTAACAAGCTGGTGCCATATTAGCTATGCTCATAAGAGAGCGGATAGTACTGATGATGAGCAACCCCAGCTCGATTGCGCCAAAAGCTTGATGCGATTAGCTCCTGCTTCAGATTTTGGTTGAAGGAGGATGAGAAATGTCTTGAGTCTCTGCCAACCCTGTCCTGACCGAGCCATCTTAAGCTTCGGAGGGACACGGTGCTTCTGGAGAGGGTGTGGTTCCTTCACCCCCGCTTTTGCCTCAGACATATCACACTCTGGGGTTTGACTGCGCTGATAAGGAAAGCTTTGAGCGTGGCTGGAGGTTTAAGACTTTAGAAAGACTAAAGGGTCTCTATTTAAGGGTAGCAACCTCTTGTCCTGCTTCTTAGGTGGAAGGTAAGTTTTGTGGCATTTAATCCGTTCAGATTTCCAAGAAGAGCTGCAAACGAAATAGCGTCCATTCAACTCCCCAACGTCGTTTATAACCGTCAGATTTGATTGGCCTTGTAAAGGGAAGTTATTAAAGACGTGCTTTGTACACGAAAACAGCAGGGGCGCATCGGGAGTAAATCTAAAAGAATGTCTCGTAACCCGGCGCATTTTCTAGGCAGGTGAAGAAACACCGACATTAATGAAGGACAAAGTTGGGCCAGCCATGATACTGGCCCGACATCGCCAAAACCCTCCTCCCCGACCAAGAGGTCGGGCAGCAGGATTTTGAGGGGCTATTGTGGGGTCTAATAATTTGTGGCCCTGGCCCACTTTACATCAGGGCCCAAGGCCCGAGCCGAGGAGAGGAATTGCCGAGGACATACAATGAAAGTCTAAGTAGCTTTGATATATAGCCGATGATGATTCTGTCTTCGGCATCCCCAAGGCATTCCAAAAAGAAATGACAAGAACGACATAAGAATAGTTTTAGGAAGAGCCGAACATATCCGCATCGATAGATAAGGGAGCCCTGGATAGCATGGCGACAAAGGACAAAAGAAAGGCTGTCATTACTGTCATTAAATACTCTGCGGCAAACAGAGCAATACTTTTCAGCTTTTTACAACCACCCCCAACCACTCTGGGTATGGGCTGATGGGATAAGTATCAGTCTTAGAAAGTTGAACCTACACGTGGACGTTGGGAGGGGAGTGAAAGCTACTATAAAAGGAAAAATAAGCAATCCAGGAGAGGGGCTGGGAAAAAAGGCCAAGAACTAAAGCCTCCCAGACCGTCTCAAGGAGAAAGACTCTCCGAGCGAACATGGTTTAATTCTGTATGAACACCACGACTAACCACCGTTCAATGACTAAGGCCTAGCCTTTCAAACCCACGCTCTACAAATTATATTGTTTGAGTCCTCAACGTGCGAACCCAATACTGTTTTGGGGCCGTCACGAATTGAGTCCTTACAAAATATAATTAAAAACTTTTCATAAAAATAATTTTAGTAAAATAAAATTTTAAATTTCTTTAAATTTAAGAAATCAAGCTTTATTTAGAGTAAACTATTTCTTTAGAGTAAACTATTTCTACTATTTTGGTAGTAGAATTTTGTTGAGTACAATTTAATTTATTTATTTGAAAAAAAGAGTACAATTTTAAATTAAATGAAACTTAGAAAAGTTTTTTGATAAACTTGTCTAAGAATAACATTATGCCAAATGACTCTTGGAAACTGATTCCTTATAGCACTAGCATCAAATGTGCTAAATGCTAAGTTTTTAGCATTTAATACACCAAACACCAAAAACCTACCTTCATCAAATGTTTTATATGTCAAAAAAATTTGAAACATGCTACAGTAATATTCCAACTTTAGAATGGTATGGTCAAGTATGCTATAATATTTAATATTATTTTATTCTTTTCTCCCCCTTTCTCTCACATACATCTGTTGTCCTTCTTCTTCCCTTTTTTTTTTTTTCCCCTCATTTCTCTTTGCACTGTTTTCTCTCTCATATGTCTGTTTGTATTATTTTAATGGGATGATAATATTATTTTAATGTGGTGAATATTAAAATAGAACAAGTGATGTAGGGTATATTGTAAACTGGTGTGTTAAAATAAATAAAGTAGGTTTTAATGTGTTAAAATAGCATTTGGTTTGACACAGCTAATACTAGTGCTACTACAAAACCACTTAGAGTATTATTATTAGTGGTACTAAAAACCCATATTACTAAAAAGCATTATTATTGGTTTTGATGTCTTAAAAAGCTATATTGTTGTGCACTGCAGCAAGAAGCTAAAGCACAAAAAAAAAAAATCCCATTAAAATAATGTTCCTTTCCCTCTTCTTTTTTATTTTTTTATTTTTTATTTTTATTTTTTACTCAGACTCTCTTCTAACCAAGTATCAGGCATGTGTTATACTCCCTTTGCATGTGTTTGGTGGGGTTGTGGCTGTGTTGGTGGTTTCCATAGCTTTGATGGTGGTTGTGGTTATGTTTTGGCAATTGAATGAAATATTATTTTATTGTAGAATTTATATTATTTTATTGTGTTAGAAGTTAAAATAAAAACACTGATATTGTATGTTGAGATAGAGTGTTGAATGCTCAAGAGTGTGCAAGAAAACAGAGACTCGCGGCTTGATCTCGCGAGTGACTCACGGCTGCAAGCCGCCAGATGCAGTACACGTGCCAAGCATGCCAGAAGGTGAACAGTCATGCTAGTTGGAGAACTACAGGACAAAATAGGACAACTGGCCATACGGTTATCTCGCGACTGGATCTCGCAACTCAGTCAAGTCGCGAGGACAAGCCGCGAACCACCCCTATTTTGAAAAACCTGACGTTTCACATTCTCTTCTCACCCCAGTATAAATACTCCTTATACCCACAAATGAAAGAGAGCTTCTAGAGAGAATTTTGAGAGAGAAACCCTAGAGTAAAACAAGATTGATTCATCTACAATCTATACATAAGAGTCTCTTCAAATTCCTAAACTCTCTTCCTCTCCATTGTCAAATCCTTGAGAGGCATTTTACCAAAACCTTGTTCTCACCATTTCCATTACTGTGAGAGGGTTGTTTGGTGTTCTAGGAAGCAGTTAGGAAGGAACCAATTTACATTGGTTGATGCTATGGTCAAGTAGCGGAGTCCGGGAAGTTAGAAAAGAAAAAGGTTCGGTGCAACCTCATTGGAGCAAGAAGCTTGGAAGGCTTAGGTGCACTGGGTAGATTAGGCTTGGAGGGTCTATTGCTGTCCATGTATCCCAACTACATTTTCTAGTGGATTGTTTATCGCTTGGAGGGCGGCGGAGAGGTTTTACGCCGAGAGTTTCGGTTTCCTCTTCGATAACACATCGCGTGTTATCTTTGTGTTTGCATCTTCCTTCCCTTTTATCTTTGCCTTTTATTGTCTGCTGTGGGTTGTGATTTTAATTTGGCTTAAATTGTTTACCAATTCTGTTTTATAGCTTTTGTTCATTTTGCGCACACTAGTTGTTTGACATAAAGCTTGAATTGATTAATTTGTAAATTTGGGGTCTAAACGTTCAAGGGTGTTTTTACACTATTTGAACTTTCAATTGGTATCAGAGCGGGTAAACTTCTAGTAGTTTCATTACCATTTTGTGATCCTTGACTCCCTTTTGAGATGGATCGGTCTCAATCCCTAAATGCACCTCCATATTTTGATGGTAGTAATTATGCTTTTTGGAAGGTTCGCATGAGAGCATTTCTATGTTCCATTGATGAATCCATTTGGGATGCTGTTGATATAGGTTGGACCAGGCCTAAGGAAGCCAAATCCACATGGGATAAGGCAACACTCGCTGCATCTAATGCTAACAGTAAAACACTCAATACTATTTTTTGTGGGGTGTCTCCAGATGAATTTCACAGGATCTCTCACATTACCGTTGCCAATGAAGCATGAGAGATATTGGAAACCACTTACGAAGGCACGAAGAAAGTAAAAGACACCAAGCTGCAGATGCTAACCACTCAGTTTGAGGAGTTAAAAATGAGTGAGGATGAATCCTTTGACTCTTTCTATAGCAAGTTGAATGAGGTGATTGTAAGTAAGTTCAATTTGGGAGAGAAAACGGAGGATTCTAAAATTATAAGGAAGATCCTTCGATCATTACCGGAAAGTTTTCGTGCCAAAGTGACAGCAATTGAAGAGAGCAAAGACTTTGATGACATCAAAGTCCAGGAGCTAGTTGGTTCTCTTCAGACTTATGAAATGTCGCTTCCCAATCAACGGAAGAGTAAATCTCTTGCTCTTAAGACCATTAATGAGAAGGTGGAAGACCATGACTCATCGGGAGAAGATGTGGTTGACAAAGATATTGCATACCTTGTAAAAAATTTCCGAAAATTCTTGAAATTTAAGAATAATGGCAAATTTGGTGATAAAGGAAAATTCCAAAGTTCAGGAAGGGAGAAAAGGGAATTCAAAAAGAAAGATGGAAAAGCATCCCAATCTACACAAGGTGTCACTTGTTTCGAATGCAACAGGCATGGACACTTTAAGAAAGAATGTCCGAATTATTTGAAATCGAAAGGCAAAGTGTATGCCACGACATTGAGTGACTCGGATTCATCCGACTCAGATTCTGAAGAAAGTTGTGATGGAGAAGGGAACTATTAAGCTTTTATGACTATTGCCCATGTTGAGTCTTCAAACGAGTTGAATCTGCTTGTACGAGACCTTGGAAAACATAGTGATGAAGAATCATTGGGAGTTGTTGAAGAATCAGATGTTGAAGAAGATGAAAGCACAGCCAATCTTCAAGAGAATTATAACTCACTCCTGGAGAAGTCGGGTGAGTACACAAGGGTGGCCAAGGTAGTTGTGAGAAAAATGAAGAAGGCAGAGGAGGACTATAAAAGTCTCCTAATTCGATATAGGGAGGCCAAATGTGAGATAGAAACACTGAACGATGAGCTGTCAGAAGCTAACACAAAAGTGAGATTTCTTGAATAAGAAGTTGTGCAAGCAAATGCTAAAATAGAGAGGGTCACCACCAAAAAGCTAGATGATGTTATTTCATCTCAAAAGAGTTTTTCAGACAAATCCGGATTGGGATATACCGGAGGAAGTAGCTCATTTGGAAATGTCACTAAATAAGTGAAGTTTATAAAGGCCAAAGAATCAGTTGATGTTGGTCCTACTGCTGAGAAGCCCAAGATAGAGGAGAAGAGAAATGTGGGGAATGAACGGTTGTTGAATTCACGTAATCAATCTGTGGGCAGGTCTGAATCCTGAGCCAAGTCTCGTCCACGACCATAAAGAGGTCCTAGATCAAATTATGTGTGTCATCATTGCGGACTTCAAGGGCATACTCGACCAAATTGTCAAAAACTGAGAGCAATGAATAGTGCAACTCCTCAAAGGTCACGAGGACCTAGAAATTATAGAAGAAATTGGGCTAATGAACCATCAAAAGATCAAAACGGTGATCCTAGAATGATGAACGTGATGAAGATGATTGGTGCATTCAGCAACTGCTTGGAAAGCTTCACACGAAGGTTTGAAAGCCCTAATTCCCGTACCTAATCCTATAAGGAAATCACCCCAAACGCAAGTGACGTGTGGGTGAAAAAGGGTACTCATGTATAAGCATTACAACATGTCCATGCATTAATTCTTCCTATGCTTTGTGATGGTGTTTAATTGTTTGCTTATTGTTTATATTGATGGTTGTTTGTTTGTCTATTTGTGCATACTTTTGGTCATTTTTGTTTTTGATCAATCTTTTTCTTCTTATGTGTCAAAAATCCAAAAATCACATAAAAAATAGAAAATCAAAAAGTTTGATTGACATTGTTGAGTTTTGTCTCAAAACTTGTTTTGCCTTGTACCTTTGTGCTAATGGCTTTGTGCATTTTCGAGCGTAGCTTGTTTCATTGCACTCTTATCACTGTGGGAGAAATCTTGAAATCTATGTGATTGTTGTAAATAGATCTTCAAACTTGTCATGAATGATTAGTGAATAGTTATGTTGATCTTGAGACATGCATAGACTTGTGTCTATATATCTTTCCACTCTTTATTTCTTTTTGCTAAAAAGAGCTCACCAAATATAAATCTCCAAATGAAAAGAGATATTGAGCTGCAAAAGACTGTCGCACATACTAGTATTCGACTAGGAAAAAGGGAAAGCGATCAAAAATTAAAGTGAATGTTTATTCAAAAAGCCAAAGGCTATCTCATCAAGGTGAAATATCAAATATCACTCTCACAATGAAAGATGATTGTCTCAAAAGGATCAAAAAGATCAAATGTTATGATTGAAAGTGGAGTCAAATGTAAATCTCCAAGTTATGATAATCAAGTTTTGTGGGAAGTCATATATCCATACTTCTATAATTGAGATGGGTCTCATGATCTAGTACTAATTGTGTATGCCTTGGTTGAATTGATCATTGAAACTTCACATTAGACTAAGGACTATCTCATTGTTGATATCCACACACAACACATAAGTTTATGTTCAATAAATGCCATATTCATTTGTGTGATTGTACTTGTCGAAATTTGTTTTCACATACTTAATCTTTGTTAATTCAAGCACAAAAAGATTTTTGAGTGTTTTAGGTGTTTTTGGAAAGTATTTTGTTCTTAAAATCTAAAAATTTCAAAAATATTTTTTTGCCCTGTTTTGGCGACTCAGTCGCGGGTAAGTCAAGTCGCAGGCCTCAGTCGTGAGTTCGCGGGTCATTTTTGGCAATTTGTTTGCGAGTGGAAGATCCAGTCGCGAGGGTTACATAGAGATTTTCGCGGCTTAGCTCACGACTCTCTCGCGGGTAGACTCTCCAGTGTTTTGAGTGTTTTGGTGGCTTGATCTGGCGTCTTGTTGGCGACTCACTTCAGTCGTGAAAAACGCGTGTTTGGCAAAAACAGGGGCAGTTTTTAAACCTTTTTTAGTTTTCCCTCGAACTTTTTGTGACTATTCATCTTCTCTTTCATCTGTCTCCTTCCCAAACGCTCCGTGTAACCCATTTCAAACTCCATTGTTGCTTCATTTCTTCTCAAAATCATCAAGAAAAGGTATGGGTCTTATTTTCCTCATCTCATATTCTCTGTTTAGTGAATGTTTTTCTTGCCATTTGAGTAGATTCTGTATTCGAAACATTCTTCTCTTTGTTTGTTGGGTATGGCTGGTTGAGTTTGTTGTTGCCTTCATCCGTTTTCATATTGTTGGTCACATTGTGCTATTCTTTGTTCTGTGCTTTGGCTGTTGTTAATTTTCAAACTCTTTTGATAAATGGGTTTGGTACTTTTTGTGACTTACTCCATTCATTTGTGTGTGTGTTGAAGTATGCCTAAGGCATTGGATTACTTATCTAATATTAATGTATTTTCATGTTGACATAACATGCGTGTGCTTGCGTCTTGAAAGTATTTCTTTAAAACACATCATTTTCTGAATGTTATGCCTCACTGTCATGTGCTCTATTTTGGGTGTTTGTGGTTTCCACTGGTCTTTCATTTTGATGTTTTCTGCCTGTTCCTATTTTATGTGGACTTATTTATGCTATCCGTCCTTAATGTTCGAATGTTCTCAATCTGTGCATATCATGGTCATGGTAGACTGTCTCATTGACAGTTATTTCTAAATTTGTGTTTCTCTGTGACCTCTCACTCTATCACCATTTTGATCCACCTGCCTCATTGTGCACTTTAGTATTGATTGTGGTTTTATTTGGGTCTGATCCGTCTTAAGTTTTTATTTGTGTATAAAATCTCTGGTTTGCACTCTTATTTGCATTTAATCTTGTTGATATTTATCTTCTGTGGTGTTGTTTTTGGTACTTTGTTGTGTGTCTATTCTCTTGCAGATGTCTTGTCGATCCTCTAAGGGCAAAGACATTGTTACTGACGATCCAGCAACCCCAGTTGCTAAAAGGACTCGACTCTCATCTCAGTCATCTCAAGACTCCAATTTGGAGAGGTTCAGAACCCCGCTTACCTCACACATCTACTCAAACATTTTTGATAAGGCATCTCTTATAGTGGAACGGGTGGTTGAGTTTGACATCTTAGGGACCACATTTATCCCTCGAATCTTTGAGCCACGAGATTGGGCAAAGTTATTTGGGAATTTTGTCGATCCAATGGATGAACTGGTTAAGGAATGCTACTCTAATACAAGTAATCTTGGAGTAGAACTAATTTTCTAGGTCAAAGGAAATAAATTTGGCATTTCCCTAAACTCCATAGCCGATATTCTCTGCATCACTAGACCTCAGAATGTGGATCTAACTCCGTACAATGATCGAACTCCAGAGATTCAAGACATTCTACAAGTTCTAGGATCTGATCATGAAGTATCCAATACAGGCACATCCATCAGCACCGCAAAGTTTGCACCAAAGCTGACCACACTAAAGTTGATCATGTTCTCTAATCTCTACCCACTGTCCAACACTACCTTCATAAATCTTGGGAGAGCTCAATTCCTTTGTTATCTTATTACAGGAGCCCCTATTGATATCTGTGCTCACATCTTTCAAACCATGAGAAAGACCGCGGTTCGAACTGCAACTCGAGGATGTATTCCATTTTGTAGTCTCATCATGAAGTTCATTCTTCGTGAAGGCATTGTTCCTCCCTCAGATGGAAAAATGTTGACCCGTCAGCGTCCAATTTCCATATACACTCTACAAGCCAGCAGAAGTCATTCCTCTAAAACACCAAAGAGTGCACACATCTCTCCGGTTACTCCATCTGCTCCTGAGTCAGAGACACCTGTACATACCACACCTATTTCACGTGTCATCCCTGAAGTTCTACAAACTAGCATTCCGCGAGCACAAACTGATCCTCAAACTGATAGGGTGGGTAGTTTGCTTGCAAATATTCAGAAACGCATTGATGAGATGGTGACACTTCTCCACTCCACCAACAACCATGTTCAAATGCGACTCGAGACCATGGAGAATCAGCTAGAAGCTATTCAACAAAATTTAGACGATAGCCTTTAGCTATTCGTGCCAAAAAGGGCGGAGAGCATTCAGTAAGGGGGAGAAAGCTCAAAGGGAAGTGTGCATAGTCACAGGGGGAGTACACACATACTTTTGTTTTAAGACTTATCCTTTAAACTTATAGGTTTATGTTTTTGGATATTTAGTGTTACTATGGGTTTGATACACTGTGATTTTGGTGTATTTTTGTTTCTAACTCATAACTTATAAACTTGGTTTACTCTTTTTATATATATTGTTGATGTTATTCAGTATATATTGTGTTACCCATGTTGCTTATGTAAGCTTTTAGGGTTATGTTTTATGCATATTTGTAGGCTTTATGGTTTGTACCAGGCTTTATGCAGCCTTTTATGCTTTGTTTAAATCAGTACTTCTATCTAAATGTCTTGCATTTTCTTTTAAGTACTGTCACTCTTGTGCTCTTGTAGGATTGTTCCTAGATGCATATATTTGATGTATTATGCATTGGTTGAGTGTTGGGCATACAAGTAACTTGCTTTGTTCTTGTTAATTTGTATGTTCAAGTGTTCATTCCAAATGTGAATGAGCACTGTGATCACTACCTTGTAGTGATTACTTGTTTGATCAAGCCATGATTTGGTTCTTCACTTCATCTTTGTTTGATCACTTTAAGCCTGTTTTATATGCATTTCATGCTTTTTTGCATACAATGATCATGGTGTATTGTTGTGTTTCAGGAGTTTCATATTCTTATGATTCAAGTGCTTCACAGCTTCTAGAGTTAGGTGTGAGTGAGTTTTGCTCAACTGTTCCCAACTCACATGTTAAGTCTAGAGTCTGTTTTAGGGTTTTGTCACGGAATAGCCAAAGGGGGAGATTGTAAAGTTGAATTTAATCAATCATCTTGCTAGCTTTATTCCGTACCAAATTTGCTTGTATTTCAGCATTTAGTAACTCTGTATTTAGGTGGGTTTTGTTGTAAGGGTAGTGAGTGAGATAGAGTGTTGAATGCTCAAGAGTGTGCAAGAAAACAGAGACTCGTGGCTTAATCTCGCGGGTGACTTGCGGTTGCAAGCCGTCAGATGCAGCACACGTGCCAAGTATGCCAGAAGGTGAACAGTTATGCTAGCTGAAGCACTACATGACAAAATAGGACAATTGGCCATACAGTTATCTCGCGATTGGATCTCGTGACTCAGTCAAGTCGCGAGGACAAGCCGCGAGCCACCCCTGTTTTGAAAAACCTGACGTTTCACATTCTCTTCTCACTCCAGTATAAATACTCCTTATACCCACAAATGAAAGAGAGCTTCTAGAGAGAATTTTGAGAGAGAAACCCTAGAGTAAAACAAGATTGATTCATCTACAATCTATACATAAAAGTCTCTTCAAATTCCTAAACTCTCTTCCTCTCCATTGTCAAATCCTTGAGAGGCATTTTACCAAAACCTTGTTCTCACCATTTCCATTACTGTGAGAGGGCTGTTTGGTGTTCTGGGAAGCAGTTAGGAAGGAACCAATTTACATTGGTTGATGCTATGATCAAGTAGCGGAGTCCGGGAAGCTAGAAAAGAATCGGTGCAACCTCGTTGGAGTAAGGAGCTTGGAGGGCTTAGGTGCACTAGGTAGATTAGGCTTGGAGGGTCTATTGCTGTCCATGTATCCCAATTACATTTTCTAGTGGATTGTTTACCGTTTGGAGGGCGGCGGAGAGGTTTTACGCCGAGGGTTTCGGTTTCCTTTTCGATAACACATCGCATGTTGTCTTTGTGTTTGCATCTTCCTTCCCTTTTATCTTTGCTTTTTATTATCGGCTGTGGGTTGTGATTTTAATTTGGCTTAGATTGTTTACCAATTCTGTTTTATAGCTTTTGTTCATTTTCCGCACACTAGTTGCTTGACATAAAGTTTGAATTGGTTAATTTGTAAATTGGGGGTCTAAACGTTCAAAGGTGTTTTTACACTATTTGAACTTTCATATGTTTTGTAAAGTGAGAAGGTAAAATAGATAAATAGATTTTTGTGATGCTAAATAGCTAAAAAAATAACTCTACCAATGTAGATACTCACATTTTCTAGCATCAGCAATACCGAGATAGGTCTCTAAGAAGCCCGTGAAAGCTTTCTAACGGTTTGGTGTAGCCACACATTTGGGCCAGGTCTCTAAGAAGCCCATGAAGGCCTTTTAATGATTGTTAAGCTGGTATTCTTAAGTTTGTTCAAAAGAAACTGTGAATTTCACACATTTTGTAGCCTAGGGGCCATAGATGACTGAACTAGAGCTCCATGATCATTGGAATGCAAACTCATCCACTACAGAATTTTGAAGATGATTTGTACACTAATGCCAATAGCACAATATACCAAACTAATGTGACAAAATAAACGGGTACATAAAATCCTTCCCGTCTTACTATATGCTTGTTATGTTCTCTTTTGTACTAAAGCAATTTGATAAGAATTGTCCAGACCCGCACTTTTTGCTTGTTAGCCTTAGGTAGCAGCTCCACCAAATCCTACTCAGTGTAACACGCTTTGTTTCTGCACTTTTTTCTTTCATAAAACGCTATAGCTTTTGGTTATGGTTTGTGGTAGCTTTTTTTTCATTGAGGGTGATTCGGAGTCATCAACTCCTTACGAGACGAAGCTAATTCTATGTCCTCTTTTGGTCACCTACTTCAAGATGCTAAGTGTCATATAGAGAGACCTTTGGCAATTTTATTTTATTTTCCTCATGTTAGGCATGAAGGTAATTCTATAACTCATAATTTTGCAAGACATGATTTGCATGTCATAAGTTTTTGGTTTGGATAAAAGATGTTCCACCACTCCTTTATGTTGTAATTCAAATCAACTTAGTTTTGGTTCCCTAAAAAAAATTCTCAGCTTTCTTTTATATATATATATATATATATATATATTTTGTCATTGGTTGCCAACACCTAATCCGTTGGACCTAACATATTTTCAGTAAGATAACCTATTTAGAAGTCACATAATTTGCATAAATAACTCATTAAATCATTTAAATAAAATAAGGTGACTTGCTAAAATTTCTATAAAAGTTCTTTCACTAAATCAAGTGATGATTTCAGTTACGTTGTTAATTGTTATACACTTATACTAGATATGTCACACTTTCCCACCTCTTGTTTTTTTTTTTTTTCTTCCCCATTTTTTTGAACGCTAAAGTCTGAACCCACCTCCATCTATTTGATCCACTTTTCGTTACCAAAGTCTGAAACCCAAGTTTTTGTGGTATAATTAATTTTGACAAAGGTGCTCTCTTCTTCAGAAGAGTTGGTAAGGGGTCCTAGCATCATGTCTGGCCCGCTGCCTTATCACCAGCATGTGTAATTGAAGAAGAATGGTTGATAGAAGCTTGGAAAGATAAGAGAGTGTGTGGACTGAGTGACACAAGTTGCTCATCTTCAATCTTCAAAAAAATCAGTACACTATTGTAAAGGATTCCAAAAGTCTTTATCTCCCTCAGTCCTAATTTTATGAACGATTCTTGTCACACTAAAGAAGACAAAAACTTGTGATGCTAATAATGTTTCTTGTGAAAACGTAGGACTTGAGTGTTCAAGCGTGTCTTGTCTTTTTATAATAAAGCTTTAATTAGTTGCACGTTTTTCGTTTTTGATACAATGGATTGGTTGCACTTTGAAAGTTTGATGTAGATATGAATAAGATAACATCATCAATGACTACCGAGGAATTTTAATTTTGCCAGAAATTAGAGTTGCATGTGTGCCAGCTGTCAGTTTGGTATTGTAGCAGTAAGTGTCTTTATAATGCAAAATTTCAAAGTCTTATAGTTCAATTGGCACATCCTTAAATACATCAACGTCACCAAAAAAAAAAAAAAAAAAAAAACCCTAGCGAATACATGAAGTATTACAATATCGTTCTACTAACAAAAAGAAAAAGAAAAAATGAATTGACAAGAGATAAAGTGGGAATTGAAAATGTTGAGATAAGAGAAATAAAGTGAAAGAGAGCTTAGAATGATAATAGAGAAGAAGAAAAAATGAAAGAGAGAGAGAGAGCAATAGATGATGTTTGCTACAACTGTTAACCAAGTTGTTGAGGAGGGAGACGTTGTTGTGACAGCAAAGCTAAACAGAGCGAAGCTACCGACGTCGCCAAGGAGAAATCATTGCCATAGTATTTCTCTTTAATAAAATTATGAATTATTTTTATGTAATACGTTGAACGAGTTATAGATTTTGAATGATTAGGGATTTTCTTTTTTTGTTTTTCAATAGGCTTTTTGTTGGATAATTTGTTCACTTGTTATTTGAGCAAACTTTGTTTTTTGTTTAGGCTATTTTTGCGACTTTTATTGTAGTAATTTGAGAGCTTTTTTTTAAGCGGTTAAGGATTATGTTTGGCGAGCCATAATTATATTTTGAAGTAATACTATGTCCACAACATTTTCACAATAAATCTTATATGACAAACAGTTACTGGTAGGTAAAAAATATATATCAATTTTGAATCGAAATTAAAATCAGTAATAGCTTGTTACCTAGGATTTATTATAAAACTACTGTAAAAATGTTGTGGATATAGCATTACACTTATACTTTTTGAACCTAAACTCTTGTGATTATCAAGTTAGGATGTTCAATACTTTCTATATGTTGGCCAAAATAAGTTAATTTAGTATATAAAATTTTATTTTGCAAGTATTTATACAATTTTTTTTTTCAAGTCAGGGTATTCGTGTGAATACCCTAACTTGAATGTGGAGCTGCACCCATACATAAAGTACTTTGGGTTCAGGGGGAGAGGGATCTAGTTGTGGGGTTAATCTCTTGCAAAAACATTTGAAGTGCAACTTAATGTCGTCACTATTGTTTCTAATACGTTGCAAATAATTTTTGTGAGAGCCTTTTTGCTCTCACAAAAAATTTCAACAACGCCATTATTGGTTGCCAAAAAGTAATTCGTCAATTGGAAACTTACAAATAACAAATTGCAAGGCCATAAAGGCCCAAACAAATAGTTGTTCCCCTCACCAAAAATAAGTTGTTGACTTTTCTCGTTGTTTAGTAATAGATTTGTTAAGAAACAATTGTGAACTACCCTCGTAAATTAACTAGTAGAGAAGGTATTGCCACAAAATTCCTTTTAGCAACAAGAGCAAATACGACGACTTGGTAGGGTCATATACCCTCGCTAGTAACATTTTGTGATGATATTTAATATTTTACTAGAAAGTTTTAGCCTTGCAAATAGGCATTCTTCTTGTAGTTATTTACCTCTGTCCAGATTTTCTAAACAATAATTGTCCAAGCTTTTAATGTTCTCCACTTGAGAGGCATTTTAGTTTTTTAAAATTCATTCGATGTATTGGTGTTGCTCGAATTAGTTATTATTACTACTTGTGGGGTTATTGTCATAGTAGCTTGCTATTTACAACTAGGTTGTCATACCTAGCTGAAGTAGATTTAGTTTTCTTTTTACGGCTACCACCGGTTGGGTTGGTTTTTAAATTTTTTAATATGACGAAATTGTGTTGGATAGAAAATACCTTAAATCAAATCAAATCTGATCTGATTTATGCATGTTAAATATTAGTAACGCGATGTGTTATACCATGTTGTGTATGCTAGAGTGGATGCGGAAGAGAAAGCATAGAAGAGGAACTTCGAGAATACGAGGGTTACGTGGTTTCAGCCTTGACGGCTTACATCCACGGAGGAATCCCTTAAGGGCTACATCTTTATTATGTATAAGAGTGTAGTACAATAACCTCCTATGTTACAATAAACCCTAACATGAGTATATATAGGCGACTAAACCCTAGACTACTAATACAAGCAAGATTGGGCTTGGGCCTATTACATTGGGCTAATATATGTTTAATATATATCTCTAACAGCTCTGATACCATGTTAAATATTAGCAACGCGATGTGTTATACCATGTTGTGTATGCTAGAGTGGATGCGGAAGAGAAAGCATAGAAGAGGAACACCGAGAACACGAGGGTTACGTGGTTCAGCCTTGACGGCTTACATCCACGGAGGAATCCCTTAAGGGCTATATCTTTATTATGTATAAGAGTGTAGTACAATAACCTCCTATGTTACAATGAACCCTAACATGAGTATATATAGGCGACTAGACCCTAGACTACTAATACAAGCAGGATTGGGCTTGGGCCTATTACATTGGGCTAATATATGTTTAATATATATCTCTAACAATGCACACCCTAAGTAAAAAGTTTCACGATCTTCTGTTATAAAAATTAGTGAAAAGATTAGTGTCTTATTTCCCTTTGTCCTAATTTTCTAAATGATACTTGTACAAGATTTTAATCATGTCCACTTGAGAGGCATATTAGGTTTTAAAATTTTCATTCAATTTATTGGTTTTATTCAATTTAACAATTAATTCATCTTTTTCAAGTTTCGCCCTTTTAACTCTTATTGAGTTTTTTTAGAAATTTTCAAAAGTTAGATAATTCCCCACAAAAGTTTCACGTATACTTCTAAAAGCGACAACATCAATGTTTTCTTTATTTAAAAATTCCTTGGTAAGGAAATTAGTCCTTTTTTTTTTTTGAATAAATTAGCCATGTATTTAGAATGTACATGAATCATTAAGCCATCTAAATAAAATAAGGATAGTTCAGATTATTAGCTGTTTTAAGTTGTATGTCAAACGCTGTTCATGCAGACTTTGGTCTAACAACTGAAAATTCTTTTTTTTCTTTCTTCCTTTTTTGGGATAATTCGATATTAGCAATAGAGAATGGGTGATTTGCACTCTAGATGTCTTCAAAATGTCATGAAGTATCAAATATATATTAGTATTTAGCTTGGTATCAACTATATATAATTAGATTTAAAATCTTGGTATTACGCTTGTCGGTCAACTCTAGATGTCTTTGCAAAATTTATTTGCATGGATTACCAAGTTTCTAGAATGTTTATAAAAAATAACAAATTCTCGTGAAGTTGTTATACTAAATATATGACACTTCCACACCTCTTTTACCTTTTTCCTTTGCCAAACCCACCTCCATGTGTAAGAATGTTTGATGCACTTTTCAACTACCAAATAATAAAATTGGGAGATATAAATCATATAATATATAGATATACACTTGACCAATAAGCTAAATACCAAGATTTTATATCTAATTATATATTATACTAACTACTTAATTTTTACCAATCACACTATTTATACGTTAATATTACAACAACAAGAACCATTTTACAATTGATCAAAATAAAATCCTAGTTTCATGTGGTATAATTTTGACAAGGAGCGCTGTCTTATTCAAAATAAATTGGTAAGCGGTCCTATCATCATGGATGGCCTGCTGCCTTTTCCCCAGCATACCTTATAGAAAAATGATATCTGAGACTTTGAGCGAAACTTGGAAAGATAAGAGAGTGTGTGGATTGGATGACACAAGAGGTCAATATGCTAGTTTCAATCTGAAATTTTTTTTTTTTTTTTTTTTTCTCTCTCTCTTGCATCTTCAGAAGAATCTATACACTTTTGTAAGGATTTCAAAAGTCTTGTCCTTGGTCCTAATTTTATTCTATGAACGAAACTTGTCAATACTAAAGAAGACCCAAACTTCTTATCGAAAAATAGATGACACAAACTCGTGATGCACGCGAGGATCTAATTACGGTTATAATATGTATCCTGTCAAAATGTAGGCCTCGACATTTTATGTACGATCAATCAAGTAGTGAAAAGTGGAAATGTTCAATCATGTTTTGTCTTGTTATAACAAAGCTTTAATTAGTTGTGATTTTTTTAAATTGAATTGGTTGCATTATGAAAGTATGACTTAGTTATGAAACATCATCAATGATGACTGAGAAATTTCAGATTTGCCAAAAATTTAAGTTGCATTTGTGCGAATTGGGCCAGGTCTCTAAGAATCCCATGAAGGCCGTTTAATGATTGTTAAGCTGGTATTCTTAAGTTTGTTCAAAAGAAACTATGAATTTCACACATTTTGTAGCTTAGGGGCTATAGATGACTGAACTAGAGCTCCATGATCATTGGAATGCAAACTCATCCACTACAGAATTTTGAAGATGATTTGTACACTAATACCAATAGCACAATATACCAAACTAATGTGACAAAATAAACGGGTACATAAAATCCTTCCCGTTTACTATATGCTTGTTATGTTCTCTTTTGTACTTAAGCATTTGATAAGAATTGTCCAGACCCGCACTTTTTGCTTGTTAGCCTTAGGTAGCAGCTCCACCAAATCCTACTCAGCGTAACACGCTTTGTTTCTGCACTTTTTTCTTTCATAAAACGCTATTGCTTTTGGTTATGGTTTGTGGTAGCTTTTTTTTCATTGAGGGTGATTCGGAGTCATCAACTCCTTACGAGACGAAGCTAATTCTATGTCCTCTTTTGGTCACCTACTTCAAGATGCTAAGTGTCATATAGAGAGACCTTTGGCAATTTTATTTTATTTTCCTCATGTTAGGCATGAAGGTAATTCTATAACTCATAATTTTGCAAGACATGATTTGCATGTCATAAGTTTTTGGTTTGGATAAAAGATGGTCCACCTCTCCTTTATGTTGTAATTCAAACCAACTTAGTTTTGGTTCCCTAAAAAAAATTCTCAGCTTTCTTTTATATATATATTTTGTCATTGGTTGCCAACACCTAATCCGTTGGACCTAACATATTTTCAGTAAGATAACCTATTTAGAAGTCACATAATTTGCATAAATAACTCATTAAATCATTTAAATAAAATAAGGTGACTTGCTAAAATTTCTATAAAAGTTCTTTCACTAAATCAAGTGATGATTTCAGTTACGTTGTTAATTGTTATACACTTATACTAGATATGTCACACTTTCCCACCTCTTGTTTTTTTTTTTTCTTCCCCATTTTTTTGAACGCTAAAGTCTGAACCCGGCCACCTCCATCTATTTGATCCACTTTTCGTTACCAAAGTCTGAAACCCAAGTTTTTGTGGTATAATTAATTTTGACAAAGGTGCTCTCTTCTTCAGAAGAGTTGGTAAGGGGTCCTAGCATCATGTCTGGCCCGCTGCCTTATCACCAGCATGTGTAATTGAAGAAGAATGGTTGATAGAAGCTTGGAAAGATAAGAGAGTGTGTGGACTGAGTGACACAAGTTGCTCATCTTCAATCTTCAAAAAAATCAGTACACTATTGTAAAGGATTCCAAAAGTCTTTATCTCCCTCAGTCCTAATTTTATGAACGATTCTTGTCATACTAAAGAAGACAAAAACTTGTGATGCTAATAATGTTTCTTGTGAAAACGTAGGACTTGAGTGTTCAAGCGTGTCTTGTCTTTTTATAATAAAGCTTTAATTAGTTGCACGTTTTTCGTTTTTGATACACTGGATTGGTTGCACTTTGAAAGTTTGATGTAGATAAGAATAAGATAACATCATCAATGACTACCGAGGAATTTTAGTTTCGCCAGAAATTAGAGTTGCATGTGTGCCAGCTGTCAGTTTGGTATTGTAGCAGTAAGTGTCTTTATAATGCAAAATTTCAAAGTCTTATAGTTCAATTGGCACATCCTTAAATACATCAATGTCACCAAAAAAAAAAAAAACCCCTAGCGAATACATGAAGTATTACAATATCGTTCTACTAACAAAAAGAAAAAGAAAAAATGAATTGACAAGAGATAAAGTGGGAATTGAAAATGCTGAGATAAGAGAAATAAAGTGAAAGAGAGCTTATAATGATAATAGAGAAGAAGAAAAAATGAAAGAGAGAGAGAGCAATAGATGATGTTTGCTACAACTGTTAACCAAGTTGCTGAGGAGGGAGACGTTGTTGTGACAGCAAAGCTGAACAGAGCAAAGCTACCGACGTCGCTAAGGAGAAATCATTGCCATAGTATTTCTCTTTAATAAAATTATGAATTATTTTTATGTAATACGTTGAACGAGTTATAGATTTTGAATGATTAGGGATTTTCTTTTTTGTTTTTCAATAGGCTTTTTGTTGGATAATTTGTTCACTTGTTATTTGAGCAAACTTTGTTTTTTATTTAGGCTATTTTTGCGACTTTTATTGTAGTAAGTTGAGAGCTTTTTTTAAGCGGTTAAGGATTATGTTTGGCGAGCCATAATTATATTTTGAAGTAATACTATGTCCACAACATTTTCATAATAAATCTTATATGACAAACAGTTATTGGTAGGTAAAAAATATATATCAATATTGAATCGAAATTAAAATCAGTAATAGCTTGTCACCTAGGATTTATTATAAAACTACTGTAAAAATGTTGTGGATATAACATTACGCTTATACTTTTTGAACCTAAACACTTGTGATTATCAAGTTAGGATGTTCAATACTTTCTATATGTTGGCCAAAATAAGTTAATTTAGTATATAAATTGTTATTTTGCAAGTATTTATGCAAATTTTTTTTTTCAAGTCAGGGTATTCATGTGAATACCCTAACTTGAATGTGGAGTTGCACCCATACATAAAGTACTTTGGGTTCAGGGGGAGAGGGGTCTAGTTGTGGGGTTAACCTCTTGCAAAAACATTTGAAGTGCAACTTAATGTCGTCACTATTGTTTCTAATACGTTGCAAATAATTTTTGTGAGAGCCTTTTTGCTCTCACAAAAAATTTCAACAACGCCATTATTGGTTGCCAAAAGGTAATTCGTCAATTTGAAACCTACAAATAACAAATTGCAAGGCCATAAAGGCCCAAACAAATAGTTGTTCCCCTCACCAAAAATAAGTTGTTGACTTTTCTCATTGTTTAGTAATAGATTTGTTAAGAAACAATAGTGAACTACGCTCGTAAATTAACTATTAGCGAAGGTATTGCCACAAAATTCCTTTTAGCAACAAGAACAAATACGACGACTTTGTAGGGTCATATGCTCTCGCTAGTAACCTTTTGTGATGATATTTAATATTTTACTAGAAAGTTTTAGCCTTGCAAATAGGCATTCTTCTTGTAGTTATTTACCTCTGTCCTGATTTTCTAAACAATAATTGTCCAAGCTTTTAATGTTCTCCCCTTGAGAGGCATTTTAGTTTTTTTAAAATTCATTCGATGTATTGGTGTTGCTCGAATTAGTTATTATTACTATACTTGTGGGGTTATTGTCATAGTAGCTTGCTATTTACAACTAGGTTGTCATACCTAGCTGAAGTAGATTTAGTTTTCTTTTTACGGCTACCACCGGTTGGGTTGGTTTTTAAATTTTTTAATATGACGAAATTGGGTTGGATAGAAAATACCTTAAATCAAATCCAATCTGATTCGATTTATGCACACCCTAAGTAAAAAGTTTCTCGATCTTCTATTATAAAAATTAGTGAAAAGATTAGTGTCTTATTTCCCTTTGTCCTAATTTTCTAAATGATACTTGTACAAGCTTTTAATCATGTCCACTTGAGAGGCATATTAGGTTTTAAAATTTTCATTCAATTTATAGGTTTTATTCAATTTAACAATTAATTCATCTTTTTTAAGTTTCGCCCTTTTAACTCTTACTGACTTTTTTTAGAAATTTTCAAAAGAAGATAATTCCCTACAAAAGTTTCATGTATACTTCTAATTAAAAGCAACAGCATCAATGTTTTCTTTATTAAAAAATTTCATTGTTTGGAAATTACCCATTGTTTTTTTTTTTTTTTTTTTGAATAAATTAGTCATGTATTTAGAATGTACATGAATCATTAAGCCATCTAAATAAAATAAGGATAGTTCAGATTATTAGCTGTTTTAAGTTGTATGTCAAACGCTGTTCATGCAGACTTTGGTCTAACAACTGAAAATTCTTCTTTCTTTTTTTTTTCCTTTTTAGGGATAATTCGATATTAGAAATAGAGAACGGGCGATTTGAACTCTAGATATCTTGGAAATCTCATGTAGTATCTATTATATATTAGTATTTAGCTTGGTATCAACTATATATAATTAGATTTAAAATCTTGTTATTAAGCTTGTCGGTCAACTCCAGATGTCTTTGCAAAAATTATTTGCATGGATTACCAAGTTTCTTGAATGCTTATAAAAAATAACAAATTCTCGTGAAGTTGTTATACTAAATATATGACGCTTCCACACCTCTTTTTGCTTTTTCCTTTGCCAAACCCACCTCCATGTGTCAGAGTGTTTGATGCACTTTTCAACTACCATATAATAAAATTGGGAGATATAAATCATATAATATATAGATATACACTTCACTGATAAGCTTAATACCAAGATTTTATATCTAATTATTTATTATACTAACTACTTAATTTTTACCAATCACACTATTTATACAATAATATTACAACGGCAAGAACCATTTTACAATTGATCAAAATAAAATCCTAGTTTCATGTGGTATAATTTTGACAAGGAGCTGTCTTATTCAAAATAAATTGGTAGGCGGTCCTATTATCATGGCTGGTCCGCTGCCTTTTCCCCAGCATACCTTATAGAAAAATGATATCTGAGACTTTGAGAGAAACTTGGAAAGATAAGAGAGTGTGTGGATTGGATGACACAAGAGGTCAATATGCTAGTTTCAATCTGATTTTTTTCTTTTGTTTTTCTTGAATCTTCAGAAGAATCTATACACTTTTGTAAGGATTTCAAAAGTCTTGGTCCTAATTTTATTCTATGAACAAAACTTGTCAATACTAGAGAAGACACAAACTTCTTATCTAAATAGAGATGACACAAACTCGTGATGCACGCGAGGATCAAATTATGGTTATAATATGTTTCTTGTCAAAATGTAGGCCTTGACATTTTATGAACGATCAATCGAGTAGTGAAAAGTGTAAATGTTCAATCATGTTTTGTCTTGTTATAACAGAGCTTTAATTAGTTGTAATTTTTTTAAATTGAATTGGTTGCATTATGAAAGTATGACCTAGTTATGAAACATCATCAATGATGACTGAGAAATTTCAGAAATTTAAGTTGCATTTGTGCGAACTGTCAGGTTTGGTATCCTTGCATGAAATGACTTTATCATAAATCGCTTTAACTAATTAATTGGAACTAGTTATTATAACCTAATAGTGGGATATTGTCATAAATAGATAGGCTTACTCACTACAACAAAATGTATTTTCAGTGACGAAAAAATTTGTCACTAAATGTCCAGTTTTTCGTCGCTAAGAACCTTTAACGATGTGATCTACTAATTAGCAATGAAACTCATTTCGTCACTAAAACCCTGTTGCTAAAAGTCCTGGCGACGAAAAATTTCATTACTAAAAGTCCGATCTGTTTAAAAAAAAAAAAAAAAAAAAAAAAAACATTTAGTAACGAAAACGTTTCGTCGCTAAATGTTTTCCTCACTAAAAACACTATTCAAGGATGAAAATATTTCGTCGCAAAAAACACTATAGTTTATTAAATCATATTTAGTGACGAACAATTTCGTCACTAAAACTATTTTCGAGTACATATAGTGACGAAAAAGTTCGTCACTAAAACTATTTTTAAGAAAATCCAAGCACATATAGCAATGAAAATTTTCGTCACTAAAACCATTTCTTACAAAATTCTGCAACATTTAGCGACAAAATATTTTGTCACTAAAACAATTTTTTGTTGCTATATTTGTAAAGGAAAAATTCGTCGTTAAAACTTATTTTCTGTTTTTATTTTTTTCATGGCTTTGATATTAACCTATAACCTGTCATTACATTATTAAAACCTCACATTTGAATAACGCATTTATTTCAACAAAACATTTACAAAAAATCGATCCATACATTCCACAAGTAAAAAATAAAACAAGTATTTAATTCAAACTCCTTCCATACAATAATTTTTTGCAACACATACAATAACTCAAGATGTTTTATAAGAATACAAAATATATAGCATAATATAATTAGAACCAAGGGAAGATGTCCTCATATGTCTTCAAGTAATGCCAAAAGTAAATCCCTTAAAAGCCACCAATAAGAATCTGCACAAATATAAAAACAATATTACATTAAAATCGTAAAGTAAAAACATTAATTATGTTATAAGAAACATTTCTAACAATGCATTAAGAGTAGCCACACCAATGAATTAAAATCACAACTCCTAATGTATAAACTGTAGAAAGCAAGTATAGATTTTCAAGTGTAATATAATATAATTAGTTTCAAATAATGCATCAAAAAAAGTAGTCACACCATGTAGTGTGGGTCAATTGCTAAAATATAGTACTAACCAATAAGTGTTTTAACTTAAAGATGAACCACCACCATAGGTAAGAGCGTTATCATAACCCTTGCTTCTCAAAAAATTAAGAATATTCTTTTAGACCTCTTCTCGCTTACAAGTATTAAAAACAATTACATAATATCCATCACATATAAATCAAAAATATTCATTTACAATTCCAAAAAATAAAACACTCCCAATAAAAATTTAAACCACCTTATAACTCCATGCAAGTCACCCGCTTGCTCCAACACAACAACCCACCACAAAAACAATAATCAATATCACAATATATAATGCTTACAAGTATTAAAAACAATTACATAATATCCATCACATATAAATCAACAATATTCATTTACAATTCCAAAAAGTAAGATACTCCCAATATAAATTTAAACCACCTTATAACACCATACAAGTTACCTACTTGCTCTAATACAATAATCCACCACAAAACCAATCATCGACATCACAAGTATAAACATTTTTAAGTATTTAAACAAATTTTACTTACTATGCTCAAGCCAAGCATACACCTTTAAGAAAAAATCCAAAATTATCAAAAATAATGAATATTTAACCTACAAAAGAAAAGTTTAATTTATAAAGAGTTTATCAATACACTTACTAGCTATCATAGCATAATTTTCACGACCTAAACCTGTACTTCAAAATTTAGAGCACGACTGGCATGTTAATATCAAGTTTACCTCAATATTAACACAAACCAACCTAAGCTAAAGGTGCTTATCAAGAATAGTTTCTTGTATTCCTTCTTATTTTCTTGCATAAAAGCCACTATTCTTTTACATAAATATTTTATAATAGTAGCATATCTATTTCATTCTTTAAATAATACATTCATGATATAAGTAATCATCAATATGCTAAAATTATCATATATATAGGATTCAATAAGTCACAAACATAAATCTTTACCTAAATCATACTTATATGTAATATCTCTAATTAAAAGATTTTGATGCATAATAATTTTCTAAATAGTCCTTATACTTATCAAACGCACATGTCACACATCCCTTACTTAAAAACAGAAGACACAAGAGATTTGTATAAGAGAAGCTCAAGTGTCCATGTTCTTGTTCTCATCACTTAGATGAAAGACCAAAACTTATTACTAAAAACTCTTCCTAAATATATAAACTTATACATTAATCACAACCTAACTCTTAAACTCAAGAAATTCCTTAATTCTAATCACACAAGGTTCCCTAAAGCATATGATACATTTATTAAACACGTTATGTACCCAAACCATAGAGAAACCAAGGTATAAAATTTATTTACGATCCAAATATACCAAAGGATAAGCATACTAATTTATAGCTCAAAACATTCACCCTAACTTTAGAATTAAATTCTCAAAGTCAGGTATATCATATGTTGTTCACTTCTCATTTCAGCAACATATGCCTTATTTGTAAAATACAAATGAGCTATCCATACACATCCAAACATCATGCAATTTTACAGAACCACTCCCCTGGATGTGTAGTATATACCATATCAATTTCAGAGTCAAAGCATAAAACCATGATTAATTAAAAATCATATAAGACAACATGCTCAAATCTGTCCTGACAGAATTTCATGCAATTTAGAAATTAGACCATTATTTTTATATTGATCCAAATGCTATGAAACCACTCCCATTACAACCATGTGTGTCTTAAAATTCATAAAAACTACTCTTAGTATCTTAATTCACGAAATATGATTTAATCCAAATGTTTCTTGTTGTAAATATAAAATTTGTCACAGTGACAGCTTTAACATGTTTTCTTACAAAATCATCACCTAATAGCAATTAACCTTCACTTCATGTGGGTATTTTATACCTATACTATACGTGTTAGATTACATGAATAGGCATCTAAAAGACCATGATATCTTCAATCTTTCAAATAGCTAACACAAAACCATAAATTTCAACTTCGAATAATTAGATTAGAGAACATAGAGCTGAAACTAAAGCAAACCATTACACCATTAAAATACTCATAACAGAAAATAAACATATCATTATGTACCCAAACCATAGAGAAACCTAGGCATAAAATTTATCTATGATCCAAACATACCAAAGGATAAGCATACTAATTTATAGCTCGAAATATTCACTCTAACTTTATAATTAAATCCTCAAAGTCAGGTGTATCATATACTGTTCACTGCTCATTTCAGCAGCATATACCTCATTTGTAAAAGACAAATGGGCTATCCATACAAATCCAAATGTCATGCAATTTTACAGAACCACCCGCTAGATGTCTAGTATATACCATATCAATTTCAGAGTCAAAGCATAAAACAATGATTAATTAAAAATCATACAAGACAACATGCTCAAATCTGTCCTAACAGAATTTCATGCAACTTAGAAATTAAACTATTATTTTTATATTGATCCAAATGCTATAAGATTACTTCCATTACAATCATGTGTGTCTTAGAATTCATAAATAGCATCCTAATTCACGAAATATGATTTAATCCAAATGTTTCTTGTTAAAAACACAAAATCTGTCACAATGACAACTTTAACAAGTTTTCTTACAAAATCATCAACTAATCGCAATTGACCTTTACTTCATATGGGTATTTTATACCTATACTATACATGTTAGATTACATGAATAGGCATTTAAAAGACCATGATATCTTCTATAAAGTTGTAATTTACAACTATGTTTTATGTTGGCTTTATTCCATGACAAAAAATGTTGTAATTGTTTTAATTTTGATCCTTGTATTTTGTGGGATTTTATTGTATTGGATTTAGTATTAAGTTGGTGAAAAATCAAGCATGAATTAAAGAATCACTGGATTTCACGAGAGTCTCGCTAGAAGCTAACCCGCGAAAGAGCCGCGTGAAAAGCACATGCTGGAAGTTGAAGAGTCATGCCTGCCTAGAGAATTTCATGAGTGTCTTGTGGGTAAGACCTTCTTGCGAGATAGTCGTGAAACATTATGTCTGGAGGATTTTTAAGTGTGACTTTCTTACCCTTCATCCATGCAGTATATACCCTCATTACCCACAAATTGTAAGGAGGCTATTCAAAGAAAAAAACCTTAGATAGGTTTTCAACAATACACACACCCATCTTTTAGAGAGAGAGCTACTCATCCTTAATGAAAAATCATTCTAACATCTTCTCCTTCCCTCTCCCATTGTCATACCTTAAAAGGAGATTTGTACCCGAACACAACCCACACCTATTCAGAGTGTAAAGAGTGTTTTGGAGCTTAGGAAGCTTTGGGGATTTTTCAAGAGAAGCCAGTGAGGCTTGGCGGATGCAATCAGGCGTATTGCGGGATCTAGAAAGCTAGAGAAGGCACGGTTCCGAAAAACCTTGTTGGAGTAGGAGCTTGGAGGGCTTAGGTGCATTGGGTAGATTAGACTTGGAGGGTCTCTTGTTATCCGTGTATCCCAATTTATTGTCTAGTGGATCGATTTACTGCTTTGAGGGCCGCGGAGAGGTTTTTTGCCGAGTTCTTCGGTTTCCTCTTCGATAACACATCGGCATGTTATCTTGTGTTTGCATTCTCTCTTCCCTTACTCTTGTGCTTTATTTTTATTGTGCATTGTTCATGTTTATGCACTAGAGTAGTATTGGTTGTTTGCGCTTCATTTACTCTTGTTTCCGCACTTAGATAAGTTAGAGTAAAATCAACCAAGCCATAATCTTTTATTTGGAGGTCTAAACAAGCTCTTGTGTTTTCACACAAATTCGGGCTTTCATCTTCAATCTTTCAAATAACTTACACAAAACCACAAATTTCAACTTCTAACAATCAGATTAGAGAACATAGAATTGAAACTAAAGTAAACCATTACACCATTAAAATACTCATAACAGTAAATAAACATATTATTAACTTCCCACAATTGAAGTTGAAACTTTAATAAGAACAGGCTTTGATTCAACAATTTTACAAAACCCATTAACTCATACTTACACTTACAAGAAAAAAACTCAAAACCCATATCATTTAATCAAATGCAAACCAAATATTACCAAAAAAAAAAAACTTACAATGCTGAAATCAATGGAGAAGAACAAGCTTTGATTCAACAATTTTACAAAACCTATTAACTCATACTTACACTTATAAGAAAAAAACTCAAAACTCATATCATTTAATCAAATACAAACCAAATATTACCAAAAAAAAAAAAACTTACAATGTTGAAATCAGTGGAGGAAGGGGATTGGGTAGGTGTCGCCGGCAGGGGCTGGGTCGGCGCTAGTGGGCTAGGTCAACGATGTGAGGGAGAGAGTGAGTGAGGGAAAAAAAGTGGCTGATAAGTGTGATATATATATATATATATATATATAAAATACCTCTTTAGTGATGACTTGGGTTTCTTCGCTATTGCCTGCCTTTAGTGACGAATTAGAGTTCCGTTAATGCCTGAAGGATAATCGAACTGATTTTTAAGCAACAAAATGGTTTCATCATTGTTAGGTTCTTTTAGCGACGACATTTGTTTCGTTGCTGAGAATCTCCCAACAAAATCTATAGTGACAAAATTATTTCATCGCAAAAAACTTAGAGTTTCAGCGACGAAAAATTTCGTCTCTATAGACTTATTAAATTTGCGCCATACTTTTTCCTTTTGGCGCCCTTGTTTCAAATCAACAAATAGCGATGAAATTTCAATTTTGTCACTAAAAGTCATTATTTTTTCATTTTTAGCAACAAAATTCAAATGTCATCGCTAAAGGTTATTATTTTTTGTGATGAAATTCAAATTTCATCACTAAATGTAAGTTTTCAGTGACGAAAAATTTTTCCTCACTAAAATTCGTCACTAAAAATACATTTTGTTATAATAATAATAATAATAATCATGTAAAGTTGTGATTTACAACTATTTTGTGTTGGCTTTTATTCCGTGACAAATTTGATTATAATTATGTTCAATCTTATGTACTTTATATTTTATGTGGGATTTCATTGTAAGGGTTGTGTGCGAGAGAGAGTGTGAAGACTTAAGGCAAATTGAAGACCAAGAAGTTTTCGCGGGTAGCTCGCAAGAAGCTTTCCCATGAAGTGAACCATGTGCTTAGCACATGACTAGAATGCAAAAAGTCATGACAGATGGTAATAGTTGGTTTTCGCGATTGTCTCACGAGTAAAGCCTTCTCATGAGATACCCGTGAAACATTTTGTTTTTCCAATTTGTCATATCTAATACACCCTGTCCCTAACCACACTATATATACCCATAATACCCACAGATGTTGAGGAGTGCTTTTTAAAAAGAAAACCCTAGCCACAACCTTTGAGAGTGAAAGATTGTTATACCCACAATTCTCTACACAATCCATTATGGTTTTCCTCAACTCCATCCTCTCCATTTCCAAATTCTTGAGAGGTTGATAACCCAAACACTTATCATACCTATTCTGAGTGTCAAGTGAGGTTTTGGTGCTGCAAGGAAGCATTGGAAGAAGCCAAGCTTTAGCGGATGCAATCGGGCGTATTGCGGGATCCGAAAATCTAGACAAGACACGGTTTCGAGAAGCCTTGTTGGAGTAGGAGCTTGGAGGGATTAGGTGCATTGGGTAGATTAGGCTTGGAGGGTTCTTGCTATTCGTGTATCCTAACTGATTGTCTAATGGATCGATTTACCACTTGGAGGGCAGCGAAGAGGTTTTACACTGAGTACTTCGGTTTCCTCTTCGATAACACATCGGCGTGTTATCTTGTGTTTTCATTCTTCTTCCCTACTCTTTTAGCTTTCATTTTACTGCTGTGTTTTATTGTTTATCCACTCGCATTTACTTTATTCCACACTTAGTTTAAGTTAGAGTAGAATCAACCGAGCCGTAATTTTTTTTTAATTTAGGGGTCTAAACAGCTCTTGAAAATGTAGAGTTTTTATATTCTCTCTTAATGGCTTTTAGAAATCCGCCCCTCAGCCTTACGATGTCTGGTATACTTGAAAAATGGTGTCAAGGTATACTTGAAAAACTGAATCTGCTATTCTCGACTGATCCAGAGTAGTGTCAAGAGTGTGTTGAGAAAATAAAATCTCTTTTATCTTTGAGCTAAACTTAGGTCTTCATCTTGGGATAGGTGGTAAGCCTTTGCCGTGATTTTCCTATGGAATACTTTTTCCATTTGCTCAACCTATGTCACCAAATTGCATATTTTCTTTTTCTCTCTTTTTTTTAAATAGTTCAATATTGTGTGTGATGACCTTATTCAAAGCCATTATAATAATTGCATTAATTAATAAACTTGGCTTAATAAAGTGGTAATTTGGCACAACCGGACCGGGGTCTAAACTTGTCCCAATAGAACCTAAGAAGATTATTTAGAAAAATTCTGGGTATTTTGATGATAGAAAAATAAGAAAAGATTGGTTAATCAAATACTTTGTTTCTTTCTTATATGTTTGTTTAGATGTAACAAAAATTAAAGCAAAAGTTAACGGCAAAGACACTTTTGACACAACTTTAATAATTTAAAGTCTAAAATGACACATTTAAAAAAAGAGAAATATATGGGTATTAGAATTGATTGGGTGTAGTTGTGCTTATTCTTAAATATGTAATAAAATGATGTGACATGTTTGGATTGGAAGGGTAAAATATAGGTTTTACACCACATCCTTACAGAATTTAATCTTATATAAAAAAAAAAAATTCATGTTTAATTAAAAAATATTAAGTTTTGTTTTTTTTTTTTTTTTTTTTTTTTTTTGAGAGATTATTATAATATGCTGCTAGCCCCGCAGCTCAAACCTTTTCCTCCCTAGACCCCCAAGTACTTTGCACATGGGGAGGTGCCAATTCAGCTACAAGGCTGTTGGTCAAAACTAAACTGATTAGCTGATTTTCAAATTTGAAATTAAAAGTTCCTTGAATGGTGAGAAATATCCAAATTGATCATTCTATCCAAATTTTTGTCTCTCTATATTTCAATCTTATTAAAAAATCTATTGAAAATATTCTTAAAATTAAAAATCTGTTTAAATTAAAGTTTCATTGTAGGTTTGGTTTTTTCTAATGCCCTTTCTCAACAGAGGGAGATGTTAAGATAAAATGATCTATTTGAATTTGAATATTTCTCGAACTCCGGTAACTTCAGATTTCAAGTTAAAAGATCATCATGATGCTAGTTTGATTCTTTATCTAAAATATATGGGTTTTTTTTACCCCTCTTTTTTATATATAATTTGGAGAAAGGAGCTCTACATTTCAATAAAGTTAGTAAGAGGTCCAACCATGCTGCTATCATGTCTAACCTATAAATAAATTAAGTTATTTATAAACAACTTGAGCTCAACTTGTGGAAAAAACTTTTTTATATTCACTTATTTATCAAATAAATCAAGTCCAAGTTTTGATTCAACTATTAAATAAACATGATAATGTGTTTATGAACAAGCTTGTGAACATAATGCTCAATTGAAATATATATATATATATATAATATTAATTTTTATATATAAAATTGTCTAGAAATATATTTATATAGACTTGAAATTTGATTGTATATGTTTATAAATAGGTTCATATGATATAAAATTATTATTTGAAGTTTATTGACAATATAAACAATCCATTACTCCACTTATAAAAAATATTCATAGATTTGAGAAGAAGTAAAAAAAAATTCACAATTTTACTATATAAAGGGAAAGAATAAATCAAGTAGCTTGTGAATAAGTTCAAGCTTTTTTTATAAGAAAATGAACTAATCTTGAACATATAATCCTGTTTAATGATAAACTCAATGTCAACTCTCGAAATAAAATAATAGATACAACCACACCCAATCAATTCCAATAACCATCTAAAATCCTAACCCAACTAAGAGTTTATTGAGATGTTATTAGATGTAGTAGAAAAAATTGATGTGGCAATCTCTTATTGGTTGGTGCAAAATATGAGTTTTACACTATATCTTTACCAAATTCAGACTCTTCCTAAAATAGGTCTTAAGTTGAATTCTAATGTTATGGCTTATAACCCAATTTATGAACAGGTTTAGTTATTATTACAAAACAATTTATTCTCAGCAATAAAGATTACTATTCATGTCACAATCTCTGTTTAGTGTAACAAATATGCCCTAAATGATACATGACATACAAAAGAAGACTCAAACTTGTGATATATGTGAGGAACAAATTTTGCTTAAAATATTCTTACCTGCCAAAAGATAGGCCTTAACATTTTATGAAAAATTAAGCTCCTTCTCTTTTTCTTTTTTTTTCTTTTTTGTTTTGTTTGGAGATAGGTAGCTAGTGAAAAACGAGAGATAAGATTAAAACTACAAACATAAAATAGTACAAAAGATACTGTTACCATTGTACTATGACTTTAACCAAAAAAAATAAATTGTTATCAAAATAATACTGAAGTATTACGATGTCATTCTACTAACAAAAGAAAAAGACAAAATGGACTGACAAGAGATAAAATGGGAACTAAAAACGCTGAGATAAGAGAAATAAAGTAAGAGAGAGCTTGCCATGATAATAGAGAAAAAAAATGAGAGAGAGAGAGAGAGAGAGAGAGAGAGAGAGAGTAACAGATGATATTTGCTACAACTACTAATCGAATTATGGCCATTATCTCTCCCTATTCCTTTGGATCGAAAAGGTTCCACCACCGTTGAAGACTACTGACACAAAAATCCTTAGGCTTAAGGTGTACCACTGAAGCAAACCCGGCCATGATTCAAGGAAGTCCGCTGAAAGATACAAGATGCACACAAGGGCAGTTTTAATTTGTTATCACCCAAGTTTACCCACTTTGTTTCTAAGAAAATCCCTAATTCTGTCAAAGCATGCACTGGGGCAATTTTACTTTGGTGCCATAGTTCTCCAGCAAAAATTCACATGTTCAACAAATAAGGTAAGCATTTAATTCTATGCTCACATGTTTAGGTTTCAATTTAGCTCAATCTAATTAACCTATTCATGCCTTGTGGGTGTAGCTTGTTTACTCCTTATTCATGCCTATTCAAGAACCCCTTTACATGATTAGGTTTAATTTGGCCCGAAATTAAATTAAAACCTTTCATGATGGTATAGTTTGTTTAATTCATCTTTCACCCTTTTCATGATAATCAAACTTGTTTTTTCTCATGCATAATACTTGCTCCATTCATGCACAATACTTGCTTTACCAAGGCATAATACTTGCTCCATCATCTTGCTTGTTTAATTAGTTAAACCTAATTAACATGCTCTTTTTTCCATGATTATATCCATTTCACATGCATTCGCTTTTATTTTTTCATGCAATAATAAATATCAAATAATGTCATAATAATAAAATGCAAAATAAAAATCTGCCCATATCATGTTGCATTCCTATCGCACGCATGCACACACACACATATATTCTACCTATGTCTTGCAACTAACAAATGAAATAGGTAAGTTTGAGAATTATCTCAAGGACCCAAAATGGGCAAGGTTGGAAGAACAAGTGAATGAAGAAGCCTCCCTCCAAAGACCAAAGTTTTTGGAAAATTACTTAATGTGGTGAAAAAATGCGAGAAAGTGGGAAGAAATGATAAAGAAGAGAAGAGGAGAAAAGAAAGAGATGGAGGGGAAAGAGAGAGGGGTTCGACCAAATGGCCTTGGAAACCCCTCCTCTTCCCTTTTCATAGCTTCCCCCCCCCCCCCACACCCCCACCCCCCACCCCCCTTCACTCACATTTTGAATTTAAAAATTTTACCCCCAAACCTCTCTGTTTCGTCATTTAGCGCAATTTTGCCTAAACTTGCCTAACGATATGGGAATTTTGTGAAACAAAGTGCTATGAGCTCTATACAACTTTGGGAAAATGTTCTAAAAGAATAAAATTCATCCAGGTTAGTCCAAAAGTGATCCGGAAATGTCCAAAATGCCCTTGCACTTGTTTTTAGCCAAGAAATAGAAAAAAAAAAAAAAAAAAAAGGATTTGTTTACGCTAAAATCGGTAAGGACAAAATACTTTATCTAATTTTTTGTGTAATATTTATTGTACCAATAAATATTAAACAAATAAGGGGCAGCTATCAATATTGTAATTTGTTCGGCCTCAATTCATGCATCAAAACAAATGCCAAAATTTAAAATAAAAAAAATATTGAGAAAATGTGTGAAAATACAAAATTTAAAGCCTAAAAAGGGTAATATATATATATATATATATATATATATATTTATATATAACATGATTGAATAGTGGATCAAATAGTCACAACATTTAAAAACCCTTTTTAAAGCAATCGAGGCCAAAACCCTAATTGGGTATGGTCAAAAAGTTGACTTTTTGATCCAACCATCAGATCACATTGAATTTTAGATTGTCTCATAGGGCATATTTTTCCCTTCGAAACAATAGTTTATGAGCCAAATCGGAATTAAAAACAGATGAGATATCACAAAAATACATACCCATATTGTGTCTGTTTGTTTGTTTGTTTGTTTTTTTTTTTTTTTTTTTTCATTAAAAACAGGCAGTTTTTTAGCCGACTTCACGTAATAAGTTGTACCATTTAGGCAGGAACTGGAGTGATCTGACCTAACCGTCTTGAAGAAAAAAGTCTTGGCCACTTTTCATAAAGAGGGCTCAATGATATCTACCACGTATTGGAAGATGCAAATTTTTTAAGGAAAAACGTAACAGAATTTTTCAGCACTGCATCGTCCTCCTTCTGAGCCCGATAATTTGATGACCGTAACTCCAAATCGTGCAAGACCAAGATCATTGGAAACTAGACATCTAGAGCTTTCTAGGAATATAATGTTTGAAGAAAGTGGAGCTTGAAAAGGCCTCCAAACAGCTACGTGAAGATCAGACTAGAAAATGGGAAAAAGACAAAATAGGCCCGTCGAGATGGCAAAAGTGGGAGGTTAGCTAGGTGTAACATGTGAAAAATATGAAGAAAAAGATAGAGAAAAAGGGGAAAAACTAGGAAAAGAGTGGAAAAATTCTGAGAAAAATACGCTAGAAATTATGAAAAAAAATCTTTTTCCTCATCTCTAGGAAACCCATCAAAAAAAAAAAAACCCCTCATTCCATCTTTTTGTAATTTTGTGGGTAAGCTTGTAAGGATGTGGTAGTTTTTCCATAACTACACCCATCCCATTCCTTTATTCCGCTCATGTACATAAACATCATATTTACATATATGAAATCATTTTCTTTATCTTGTCTATTGTTCTTATATGCTTTAAATCCCTATTTTGTTGTAAATATCTCTCTTTATCTTTATGTCCATATTATTATTTGCTTGTTTGTTATATTGTGTTGTTTCCCTAGATGGGTATTCGACCATCTCCTAGGATTCGTATGGGAAGTACCCATAGGGGGAAAATCTCATCCCGCCTAGGCATCTAGGATTTTATCTTTCTTGCTTTACATTTATGTCATCTATTTTATGTTCAAGCAATCCCCATCCCTTTTATTTTATTGCACCTCTATATATATATATATATATATATACACCTAAATAAACAAAATGATTTTCCATTGTCTCAATCTTAAATGGTTTTTAAACCTCAAATAAAGCACAATATGGGTATGTCTCATAACTCACAAGAATGGTTGATGGCTTAGAACTCCCATTTATTTATGATGAAGAACTCATAAAGCTTGAAAGAGATTAAAATCTATTTCAGAGAGACATAAAAAAAAAACTTTTTTCCAATAAATCTTTATAATATTTCTGCACTTTCTTTTAATGTCATTTAAATTTCTACATTTTAATTTTCGGCTCTTTAATTTTTATGTCCTTTAAAATTTAGCTCTTTACTTTAATGTCATTCAAATTTCAGCACTTTACTTTCCTTGTAATTTATTTCCTGGCCTTGATTATTGTTGTTCCTTTACTTTTCTCATCAATAAAGTTGCCATAAAATAAATATGCTTTGGTAAAACACTTCTTTACACACTGTTCTAAGCAAATATATATATATATATATATATATATATATATTTTAAATCTCTTTCATCCTCCTTCTAAAAAAAACTAAGTCTTTCAAAAAAAATGAAAGTTTTCTTTTAAAGTGTTCTTTTAAAAAAAAAAAAAAATCCCTTTCTTTCAAGAAGTTTGCAAAATACAAAAAATCCTAAATTCATGCTTTTTTTTTTTTTTTTTGAAAAATATATGTTTTTTTCCCAAAAAAAAAAAAAACTTTTTTACCACATAAAAAAAATGTGTTTTCATATATATTTTTTTCAAAAAATTAATTTTCCTTTTTTGCTTTCTAAAGAGAAATCCGAAATTTTTGCCACAAAAAAAAGGGGAAATGTTTTCAAAAAAATGTGTTTTTACCACTTTGAAAAATGTTTTTACCACGTTAGATTTTCAAAAAAAAAATGTTTCCTCCCTTCAAAAAAAAAATCTAAGATAAAATGTGTTTTTAAAAACATGTTTTTACCATGTTGAAAAATGTTTTCAAAGAGGTTTTCTTCCTTTTCCATAAAAATCCAAAATTTTTGTCAAAAAAAAAAAAAACTTTAAAAAAATTAGTTTTTAACACGTTGGAATTCCTTCAAAAAATATAAAAATAAAGGTCCCTTTCTTTAAAACCTTTTTTTTTTTTTTTTTTTCTCAAAACTGTTTAATAAAAAAAAATTCTAAAAAATATGCTTTTTCAAAACAATAAAAGTTGACGTTGTAGATATTTCTTTATACATCTTTTATTTTTTTTTAATTTTTTTTTTTTTAGCTCTTCTTAGAATTGTTGTAGTTAAAGATTTGTTTTCATGGCTCATTCCCTTGAGTTCTTGAGCACCCATTAAGTTTATATTGTTACTATCATTTTCTTGGCACTAATGAGTTTTATATGTCATCTTTTTTGCATGATAAAAAAATGAGAAAATTATAGATGACAACAAGGTGCTACTCTTCCAACATTTTTTTTTTTTTTTAATAGTTAGTGTTTAAATGCCATCTATATATTAAATACCCCACTCACATGTTCGTGTAATTATTTTTGAATGCCCTTTCACATGCTACTTATATATATATACTTCACATGCCTTGTTTGTAAATATTCATTGGAGTTAATATTCACATGCTATATGGTAAATATTTACTCACATGTATATATAGTTTGTCAAACCTCTTTTAAAAATCAAAATGCCCAGTTTTCTATATCTTTACAAAAAGATAACAATTGAAATAAATTAAAATAAGGTACTATTTTCGAATATGCGTTGTGGAGTACTTAACACCTTCCCTACACATAACCAAACTTCTGAGTTCATGATCTGAAAAAGCCTTACTTCGAAAACTAGTTTGAATAGGAAAAGGTGGAGCAAATAAGTTTTCAAATGTATAATGCCAAAGCCAAAGACTTATTTATCAAAGAAATATAAAAAATTTCATAGCATCGCTTCTCAAAAATTAAGTTGTACAAAACAAAAAGTATGAAAAATGGAAGCCAAATGAAAAGCATCCAATCAAATATAAACACTTTGGTGGGGGGTCATATATGTTCATTTTTACTAGTGAGATAGGTCACTTGAATTCGTGCTAGTTGTGTATGACTTGATTGAATTGATTATTGAAGCTTCATACTACACTATAGACTAGTTCATACTTGATTCAATGAATGCCTATTTCATTTGTGTGATTGTACGTGTTCAAATGTGATATGTGTGTTGGGAAATTTAGACCCCGATTGATAGAATTAACAAGTTTTAAACCAAAGTTGTTAATTAGATTTATTATGAATAAAACTTGTTAAATTAAATAAACATCAATATCATGCACAACAGAAAAAATAAATAAGACAAGATATGATGACCCAAGAAAACCAATGAAACAAACTAGTTTCACAATAAAAAAACCTGGGGGGAAACCTTCCCGAAAAGCAATCCACTATAGTAAAGAGAAGTTTTAGATCTAGTACAAAACATTTGTGCCTAGACTCTACAATCCCCGTAGATGAACTTACAGTAGAAACCTTCTACCGCTTCAGAACCTTTGAACTCTTCAATATATGAACGCCACTCTTTTTGCACGGATCCTAATACGTGACTAACAAATGATGCACGACTCCCAGTATGTGACTAACACACAAACTTGAAGAAGATGTTGGCTGCAAAGTTCTTCACTTCATCAATAATGAAGATCAAGAAGCACTTGGTTACAAAACCTTAAGGCGCAAAGACGTAGTAGCTTTTTTCAAAGAGAATAAGGCATCGGTCACCTTTTGCATATGTTCTTCTTGTATTCTCTTATGTGATAACCTTTAAAATAAGACTTATATATGTCTAGGGTTGTGAGAAAAGAAATCACAAACAAATACATAAGCATGGGCCAAAAATCAGATCTGAAAAACTGATTTTCGTAATTCTCGATAGATACCTCGATAGATAGTATCTATCAAGACCTCAATAAATAGCTATCTGTTAAGCTTTAATGAATTTGCACTTCTTCACTTGTTTCTTGGACAAATTTGCATGGCTTCAATACTAGACTTGAATTCTTGTTCTTTGAAGTATTAAACACATCTTAGATCTACCCAATTACAAGTAAAATGTGTTTTGTCAAAGGATTAGCTAATCACATAAAATATGTCCTTCATTACATTGATCCCCAAAAAAAAAAACCCGGAATTTGTCACCTAATATCGTCCAATTAGTTTGTGCAATGTCCTCTATATAATTTTCTCCAAAGTCCTAGCAAATAGACTTAAAATATTCTGCCCACCATCATCACCGAGCACTAATCAGCTTTTACCAAGAATAGACTGATTTATGATAACATTCTTGTGGCTTTTGAATCGCTTCATAGCATGAACAACATGAATTTGGGGAAAACAGGGTATATGGCTATTAAACTTGATATGAGTAAGGCATATGACCAGGTGGAATGGGGTTACCTTGAAAACTAATGAGAAAAATGGGTTTTAGTGAGAGGTGGATAGGGTTAATCATGGCATGTGTAAAATCAGTAACTTACTCCATTTTGATCAATGGCGAACCTCAAGGCTTTATCCAACCCACTAGAGGTATTCGCCAAGGTGACCCACTATCACCTTTCCTCTTCCTACTTTGCACCGAGGGGCTCCATGGCCTAATCCAACAAGCAGCATTTTCGGGAGAGATCAAGGGCTTCCCTCTTTGCCAGAGAGGCCCAATACTAACCCATTTATTGTTTGCAGATGACAGCCTCCTCTTTTGTAGGGCAAGTGGTGATCAATGCAAGAAAATCCTTACTTTCCTTGAGAAATATGAAGAGGAGTCGAGCCAAAAGGTGAACAAAAACAAAACAGCAATTTTCTTTAGAAGATCTGCCACGGAAGCAATAAAACAAGAAATAATGGCTACCTTGGGTATACATGAAATTGTGAATTTTGAGCAATACCTTGGGCTGCCATCATTGGTGGGTAGAAAAAAGAAAGGAGGCTTCAATTTTATCAAGGAGAAGGTGTGGAAAAAATTGCAAGGTGGGGAAGGGAAACTCTTGTCTCAAGCTGGTCGTGAGGTGCTCATTAAAGCGGTAATACAAGCCATCCCAACTTATGCTATGGGGTGCTTCAAAATACCTTTGGGTCTTTGCCACGAAATTGAAACTATGATCAAGAAATTTTGGTGGGGACAAAGAGGAGAAAAAAGAAAGATCCATCAGTTGAAGTGGGAGGAACTAACCAAATCAAAATTGGAGGGAGGCATGGGGTTTAGGGACATTGCTATGTTCAATGACTCCTTGCTAGCCAAACTTTGAAAAACACGGACTCATTGCTACACAAAGTTTTTAAGGCATGATTCTTTCCAAATTGTACCTTTATGGAGGCTAAATGGTCAAGTAGTGGCTCTCATGCTTGGAGGAGCATCTTACATGGAAGGGAGGTTTGACTTAGGGGCTGCTAATGGAGGATTGGAAATGGGAAGGTAGTGAGTATATGGCAAGACCATTGGCTGTCAAGGAAAAATATGCCACAAGTTCAATCACATAAGGTGGACACAATGGCTGATACTAAAGTGGAGATCTTGATTAATGGTGACACAAGGCAGTGGGATCATGGTTTGATTGATGGTTTCTTCTCCCTACAAGAAGCTGAGTTGATCAAGTCTATTCCTCTCTCAAGGTGCGCAGCTGAAGACACTTTATTTTGGCCATTCACTAGCAATGGAATGTACTCAAGCAAGTCCGAGTACAGAATTTTGAAGGCTGAAACACAAGCTGAACGGGATGATGAACAGATGGAGCATGACAGAATTTTGTGGCGGACAATATGGTCTTTACAGGTACCGAACAAAATCAAGAACTTGGTCTGGCGAGCTTGTAGGAACTCGTTGCCAACTAAAGAGAATCTGGTGAGGCGAACTATCATCGAAAATCCAACATGTGACCGATGTAAACATGACCCCGAATCAGCACTCCATGCTCTTTGGAATTGTAGCGAACTGGATGTGGTGTGGGAAGAAGAACCATTTCAACATTGCCAAAGACGACACACCTTTGTGGACTTCAAGGAATTGCTCTTATGGCTCATCGCAAAGGATCACAGCTTGGAGTTGTTTGCAACGTTGGTGTGGCTTATTTGGACCCAAAGGAATCAGATGCATGTGAGCCAACCAAGCTTAGATGTCCATCAAATTTTGTCGTCGGCAAAGGAGCGTGTAGCTGAGTTTGCAGCCACCCAACCTGAGCCTTCCATCACTCGACCTGCTCTCTCTAGTTTCCAGGCTAAGTGGCGTCCTCCAAGTCCTAAATTGGTGAAGATAAATTGTGACGGAGCTATCTTCAAGGAGTAGAAAAAATCGGGTTGTGGAGTAGTGATCTGAGACAGCAATGGTTTAGTCTTCGCTTCTATGTCTAAACTCTTGCCACAATAGTACACACCCATGGAGATTGAAGCTTTGGCTACCTCATCAGCTCTAGAGTTTGCAGCTGAGTTGGGTTTTAAATTGAGCTATTTTGGAAACAGACTCACAGGTGTTGTCAAATGCTTTGAGAAATAACAGCACTTATTTGTCTTCCTTTGGTTTATTAATTGAGGATATCAAATGTAATGCTAGTTTGTTTAATCAATTACTCTACACTCATGTAAAGAGAGAGGGTAATATAGTAGTGCATCACTTAGCAAGACATTCCATTAGTATTTCTGATTTTTTGGTGTGGATGGAGATTATTCCACCACCATTTATTTCTCTTATACTAGATGATATTGCTGGATTTCCCTAATAAAAGTTGACTATATTCCTCCTCAAAAAAAAAAAAAAAAAAAAAAAAAAAAACTCCATTGGTCCCACCAATTTCAAATCAAAGCGTGCGAGGTGCGACATGTTAGTGTGGCTTGAATTTTGCCACAAGCCCATAAGGCCCAACCAAGCCCAATCCGGTCATAGAAATTGACATAATACAAGTTGTAATAGGAATCCCAGGAGCCAACTTTATAAAGTAACATATATATATATATATATATATCTGTGTGTGTGTGTGTGTGTGTGTGTGCTTTATGATATGCGGCAAGATGAAGAGAATTGATGATAGAGATAATTCCTAATAACCTAGCAGCCGCATAAGAAGAAAGAATAATGTTTTCTTGTCTTGTGGGTGAGAGAGAGTTAGGGTGTATTGGGAATTGGGTTTCTTGAGAGTGTTCTTGTGCACTATTGTATTTTCCCTGATAATAGTGAAATCCCTGCAACTCCGTGGACGTAGGAAAATTGCCGAACCACATAAATATTGTCTTGTGCGTGTGATTATTTTCTTTGGTGTGTGTTTTCTCTATATGTTTTGTTTCTCACAGGTTGGGATTTTAGTTAAATTTCCCTACAACTGGTATCAGAGCCTAGGGTTAGGTTTGAGTGGGAGCAATGGCAGAGGAAGCAGGAAAGACGTCTAGAGTAGAAAAGTTCGATGGCACAGACTTTGGATTTTGGAGGATACAAATTGAGGGTTACCTTTATGGGAGGAAGTTGCATCTACCGCTTCTAGGGGAAAAACCTGAGGCTATGAAGGCTGAGGAATGGGCTCTTCTTGACAGACAAGTATTGGGAGTTATTAGGTTAACTTTGTCTAGGTCTGTTGCACATAATGTTGTAAAGGAGACCACAGCAGATTTAATGCAAGCTTTGTCCGGTATGTATGAAAAGCCGTCCGCAAACAACAAGGTACATTTGATGAAGAAATTGTTCAATTTGAAGATGGCAAAGAATGCATCAGTAGCACAACATCTGAATGAATTTAATACTATCACAAATCAATTGTCGTTTGTAGAAATTGATTTTGATGATGAGATTCGTGCTCTGATCGTCTTGGCTTCTTTGCCAAACAGTTGGGAGGCAATGAGGATGGCAGTAAGCAATTCTACAAGAAAAGAAAAGCTGAAGTACAATGACATACGAGATTTAATTCTGGCTGAGGAAATTCGTAGAAGAGATGCAGGCGAAACCTGAGGATCTGGTTCTGCTCTAAACCTTGAGACAAGAGGCAGAGGTAATGACAGAAATTCAAACCGAGGCAGATCAAAATCCAAAAATTCTAATCGGATCAGAAGCAAATCTAGATCAGGCCAACAAGTACAATGCTGGAATTGTGGGAAAACAGTTCACTTTAGGAATTAATGCAAAAGTCCTAAGAAGAAGAATGGAGATGATTCTGCTAATGCTATAACAAAAGAGGTACAGGATGCATTACTTCTTGCAATAGACAGTCCACTTGATGATTGGGTTTTGGATTCAGGAGCTTCATTTCATACCACTCCACACCGAGAAATCATACAGAATCATGTTGCAGGTGATTTTGATAAGGTGTATTTGGCTGATGATTCAGCCTTGGACGTTGTAGATATGGGAGACGTCCGGATATTGTTGTCCAATGGATCTGTTTGGTTACTGGAGAAGGTTCGACATATTCCTAACCTAAGGAGGAATCTGATTTCTGTTGGATAACTTGATGATGAAAAGCATGCAATACTATTTGTTGGTGGTACTTGGAAGGTTACAAAGGGAGCTAGGGTATTGGCTCGTGGAAAGAAAACTGGTACTCTGTACATAACCTCAAGTCCAAGAGACACAATTGCAGTTGCTGATGCAAGTACTGATACAAGCCTGTGGCACCGCAGACTTGGTCACATGAGTGAGAAAGGGATGAAGATGCTGCTGTTAAAAGGAAAACTACTAGAATTGAAGTCCATTGATTTTGACATGTGTGAAAGTTGCATCTTAGGAAAGCAGAAAAATGTGAGCTTCTTGAAAACTGGCAGGACACCGAAGGCTGAAAAATTGGAGTTAGTACACACTGATTTGTGGGGGCCTTCTCCGATTGCATCCCTTGGAGGTTCAAGGTACTACATCACTTTTATTGATGACTCAAGAAGAAAGGTATGGGTTTATTTTCTAAAAAATAAATCTAATGTATTTGAAACTTTTAAGAAGTGGAAGGCCATGGTTGAGACAGAAACAGGTTTGAAAGTAAAATGTTTAAGGTCAGATAATGGAGGAGAGTACATAGATGGAGGGTTCAGTGAGTATTGTGCTGCACAGGGAATTAGGATGGAGAAGACCATTCTTGGGACACCACCGCAGAATGGTGTGGCTGAGTGCATGAACAGAACTCTCAATGAGCGTGCTAGGAGTATGAGGTTACATGTTGGACTACAAAAAACTTTTTGGGCTGACGCTGTTAGCACTGCAGCTTACCTGATAAACCAAGGACCATCAATTCCCCTGGAATTCAGACTTCCTGAAGAGGTTTGGAGTGGTAAAGAGGTAAAGTTTTCACATTTAAATGTTTTTGGTTGTGTTTCTTATGTTCATATTGATTCTGATGCTCGTAGTAAACTTGATGCAAAGTCTAAAATATGTTTTTTCATTGGCTATGGTGATGAGAAATTTGGCTATGGGTTTTGGGATGAACAAAAGAGGAAAATCATCAGAAGTAGAAATGTGATATTTAATGAACAGGTTATGTACGAGGACAGGTCAACTGTAGTGTCAGATGTTACAGAGATAGATCAAAAGAAATCTGAGTTTGTCAACTTAGATGAATTGATTGAAGGTACTGTCCAGAAAGGGGGTGAAGAAGATAAGGAGAATGTAAATTCACAGGTAGATTTGAGTACACCTGTAACTGAAGTCTGCAGATCTTCCAGGAACATTAGACCTCCACAACGTTATTCACCCACTCTAAATTATCTCCTGTTGACTGATGGTGGTGAGCCAGAGTGTTATGATGAAGTCTTGCAAGATGAGAACTCAAGCAAGTGGGAGTTAGCCATGAAGGATGAGATGGATTCCTTGTTGGAGAATCAGACATGGAAACTGACTGAATTGCCAGTAGGAAATAAGGCTTTGCACAACAAGTGGGTATACAGAATAAAGAATGAGCATGATGGTAGCAAACGTTACAAGGCCAAATAAGTTGTTAAAGGGTTCCAGCAGAAGGAGGGCATTGACTACACAGAGATATTTTCTCCAGTTGTGAAGATGTCAACAATCAGACTGGTACTAGGAATGGTGGCTGCAGAAAACTTACATCTTGAGCAGTTAGATGTGAAGACAGCATTCCTTCATGGTGACTTGGAGGAAGACCTTTACATGATTCAGCCAGAAGGGTTCATTGTTCAGGGACAAGAGAATCTAGTCTGCAAACTGAGAAAGAGCTTGTATGGCCTAAAACAAGCTCCTAGACAGTGGTACAAGAAATTTGACAATTTTATGCATAGAATTGGGTTCAAGAGATGTGAAGATGATCACTGTTGCTATGTTAAGTTTTCTGACAATTCTTACATCATATTATTGTTGTATGTGGATGATATGCTTATTGCAGGGTCTAGCATTGAGGAGATTAATAATCTGAAGAAGCAATTGTCCAAACAGTTTGCAATGAAGGATTTTGGAGTTGCAAAGCAAATCCTTGGTATAAGAATCATTAGAGACAAGGCTAATGGTACATTGAAGCTTTCACGGTCAGAGTATGTGAAGAAAGTTCTCAGTAGGTTCAACATGAATGATGCTAAACTAGTGAGCACACCCATAGGTAGTCATTTCAAACTAAGCAAAGAACAGTCACTGAAGACAGAGGAAGAAAGGGACCATATGAGTAAGGTGCCCTATGCCTCAGCTATTAGCAGCTTGATGTATGCTATAGTGTGTACAAGGCTAGACATTGCACATGCAGTGGGAGTTGTGAGCAGATTCATGAGTAGGCCTGGAAAGCAGCATTGGGAGGCAGTCAAGTGGATTCTGAGATATCTGAAGGGTTCATCAGATACATGTCTTTGCTTCACAGGTGCAAGTTTGAAACTGCAGGGTTATGTAGATGCGGATTTTGCTGGTGATATTGATAGTAGAAAGAGTACTACTAGGTTTGTTTTTACTCTGAGTGATACAGCTATATTATAGGCTTCAAATCTACAAAAGATTGTCACTTTGTCTACTACAGAAGCTGAGTATGTTGTAGCAATTGAAGCTGGAAAGGAGATGATTTGGCTACATGGTTTCTTAGATGAATTGGGTAAGAAGTAGGAGATGGGTATTCTACACAGTGACAGTGAGAGTGCAATCTTTCTTGCCAAAAATTCGGCTTTTCATTCAAAGTCGAAGCACATACAGACAAAATACCACTATATCCGTTATCTTGTTGAAGATAAGCTGGTAATACTTGAGAAGATTTGTGGATTTAAGAACCCGGCAGACATGTTGACTAAGGGTGTCACTATTGAGAAGTTGAAGCTGTGCGTAACTTCAATTGGTCTTCTAGCTTGAGGATAGGAGGATGAGTTGCAGGGATGAGGGATTGTGTTATGGAGGATTGTGGTTGATGTTTGCAGCTTGTGAGCCCTTAAGGGCTAAGGTGGAGGCGATGGAGGAGTTTGCTAGAGTAGCTTGATCAATTCAAGCCAAGGTGGAGATTTGTTAGTGTGGCTTGAATTTTGCCACAAGCCCATAAGGCCCAACCAAGCCCAATCCGGTCATAGAAATTGACCTAATACAAGTTGTATTAGGAATCCTAGGAGCCGACTTTCTAAAGTAACATATATATATATATATATATATGTGTGTGTGTGTGTGTGTGTGTGTGTGTGTGTGTATGTGTGTGTGTGCTTTATGATATGCGGCAAGATGAAGAGAATTGATGATAGAGATAATTCTTAATAACCTAGCAGCCACATAAGAAGAAAGAATAGTGTTTTCTTGTCTTGTGGGTGAGAGAGAGTTAGGGTGTATTGGGAATTGGGTTTCTTGAGAGTGTTCTTATGCACTATTGTATTTTCCCTGATAATAGTGAAATCCCTGCAACTCCGTGGACGTAAGCAAATTGCCGAACCACGTAAATATCGTTTTGTGCGTGTGATTGTTTTCATTGGCGTGTGTTTTCTCTATTTGTTTTGTTTCTCACAGGTTGGGATTTTGGTTAAATTTCCCTACACGACAGAGTACACAAAACAATACTTGTCACGCTAGTAGTGAATAGTGATACATGTTGCGAGGATGTTCTTACACGCTTGAAAGGCCATTACAGATGAGGATATTTTCCTGTCAAAAGGTAGGCCATTGCATTATATGATAGGTCACGCCCTAAACCTCAAAGGCTCCCCAGCATAAGAAAACTACAACCCAAAAAGTATTTGTAATTTTTTTTGACAATTCAATCTAAAGAAATCCCATTAACATCATAAAATTTTTTATAATAATTTCATTAAAGGTGCTTCCAAACTAAGTTAGAGTTTTATAAATAACAACAATGTCCACTAGCCACAGAAGAATAAAAATTTGAATAATTATAATTGCACGTCAATAACTTGTCCCATAAGAGGTAAAAGTCATCACTACTTGTAAAGTTTAGATCCCTGTTAAAACACAGTTTGTTTATCCCAATAAATTATCCAAGTTGTTATTTAGGTTAATTATGCAAGTTTAGAACAAACATACATCACATGAATCAACACAATGGAAAACAAATGATATAGGATGTAATGACCCAAGAAAACCAATGAAACTGTCCAATTTCAAGTTAAAAAACCTGAAAATGATTTAATTTAAACAATCCATAAGATAACAATTCACTAATTAAATGAAAGCTTTTACAATAGACTTAATCCTAAATCTATTGTTACCTCATGTAGTACTTACTAACGTGGCCACATACAGCTTTGAATCCACAAATTTTTTTATTATGAATCTGTTAAACACAAACGCTCCTGTTTGTGACTTTGAGATCTCAACTCATAGGATTAGATTATCAACTATAGTTAATTTGATGCAGCAACTTTACTCCACCAGTACTAGCAATATGGATCTAATCTCCGGTAAGTGCTTGTTGAGTTAGAAGGTTACAGAAACTCACAGATCTCATAGGAGTAACTCATAAGACTTGAAAAATGTGTATTAGGGTTTTGCTTTTGTACCTAGCAGTGTTAGACTCAAACCCTAAAAATTTCGCAAGCTGTTGGGCCTTCTTTAAAATTCTACAGAATTGTAGTTTGATTGGTCGAAGGGTCTCTCTCGATTGATTGCAGTGTTAGACTCACATTTTTTTGGAACTTGTATATTCTTGAATTTTGACTTGTAACAAATTAAGCAATGTGTAAACCACTTTAAAGAAACTAAGATCTTATGCTAGACTAGTTTTTGTTCTTAGTTTGCCAACATACAACAAATTTAGAACCTAAACATTTAAGACTAAACATTTAAAACCTAATAATCTCTCCCTTTGGCAATACTTCATTCATTTCCCCATATGCAATACCAAATATATGTGCCTTTCATAATTAAGCATATATTTACTAAGGTTACAATACAACACTTTTTAGAAAGGTATAATTTCCACAACAATTTTAACATAAAAACATTTTATACGATATGCTTATTTTTCAAAGAACCATTGAAAAGTCACTTAACATGTGTCACGTGGGTCTCCAAAAATATTTGACCCTTTAAAAAAAAATTTGAGGGCTGGGTCGTTACGTGATCATTCAATTAACTTTCTAGGTGCGTCGTTATGGTTACTATATTTTGGGCAGACCTGTACTGCAAATTCTGGGTTGTTTTGGGTTTTATTTGATGTGGTATCAAGTCTATAAAAAGAAAATCTGAGCAACCTTACTTGTAGAGGTCAGCAAAAGAAGATAGAGCTCTGATAAGGTAACCTATTAATCATTTGTGCCTTTTGTCATTGATTATCATGTTCTGTTATGCGACATAGTAACAAATAAATGCATCTGTGCCTTTCTTTGGTAGATAGCAGTTTGATCTCCACAAGGAAGAGGAAGGCGATGCAGATTTTCCCACCAGGACTAAGAACAGTTTTGAACGAATGGCAGATACAAGCTTTGGTTTTAGTTAGCCTTAGCTTACAAATCATCCTTTGTGATGGGCAGTAAGAGAAAGTATTGGACCAGTGACAAGCTCAGTGTCATTCTGTGGATCACTTACCTATCTGCGGACTGGTCTGCCACAGTCTCGCTGAGTGTGCTTTCTAACAATGCAGGAAATATTGAAGATATTGCGGTAGATCCAAAGTTTATGATAACGGCATTTTGGGCTCCATTTTTTCTGCTACACCTTGGAGGTCCAGACACTATTACTGCCTATTCCTTGGAAGACAATGAGTTGTGGCGAAGGCACTCTCTAACATTACTTATCCAGGTGGGAGTGGCCCAAACGCCCACACACAGAGAGAGAGAGAGAGAGAGAGGCTGCTGCTCGCTGGACTTCATAGTCCCACCTCTGCTGGTTGTTTCCGCCCATTGCCGCATGTGATTTCCGACATAAACTAATAAATGTAAATTGTAATCTTTGATTTGCACACAAGAACTGCTATTAAATGTAAATTGTAATAGTAATGCTTTGTTCCATGAATAACCAATCGGAAAAAAAGGAACAGTATCGAATTAAAGGAGTCAATAGATCTAATCTAAGTGAAAATATATATATATATATATATATTCATAGAAATTTTTAGTTACTATCTGTGTGTCATTGGGGATCTTTGACAAGAGAGAAGGCTTTCATGGCTTAAAGAGGAAACTCAACATGTACAGAGGTCAATAGTGATTCTATATAAAGTTGTAGTACAGTACCGCCAGATTCCGTCCAACAGTCCAGATTTTTCCCAGCTATTTATTGGTTTCAGTTGGAAACAACAAGTGGCGGTGAGATTGACGTCAGAAACAACCGGCGTCGGTGGGACCACGAAGTCCTGCGAGCGGCAGCCTCTCTCTCCTCTCAGCTTCTCTATATGGCTTCTCCCTCTGTTTGGGCGTTTGGGTTTGGTAACTTAATTGCGCATCTCACGTGGCAAACGTTTTTTTTTTTTTTTTTTTTTGATAGCCAACATATAACTGGAATTGATTGATACGGACCAAGGTCCATTGCAATTACATCATTTTGAATTTGGAGTTCAATAACAGGGGGAGTATCCTCCACCCATATATTACAATCATCAACATACAAGGCATTCCTAGCAAGAGAGTGAGCAGCTCCATTGTTGTTTCTTCTGACATGCTCAGCCCTCCAAGTCTTGAAACGACTTAAGCACCACTAAGAACCTTCAACAATCTTTTGGATAGCCAAAGCTGGAACAACATTCCCTTTTAGCGCTTCCATCACTAACTGAGAGTCCCTTTCCACCACAACATCCTTCAAACCCAGGTCCCAAGCAAAAAGAATACCAATTTAAGCAGCTTTTGCTTCGGCTTCTAAAGCCCCCAAGGCAGATTTATCTTCTTACATAGTGCACCCATCATCTGTCCTTTGTCATTTCTAATTATCACACCAATCCCACAGCACCTTTGCTCCTTAAATACAACAGCATCAACGTTTGCCTTATACATACCTTAAGGGGGAGGAGTCCAATGTTGAACCCGAGGGGCTGGTTGAGCTTTTTGGCACTCAGGTAGACACGCTACTCGAAAATCTTTCACATACTTCCTTGCTTCCCTTTCAATGGTCTTCCCACTCTTACATGTACTCCCAAACCTGACAGAATTTCTGTTATTCCATAGCAGCCATGCCGTGATAGCAAACTTCTCCCAGTCCATCTCCCCTGAAGATGTCATTAACAGCCAAACCACATCAATGAAATCCTTAGGGGGGCGGTCTAGACTGCCAATCCTGACTTTTGTCTTGCTCCAAGCTTCTCTTGCTACTTTACACCCCCATAAAATATGGCCCGATGACTCACACTCCCCACACAAGTCGCAATTGTCCTCCAAGATAACCTTTCGGTACATAAGACATTGTTTCGTAGGCAGGGCATTTTTGCAAGCACGCCATAAGAAGTGCTTAACTTTGTTTGGGCACTTTAAGCTCCACACCAGCTTCCAAATAGTCTCCATTTTGGATGTATCAGAGCAACCAAGTCTGCCATCACTTCCCTTAGAGACCTCAAGGTACCGGACAACCACTTTGTAAGCACTCTTGACAGAAAAGGTGCCATTGGGGGTATAAGCCCACTGAAAGTTCAAAAACGTGTACAAAACACCTTTGAACGTTTAGACCCCCAAAATACAACTTAACCAATTCAAGCAATATGTCAAACAAGTAATGTGCGGAAACTTAACATATGCTATAATGTGAAATTGGTTATAGACTATCTAAGCCATAACATAATAAAAACCACAGCAGATAATAAAAAGGCAAAGATAGAGAAGGAAGGAAGATGCAAACACAAAGACAACACGCGATGTGTTATCGAAGAGGAAACCGAAGTCCTCGGCGTAAAACCTCTCCGCCGCCCTCCAAGTGGTAATCAATCCACTAGAAAATATAGTTGGGATACAAGGACAGCAATAGACCCTCCAAGCCTAATCTACCCAGTGCACCTAAGCCCTCCAAGCTTCTTGCTCTAACGAGGTTGCGCCGAACCTTTTTCTTTTCTAGCTTCCCGGATTCCGCTACTAGACCATAGCATCAACCAATGAAGATTGGTTCCTTCCTAACTGCTTCCCAGAAACCCAAACAACTGTCTCACAGTGATGATGATGGTGAGAACCAGGTTTGGTATAATGCCTCTCAAGGATTTGACAATGGAGAGGAAGAGAGTAGAGGAATTTGAAGAGACTCAAAGGTATAGATTGTGGGTGAAACAATCTTGTGGTGCTCCAGTCGCGAGATCCAGTCGCGAGTTAACCGTATGGCCAGTTGTCCTGTTTTGTCCTGTAGTGCTCCAGCTAGCATGACTGTTCATCTTCCAGCATGCTTGGCACGTGTGCTGCTTCTGGCGGCTTGCAGCCGCGAGACACCCGCGAGTCCCAGCCACGACACTCTGTTTTCTTGCACACTCTTGAGCAATCTTCACTCTATCTCACTCACTACCCTTACAATAAACCCACCTAAATACAGGGTTACTAAATGCTGAATTACAAGCAAATTTGGCACGGAATAAAGCCAATTAGATGGTTGAATAAATTTAACCTTACACCCACACTTGGGAGTCAACCGGGTTCATGGTACTTAAAGGAATGCTTAGGATGGTCTCTGCTTCTAGGGGGAGGAAGATGCTTCTAACCAAACCACTCTTCCACTCAGCTTTATCATGTGCAATCAGGTTGGCCACGCTCTCCCCAACATCCATTGTAGGCCTGGGTGAAAAGATTCTGCCTGACCCCGTAGAAGTAAGCCATGCATCTTCCCAGATCTTGATGCTCTTTCCGTCACCCACACACCATCTAACCTCATCCCTAAGCACCGGTTTGGCTGCCATCAAGCTTCTCCAAATGTAAAAGGGTTTTTTCCCCACCTGAGCATCCAAAAAAGATGTTTTTGCAAAATACTTCGCTTTGAGCACTCTGTGGATTAGAGAATCAGGTCTCTGCTGAATCCTCCAACCTTGTTTGGCCAGGAGCTCGAGATTGAACGCTTTCAAGTCTCGAAAGCCCATACCCCCATCCTTCTTTGGTTTGCACAAGTTTTCCCACGAAACCCAAGCTATCTTCCGAGCACTTTCTTTCTTTCCCCACCAAAAACCCCCAACCAAAGAGTTTATTTCTGAGCACAAAGAATTAGGAAGCTTGAAACAATTCATGGTGTAGGTAGGGGTGGCTTGTGCAACAGCCTTTATTAGGACTTCCCTACTGGCATTGGACAATAACTTCCCCTTCCATCCCGCTATTTTTCTGCTTACCTGGTCTTTGATATGATTGAAAGCCTTTTTCTTACCCCTTCTCACCATCGGAGGTAAACCCAAATATTTCTCATGTTGTTGTACAATCTATGCACCAAATATGTTCTTCACCCCATTTTGGATATCAGCCCTTGCGTTCTTGCTAAAAAACAAGGACGTTTTATCCTTGTTGATCTTTTGCCCCGACTCCTTCTCATAGGTATCCAAAACCTCTACCACCTGCTTGCATTCCTCCATTGTAGCTCTACAAAATATTATACTATCATCTGCAAAGAAAATGTGTGAAACCATCGGTGCTTGTTTGCTCACCCCCACTCCCCTTAGCAGCCCCAAAGCCTCCTTCTTTCTAATCAACGCCGACAACCCTTCCGCACACAAAAGGAACAAATAAGGGGAGATGGGGTCGCCTTGTCGAAGCCCCCTAGATGGTGTGATTTTCCCTCTTGGTTCACCATTGATAAGAATCTCATAGGACACCGTAGTGACGCACATCATGACTAGAGAGATCCATCTCTCGCTAAATCCCATCTTTCTCATAATGGCCTCCAGATAGCCCCATTCTACCCGGTCGTAGGCTTTGCTCATGTCCAATTTAATGGCCATTAAACCTTCCTTCCCTTTCTTCCTTTTACCAATTGTGTGCATAGTTTCGAACGCCACCACTACATTATCTGATATTAGTCGCCCCGGCACAAAGGCACTCTGTGCATCAATAATCACCTCATTAAGAATCCTCTTCAATCTATTCGCCAAAACCTTTGAAATCAACTTATAAATCACATTACATAGGCTTATTGGGCGATAATCCGTTATCTTTTGTGGATTTTTGATTTTCGGAATTAGACAAATATATGTATAGTTAATGTCCTTCAGCATTACCCCTGTATTCAAGGCTTGCAGTACACAATTTGAAACACAAACACCAACAATATTCTAATATTTTTGGTAAAAGATGGGAGACATACCATCAGGTCCGGGAGATTTTGTGGGGTGCATTTGTTGGAGCGCTTGCCATACCTCATCCGCTTTAAAACTTCCCAGCAGCACATCGTTCATCTCAGGTGTCACCCTTTCGCACACAGCCTCCAGGCTTGCTTCAAAATTTGAAGGATGGTCGAAACTAAATATCGATGAGAAATATTCCAGAATGATCTTCTCTGTTGCTCCCTGTTCCTCTTGCCAAATGCCTCCTTCATCCATCAAGCCTCCAATCCTATTTCTTCGCTGCCTTTGGCTGGCGGAAGCGTGGAAAAATTTTGTATTCCTATCTCCGTTCTGTAACCAGAGTACCCGAGACCGCTAGTTCCACATGATTTCTTCCCTGATGTGGAGCTCATTTAATTCCATACGGACTACACTTATCTCCTCTGCTGTATCGTGGAGCATGTTAAGGGATTCAAGCTGTTGGAGGCAATCTTGTTTTTGTTTTAACTTCTTATTCACATTCCCGAATTTGTTCTGATTCCATCCTATCAGATTACTTTGACACCTTTTGATCCTATCCTGGAAAGACATAGCAGCCTCCTTTGTATGCAAATTCCAAGCCGTATCCACAATTTCTTTGTACTCTGCCTCTCTCACCCACATTGCTTCAAACATGAATCTCTTTTTCCTTTTCTTTTTCTATTGATTCTTGTTCAGGGATAAGGCCAACAAACAATGGTCCGATGCCGACATCGAAATGTGGAATACTCTGGCTTCGGGAAAGAGCTGGAGCCAAGCTTCATTGGCCACCATTCTATCAAGACGAAGAAGAGTACGTTGCTCCCCATGCCGTCTGTTACACCAGGTAAATTTCTGCCCCACAAGTCCTAAATCAACCAAACCACACCTGCTAAGAACATTGCGGAAGTCCCTAATCTGATTTGCATCTCTCTCCCTCCAGCCTAACTTCTCATTTGGATGCAAAATCTCATTAAAATCCCCGCAAACCACCCACGGCATTCTACATTGGGCATAGAGGGCTTCTATAAATTGCCAAGAACTCTACCTTTTGCTTGTATCCGGATGCCTGTAAAAACCGGAAATCCTCCACGGACCATTCTTGCTCTCACCATGAACTACAACGTCAATGTGCGAATGCGAACAGCTCTTAAACCGAATATCCGTGCCTTCTCTCCAAAGCATCGCTAACCCACCACTCTGACCATCACTCAGAACAATAATCCCCTGCGTAAAACCTATCTTCTGTTGAAAACCCTTCATCCTTTCGGTATTCGCCTTTATTTCTGCCAAAAAAACCACTACGGGGTTTACTTTCTTCACCTCCTCGGTGAGTGTACGAATTGCCGGAGGAGTCCCCAACCCCCGACAATTCCAAGCTAACACACTCATGTGGCTTGGCGGTGCTGCACCGCAGCCACTGCCTCTCCGCCAACCATATTCTCATACTCATCCGTGCTCTCACCTTCCTGAAGTTTCCCCTTTTTGCGTTTTGAGCTTATATTATTCGAGTCTAATTCTTGTAGAGGAACCTGACCTTTACGTTTAGCTTTGCTTGGGCCAAACAGCTTATTTGGGCTTGGAGTATTAACTTTCCTGGTCAGGCGCTTCCAGCGGCCACTCGTTGGGCCCAAAGGTTCTGTGACCCAACCCTTTTCTTGGTTATAAGTCATGGCAAGTGGGCTTGAATTGTTATTGGCCCAAGACCCCTCTACACTTGAATCTAAGCCCAAATCCTTACCCAATTCCTTACATATGTACTGCTTGTCCGGTTCTTCTCCAGTCTTTTTGCCTACATCCTCGTTCTTCGATGTTTCCCAAGACATCTCACCCACTAGGTCTGCTTCAGGCAGTAAGGGAAGCACGTCATCCTTCCCATTTGAAGTAAGGTTACAAATAACCTTTTCCATTGTCAGGTTGACCTTACCTTCATCATGCAAGGTCTTCTCACTTTGTCCCATCACCTGTAGCTTCTTTGAGTTCACGCTAGGGGCAGCCCCCTGACAGTGGGTCAGTCCGGTCACGTGAGTGTCATCCTTTTCCTCACCTCCTTGTTTCTGGAGCGTGTCACCGACGTGCTTCTTCCATATCGGTGCTCCTTTAAACGGTCTACCTTCCCTGACATTTTCTTCTCCCATATTTCCTTGATCCCTTCAGCCCCTTCTTCCTGGATCCCCTCTAAGCCATGCTCCATATTGCATCTCCTCTCCACCTGCTCTGTTTTCCGTCCCTGCTATTTCCTTGCATTCTTTCACGCCATGATCTAGTCTCCCACACTGGTAGCAAAAATTAGGTAACCGTTCATATTTGAAAAACACCCATCTAGATACTCCTCCTTCAATGGTTACCTTCTTCCCTCTAACCAGCTTTTTCGTAGCATCAACCCGGACTCTTACCTGCAAATATTTACCCCACTGAACTCCCTTCTCAGGCACGTCCACATCGAGCACCCTTCCAATTTTTTCCCCTATCTCCATGCCAAATTCTCGGGTAATGCTCATCAGAGGGAGGTTGTATATCTGCACCCAAAACGGAGTCCACTTTATGGTAATATCCTTTGGAACTCTTTCACCCTCAAACTCCTACAAAAGTACAAGTTGTTTTTCATAGCTCCAGGGACACATCTCCAGAATTCGTTTTTTGTCCCTGCCATCTCCAAATTCCACCAAGTACAAATCCTCTTCTATTTCAGATATCCATAAACCCCTATTCGATTTCCATAGCATTTTCAAGTGTTTTTGAAGTGCATCCAGGACAATGATACGCTGCGTGAGGATCTTCATTACCAGACAATTTTTCCCAATCTCCCTCGCTGCCCTCGTGCTCTCCCTCCCCAGTTCTATATCCTCTCCCTCTTCTTCCATAAATGTTAACTTACTCCACAACGTTTCCAACTCGTCAGCCATCCTTCAAACAAACCACCCACCCTCAGTTCAGTCGAGAGGGGTTACCTGTACTGATCTCACCGTGCATAGGAGACCACTAAAACTCTTGCAACAGGGAAGAGCACAAGACTGTAAAAAACATTTTGTTAAAAAGTAACAAATGTTAGTCAGTTTTAATGGTAAATTAACGTATGCCTCAATTTGGAACATGTGTGAAGTTTATAAAGTAAATTTATTAAAAATAAAAGTTTAGGGGCATAGTGGTCATTGTCCTAAAGTTTAAGGAGTATCTTGGCATTTTCTTTTTTTTAGTTTATTTGACATTTTTTAAAGATTAAAGTAAATACTACACCCTTAAACTTTCAAGGGATTTTGAATTTTATACACTGAAATTTTAGAATTTTAATTTTTCTCCCAAAATTATTATTATTTTTTTGTATCAGCAGTCATTTCGTTCATATTTTTCATTAAGTGTCACATACACTTTCCTTATGTGTTTAGTTCGTCAAATAAAATGATATTACGTCACATAATAAAAATTATGTGACATTATTTTATTGGATGAACTAAATATGTGTAACAAGCTTATGTGGTTTTTAACAAAAAAAATATGGATAAAGGTTAAAGGAATATCCACGAAATTCTCAGATCTGTGAGATGCAAAATAGAGAAAAATATGTGCAAAATGAAAGAATTGCAAAAGACAATATTTGCATGGTTCGGCAATTTTCCTACATTCATAAAGTTGCAGGAATTTTACTATTTACAGGGAAAGAAAACAAGATGCGGTAGTATAGTTTTCTCTCTCAAAACAACACGAAAATCATTTTCAGTTTTTAAACAATATTACACGTATTTCCACACACTTTTTCACCCACATGTATTTCCACAAATGTTTTTAAACAACAATTTTCATTTTTTAAACACATGTATCAAACGGGCCCTAATCTCCAAAACAACAGTTTTTCTATCATGCGCATAAGATTCACAATAGGTCACAAATAGGGCAAATGAGCGTTACAGCTTGGACCTATCGTACTCCATGGATTAAGCTTCATAAAATCTCCTATTAAAAAGTGTAGCAATTTTATTTCGGGTTGGGATATAATTCGGATCAAACACAATTAAGCTCCACTAAGCCCAACAGAAAATACTATGATGCAAATGAAATATAACTTCAAAAGTAAAATTAAAATTCTGAAACTTTTAAGTAGTAAAATCCAAAGACCCCTAAATTTTAAAGGTATAACTAGTCGCTAACCCGTGCGATGCATGGAAAAATTCCAAAAATGAAATATTTGTGAAACATTCTAAATATTTTTTTTAATAAAAAAAATCAAAAGCGATGGAACTCCAAAGCTTGTGCTTACTTATTACATAGTCCTATAGGATATATGTCCTGCCTATTTCACAAAAAGCTTGAATTTGTTCTAACACATCCGAAATCTCATTCAAGCATAGTTCATGCAACCCAATTGATGCTAGCAACTGTGAGTTGGCAAGCTCCACAATCAAATCTCTAATCCATAGTTCATGACAGGAGTGTAACACTCAATAGAGCATGGTAGCGATCCACAATGGGTTTCCTTGGCAAGGAATTAATTTAGTATGGACTATAATAGGAGAATCATGACTATCTCTAAAAATAATGCCAAGACTTGCGTAATAGGTGGCTTTGAAAAAAGGCTAGTGCTATGTCCAGTTTTGAGATGAGGAGAAACAGGATTTGCAGTTGTTGGGCTCACTTAATATTTAAGTTTATGTTTTTTAGCACTGTAAAATGTAAAGATATTTTAGGCTAGTAAACAGTTAAAGTTATTTTGGTAATTAAGTGAGGTAAGAATAAGTGGGGTAAGATATTTTCACAACACTTTTACAATAAATTTTAAGTGGTAGGTTGTTATGAGTGGGCAAAAACATAATTTAAGTTGTGGATTCAAATTAGAACCAATAAAAACTTATTACATATGTTTTGTCATAAAAATGTTGAGAAAATATTATGGACGTAGTTTTTATAAAAAATAATAAAAAATATAAGAAAAAATGAGTGTTTTGTTTGCAAACAAATATGAACCACATCAAGTAAAATGCCTGTCCACCAGAACTAATAAAACGGTAAAATGAACAAATAAAATAGTAAATGTATTTTAGTGGGTTATTGATTTGTGAGAAGGAGTAGCCTAGTTGTGACATGAGATCGAGGCCAAAATTTTGTCGGCTTCTTTTTCCTCTGTTTGCTTTTCTTATATTTATAGACATGGTGACTTAGTTGCTCATAACCTTACTAAATATGTTAGTCATGTCTTATGGTGTGGATGGAGGATGTTCCAACACGCATAAGCTCTTTTTAATACAACATGCTGATTTGATTTTCAAAAAAAAAAGAAAAAAAAAAGATCTCCAATGTAATTTTTTTTTTAATGAGGAAGAAGCAAACTAAAGTTTTTTTAGATGGTTGTTCAAATAACTTTGTATTCATCCATTTTTTTATTTTTTTTAATTGTCAATTAATTTAACTTTCTATGTGGTTCATATATAATCTTGTAAAAAGGTTTGCAAAATTTACTGGAGCTTGTCCACCACAATCCATAGCTACGAATTTCTTCTTTTTCTTCTACTCTTTTTTCTTTCTTAAAAGCTAGCTTCATTTAATTTCGGCCAAAACTCATCAAAATAGGCCGGAATGGCCACAATTACTAACATATCAAACAAATATAAAGTTTAAAAAAAAAAAACTACTAAATTTCTTCTTCTTTTAATTTTCCAAATTAGTTTTAGGCACAAAACTAAATCAAGGTTTGAGCAACATAGTTGGTCTATATCAGAGACATTGCTGATAAGCTCACAAAGAAAGCTGATTAGACTCAACAACTGATTGATCTCAGCCTTAAAAAAAAAAAAAAAAAAAAAACAAAAAAAACAAAAAAAAAAAAAATCCTAACTTTGTTTTTGAAGAAGAAGAAGAAGAGTCTTTGAGATTTAAAAGAAGCAGAAGATGAGGTATAGAGTGCATTTTCAACGAAGGAGTTAGACCCATATTGGATTTTTACTTATCTTTCTCTGCATCTTTTGGTTGGGTCTTAAGAGAATGATGAATTCAATGTGGGTTTTGGGCCTTTTGGCTGAGTTGAGGGAGGGGAAGTGATCGACTTTGTAGGTTGGGGATGGAGAGAAATAATGGAAAAAAAAATCGGGGCAATAGGGAGCTAAAAATAAACGTTAAAAATAATAATTAAATAAATAACTAAGGTGTAAATTTGTTATACTTGAAAAATTGATGTGCCAAAGTCTCATGAAGTTAACAAAAAGTTCACAACTTCGGCTATATAGTATGTTATGATCATAGTGTCCCACATGGATTAAGTATAAGTTTAACCATGTGTTTATAAGCTCTTGGGCACACTCTCCTTGCAAGCCGGTTTTCAAGGGTGAGTTCTACCCATGGATTCCTAACATAGTATTTATAACTTTGTTTCTATTTATTTTTGTTTCGAATTGGTTGGGTGCTCTTTTACCTTGGAAAATCATACAGTTACCTCATGGGGAATTAGTCGCACCTACAAACGATATAAATACTACTGTTGCTTTAGCTTTACTCACGTCAATAGCACATTTTTGTTTAAAATTGTAGTAGATTTTTGTTTTCTTTACGTATATAAATCTAATACCTACGATATTAAACTTTTTAAGTTTTTGTGCTATTAACTACAATGTATGTGCCAAATGTTAAAGAGCTCATATATGGAATGAAATAAATGCATTTATTAATATTGTATTTATCCTTATTTGTGAGTATTAAATATTTATCCTTATGAGTTCCTTTTGAATGGTTCAACAATCTTCTCTTGCTTAAGGCCAAGTTTTGGGTCTGTTTTGTCTTTTCTTAGTTGGCTGTTCATTCACCTCCTTAAAGAAAAGTACCAATTTCGTACAATATTGGAAATTTCATTGACCTCCTTTGTATAGTACTTTAATTATTGAAAGAAATACATAATTTTTCATTGGGACAAGTTAAAAATTAATTCTGTAAAATTTCGGACTTTATCTCTTATAATTGGTGAATATATGCAATACCTACAACGTAACAACTATTCCAATAACAAAGTGTGAAATAATTTAAAAAAAAAAAAAAAAAAAAAAAAAAAAAAAAAAAAAAACAAACACACACACACACTTAAACTGACAACTTGTCAAACCCTAAAAACATTCATGACCTATTTATCGTCAACAACTAAACAACTCAAACTCTCAATAATCCTTCCCAACCACAACCTACCAAATTTGGAAGAAAAAAAAAAAAACATTTTCCCATATACTTTTTTCATGAGAAACAAAGAAAAGAAAAGTTGTGATCTCTCTCCATAATTTGCTTTCCAATTTGTTATACCAATGACATATATTCAAGCAAAGGCAATGTCTTGAGGGACCAAATAAGATTTGTGATACCAAGTGGGTAGAGATTGTTTATGACATTATCATTTATAGACATAGTTTTGAAACCTGGTTCGTTCAAAGAATCATAAAAGGGAGGTGTTTAAGGTTTTAAAGGTCGAACTAAGGTTGAACTGAGGTCATACCATGATGACATTATAATTAATTTAATAATTATTTTTAAAAAATTAAATTAGTAAAAATATAAAAATTGGCTGAAATATAAATATTTATATTTCAAATGTATTTTTCATATCATAACATTCATAAGACAAATAAGTAATATTAAATCATAATCAAACATAAATAAATATTGAGTTTTTCAATCAATGGATATATATATTAAATTAATATCCTTAAACTTTTTGTTAAAGATCAATATTCTACGCAAGTCTTCATTTAACTTATCTTAAATCAAATTTAGCCCATTTGATAACCCAATACTTTTTTTTATCATGCCAATCCCATTTAGTATATATGAAATTAAAAAAAAAAAAATACAAAAACTGGAACAGGGGCCGACATTGGTTACAATACAAACACAGGCCTTAGCCAATTTAAGAAAGCAATAACTTGTTAAAGACTTGCAAGCATTTGGTAGTTGGTACAAGTGGATGACAGCTAAGCTTGCCTAAGCATTGGGTTGTCCGTCCATTTGCAACAACTTGACCCTTCACTGTGACAGTCAAGCAATGAAGACCTGCAGAAATGGCAAAAATGCAGCGAGAGCGAGAGAGAGACAGAGACAGAGACAAAGAAGAAGAATAAGAAGAAATAGAGATGCAATCTCATGGTTTGACAGCACCTCATGGTGGTTGAAGCTTCAACAATGGCTGTAAGTACCCAAAAAAAATCTCTGATCTGAACTTGTGATTGGACCGTTTTATTGATTTTCTTGCATAGGGCAGTTTTACGGGTTGAAAGAATCGTTTTGGTGAACGGTTCATGGTTAACCCGATCGCATTGTACGGTCCGATCCAGGTTTCAAAACCATGTTTACAGATTGTCCAAGCACTTCTTTAACGTTGACAACGTTTTGGTTTGGAGGTTCAAGGGCTTTGATTCTAAAAGCTTTTGTTTTTGTTTTGTTTTTTTTTTTTTTTTTTTTTTGGGGGTCTGTTTGTTTGCTGAGAACCCCACGATAAATATTCATGGCTTCAAATCTGATAATTTCATGGGGGGCTCCTTGGTGGGAAGGATTGGATTCTTCAATGGTATAGGTTAGCCTAATAGGCTCTTTATCTATGGAGGAAGAGAGATTGCAGATATAGAAAAAATAACGCAGTGGGTGTTCTATTTCCAATAGGCACAATTGAACGTTTTGAAAAACCTCTTGATCGGGAATAGGAAGAATCACCACTAATCAAGATAGATTTGAAGAAGGTCCGAATTAATGCTCAATTAGTTGAAGAATAGCAAAATATTAATCACAAAAGGAAGGATAATGTGTACCTAATATGGACTCTTTTTTATTTATTTATTTATTTATGTATGGTGGCAATTGAACAGGTATGGAATGATTCAGTTAAATGAGGAGAGGAAGAGACCAAGGAGGGAAGAGAGAGAGTTTGGCGTTGGGAAGTTGAAGTAGTGAAGTTTTGAAAGCGTGAAAAGCTGAAGTTGTGGAGTTTTGTAAGCCTGAAAGACAGGAAGACAGAGAGCGGTTTAGCATTAAAGACTATTTAGCTTGGTTGGGACTTTACGGTGGTCAGCGTTAACTGTAATATATAAAGATTAGGCTTTAAAGTGGAGATTAGGTTGAGAATAATTTCTTTTTAATAGTATATTAAAATTATGAAAAAATTTTAGAAAAAAGAAAGGTAATTACGTGGCTGCTGATGTGGCTCAACATGAGCGTAGCAACATTAATTGCTACGCTTCAGCTTTTAGTATTATATAGATTTGCATTTTAACATTTTTTTTAACAACAATTATATTAATTTCATTATTTTATATAATAATAATAATATATTAGTTGTAAACCTAATACAATAAAATACTGGTACTGAAATATTTCATTTTAACAGACAAACCAAAATTGGTACCAAACTGTATTCACAACATTGAATTTAACAATAATTCCTATTGTTGCTAAGATCATTAAGGCTTAATTCACAATTTTTTGTGTTTCTAATAGAAGCATATTAATGGTCCAAATCTACCACAATTTTTTTTTTTTTTTTTTTGGTAACTATTGAATTTATTTATTTATAAAAAAGCTTTTTTTTTTTTTTTAAAAAAAAGGCATAAAATAAATTTTCAACTGAGAAAAAACCAAGCACATCCATCCCCACACTTGTCCAGTCTCATTGGCTCTGCCATGGATTCCACTCAACTTTATCGTCTGGGCTTCGATTCAATTTTTAGTTAATAGTCAATCCACTTGTTCCACCTTTCAACTTATTCTTCAGGATTCAGTAATAATCTCCTTTTGATCAATGAAATGGTCATATTATCCGCTGTGTACTTTCACGAAGTTCAAGGTAACTTTGTGAGCAACCATGGCTACTTTGTTTCTAATTTCGAAGTACTTGTGTTCCCATGTTGTACCTGGTGTCAGCCAATGGTTTCATGCTCATGTTCTTCCTCGTCTCCGTGCTTTTTCCATTCTATATTTATTCATAGTCCTTGGGCTTGCGTACTTGGCTATGATCTTCTTTAGTTATAGAAGGTTTCAAGCGTTGAAGGACCAGTACAAGTGGCTTAGATTGGAATGGAAGTTTTTTAATGCTCTCATAAAAGATGTGAAATACGTTTCGGATTTGGGGAAGAAAGTAGATGAGAGAGCCCATCAACTTTGGGATTCACAACTGAGACCGGGAGCGACAGTACAACTAAGTGATGTTGAGAAAGAATGGGTACGTTCAATCGAAACCTCGGTCGGCAAGGCAAGGATACGCTGTGACACCTATGAGAGCCTGAGTCGAAGAAGACAATTTCTGAGGTGGGTTTACTCCGTTTTAATGGAGTTCAGAAAATTTCGTCCCCTCGAAAATGAAATAGAAGCGATCATCAATGATTTGGTTGATCATCTTTTCTCGAAATGTAGAAAGATCTATGGAGCACTAGAGTGGTCAAGGTCTAATGTCAGAAGCCTACAGGACAGACCTATTGTGGAAAAATACCCTTATTATTATAATCGAGCTGTGCCACCAACTCACTCTGTTGAAGAGAAATTGAAGGACCTAATCAATGGTAAGCCAGATGTAGTGAGTGACAGTAAAGAGGACATACGGTACCGCATCGAGTTTCCGGTGAAGCTACTGCTTGCTTTCCTGGAAGATTTATATGGGCTTAGAATGGAAACTAAAACAGAGAAGGCCTGGGTTGAGCTTGTGGAGGAGACCATACTCGAACTACAACAAGACTTGGATGGCATAATCCAAATAGCTAATCGAATGAACTGGATTTTCTACATCGGTAATTGGATAGCAAGGCGTAAGCTCAAGAAGAAGTATCGGTTGTATGCCCGAATGCTCTCTGCTCTCATTATGCATAAAAGCGTATGTGATTTCAAATTTATTAGAAGAGATGTATTAAAATCTGTCCATCGGTCCCCAGAACAACAAAAGTTTCCATTTCAGTTTCAGACCACAACTGATGACGACGATATTTCTTCTCTTCTAAACAACTTTAACAATCAGCTCAGGCAGGGGTCAACCATGGATGAGTTCACACAACTATACAAGACTTTCGAAAGACTAAACAAACTTCTCATGGATTCAAAAGCAGTTGAAGGCATAAAGCATTCAAGAATGGCCTGGACAGATCAACTGAAGATAATTATTAAAGATGCAGAAAAATCTTTGAAATCATATGGAGAAAGTTCACGCTCAGAATGGGGTGAAAATCAAAACAAGACAGAGCCTCAGTCAAAGTCCAAAGAAATTGGTCGATTCAACATGGGTCTCAGACTTCTTGGGAGATGCATAATGATGCTTCGCACTGAACCAGGGGAAGAGAGAAACTCGGTAGTTGGCATGGATGAAGACGTACATGAAGTAGTCTCAAGACTGATCACCAACAGTGAGAATTGCTCCACGCATTTTATTGTGGGGATGAGGGGCATCGTACGACAACACTGGCGCAGTTGGTTTATCTATTCAGAACCATTTCAAATTCAGATACTGGGTGTCTCTAACTGATCACGGAGATGAGGAAAAGAATGCACTCCGGAAGAAATTAGGACAAGAACTCATGCATCCACCAGGGACTAAGGGTCCGTTTGGATACAGCTGAAAACTGAAAACTGAAACTGAAAACTGAAAAACACTGTAGCGAAATAATTTGCGAAATAATTTTTAAATGTGTGAATAGTATCGTGGGACCCATTTTTAATGAAAAAGTTGCTGAAAAGTGAAATTTGTAGGTCCGTGAACAGTACACGATGTGTTGTGATTGGTCCAAAAATATTTGAAAAGTCAAAGTTTGCGGCTACTGTTCATTGAACAGTGCATGAACAGTAGCCGCACCCCTCAAAACGCTCAAAAACGCGTGAAAAAAAAAAAAAAAAAAAAAAAAAAAAAAAAAAAAAAAAAAAAAAAAAAAAAACGTAAACGCAGACGCAGACTTTTCATCCCAATCCAAACGCAACCTAATAAGGAAAAGGAGGAAGGGACTTACAAGGAAGAGACTAATAGGGAAGCAAAGGAAAAGGATTACTCATTCAAGGAGATAAAGGATTTCTTGAAGGCTAAGAAGTACCTTATTGTTCTGGACAACATATCGTCAGTAGAAACCTGGGACAGTCTAAAAGAAGCATTTCGGGAAAGCACAAATGGGAGCAGAATTGTGATCACCACACGACACAAGAGTGTAGCTTCAAATGCTGATAACTCCAAGCAACTTCGACTACGAACCAAAGATGAAAGCTTAAGTTTGTTTCAACAGATGGTCCACCTTCCGTCGGATACTTCTGACCAGCCTGAACTCTTAGAAGCAGAAGCACAAAAAGTGAATTCACTCGCACGTAAAGTAGTAGGAAGATGTGGGGGCCTGCCATTTTCAATCTTACGTCTTGGGTATCTATTGTCTGGGATGAAGAATTTGACTTCCGAGTAGTTGTCAAGGGTGCTTGAGCATATCGATCATTACCAAACACCATGGTCGGAAATAGTGGATTTTAATGAAAAAGATTTGGCTCCGCATCTAAAGAAATGCCTTTCCTACTTTGGACTCTTCCCCAGGGACTCTGAAACTTCAACAAGGAGATTAGTTGCTTTGTGGGTGGCAGAAGGATTGGTACAACAAACAGCTGCTGAGCAAGAGCCTCTTGAATCAGTTGCAAAGAAGTATTTGGATGAATTGATAAGCCGCAACTTGATACAAGAAGGGGAAAGAAAGCCTAACGGGAAGGTCAAGACATGTGGCTTCCCTAGCACTCTGCGAGATTTATGGTTGCGAAAATTTCCAATTTCAAGCTTAGATGGGTGTCTTGCTTATAATGCTGATGAAAATGATGCCAGTTCTACCTCTAGTCGTGGTAGCAGCAAATACTTACAAAATTTATTGCGAAGTTGCAGAAATCCCCGCTCCATTCTCTTCTTTGATACTCGAGAAGGAAATAAACCTGGAGAAGAGATAGGTAACTTCCTTTCTATGGGCATTGCAAGTGGGCATCTCTTAAAATTACAAGTCCTTGATCTTGAACATGTATTCCGACCTAATTTGCAAGACAGTATTGGGAAATTAGTTAAATTAACATATCTAGGGTTAAGGTGGACTTACCTTGAGGAAATTCCATCATCAATTGGCAACTTACACAACCTCGAAACTCTAGATGTGAGGCATACTTATATCCGTAGTCTTCCTAAATCAATATGGAAATTGAAGAAACTTCGGCATCTATGGATGAACCAGATTTATCGAAGCCATATTAAGCATCAGCGTGGGAATTCTTTGCAAAGTCTTCACACACTGAGAGGTGCATTTATAGATAATGAGAATCTTCTGAAAGCTGGCCTTTGCAAGTTGACGAACCTTAGAAAATTAGAACTAGCATTCCAGTTGAACCTGTCACAGCAAACTGCATTAGCAAAGAGCCTTTCGGAACTGAAGAACCTTCAAACTTTGAAATTGAAATCAATTGATGAAATGAGCCGGCCTCAAGATCTAAAGGCGACGTTCTTGTCTGGCCTTGAAAATCTTTCCAACCTGTATTTGTTTGGAAAATTAGAGAAGACATCCATTAAGAGACTCCCACAAAGCCTGTCGGACCTTACCTTATCTGCCTCTAGGCTTTCAGATGATCCAATGCCAGAGTTAGAAAAACTTCCCAAACTAAAATGTCTCAGTTTGTACGCTAGTTCTTATATTGGGAAAAGCATGTCATGCTCTAAGGGAGGCTTTCCCCAGCTTCAAGTTCTGAACTTCTTGAAGCTTAAGGAACTGGAAGAATGGAATGTGGTGGAAGAAGCAATGCCGAACCTCAAGAAGTTGGAGATTCGTTCCTGCTACAGTTTGAAGGTACCAAATGGGTTGAGGCATCTCAAGACTCCTGGTGAATTGAAAGTAAGGGATATGTCAGTAAAATTCAAATTAGAAATTGAGGATACCAAGGAGAAAATTTGGGCTGACATTGCTATCTCTCCGGCCATAATTATTGATGAGCCGTATTCAACGCCTAATGGAGCTTAAGATTTTACATACGTAAGCAGTGTTTCATTTTATTTCTCTGTTCCATTTTATTTTTCTGTCATTCAAACAGATCATTATCATTTTAACACTGCAACTTTGTGACAGATTTCTGCTACCTTTCATTACTTGTTTGACGATGAAGAACAATGTGGGTGTTGGACAAAAACCAGCAGAGGTGTTTGGCTCACCAGAGGGTACTTTTCTTCTCTTTTCTTTTTTTCCCTTTTAATCTGTTGCTTGGTTCTAAGGTGATTGTTCAGTAATAGTCGTATGCTTGACATGCATATGAGTGGAATAATGTTGTGCGCTTTGTTACAAAGTGCTACTGTCTCTGTTTGTGTATTTTTTTATCCCCTTTGATTCGCTTGGTTCAATGGTATTGGATAAATAAAATGTAATAGTCATATGCTTACCAAGCAAATGACTGAATAAAATAGTACTCTTTCTTAAACAATGTGAAACTATTTGTGACTGATGGACTCTAATGGCTCTTATTGCATATTTCTTCGGTTTGTAGTGCTAGTTGTCCTTTCCCTTAGCACACCAAGTTGTAATCATATTCATCAGTTGTTTCCATTCACAAATTGCGTTTGATTAACAAACTTGAAGTGAAACTGCAATAATTCTTGTTCTTCTTGTCCATCAATGCACTAGAGGATGAAAGGAAAAATTTTGAAATGTGTCATTCTTCTTGTAATTATTTGAACCTTGTGAACCATGGTAAGATACTAGGATACAAAATCCCTGTAAGTGAGAAATATAAAATAAAGACTAAAATTTCCGCGAAAATGTAAGAACCTGAACCAAACAAATACTTTGGAGTGTTTATTTATTTAATTAATTAATTTTTTCTTATTTTTGAGAAGAAGATACTTTGGAGCTTGGTCAAAGAAAACTATCCTATTTAATTTTTTTGGCTGAAAAAAGAAAAACAAAATGTAACTACAGTGACGATAATATTTTCGTCGCAAAAAAGTACCCTATAGTGACAAAATTTATATTTCATCACTGTTTATAAAAAAATTTAGTAACATTTAGCGACGAAAAATAGATTTCGTCGCTATAGGTTGTGCTGAACTAAGGACGCCAAATGAAAGTGTAGGCACGAAACCAAATTGATCTACAGCAACAAATTTTTTCGTTGCTAAAAGTATAAGTTTTTTGCAACGACTGCTTTCATCGCTAAAGGTGGTGCTGGTCATACTATTAGTGACGAAATTCGTTTCGTCGCTAAAGGCAACAATTAGCAACGAAAATAAGTCATCGCCGAAAAGGAAAACCAAAAGATTGTGCTGAGTATCTGCGATGAATCCGATTTCGTCACTAAAGGCAAGCAATAGCGACAACTTACATTTCGTCACTAAAGATGCCAAATATATATATATATATATATATCACATTAACCCCTTTTTTCCCTCAAACATTCAGCCTCACATCAACCCCTTTTTTTTCCCACACCCACACCAATAGTCCCTCTCACATTTAGCCTCAAACCATTGAACCCCAGGCCACCGATGCCAACACCAACGTCGACGCCCCATGCCAGCGATGACCCACCCCCTAGCCACCGATGAGAACCCCTTCACCCACTTCCTCTCTCATTCGGCCTCCCTCTCTCCTTTCTTTTCCTCCCCCTTTTCCTCCACTACCTCCCTTCTTCCTTCCCTTTGTCTTCCTCCACTGATTTCAGCATTGTAAGTGTTTTTTTTTTTTTTTTGGTAATATTTGGTTTGTATTTGATTAAATGATATGGGTTTTGAGTTTTTCTCTTGTAAGTGTAAGTATGAGTTAATGGGTTCTGTAAAATTGTTGAATCAAAGCTTGTTCTTCTCCACTTATTTCATCATTGTAAGTTTTTTTTTTTTTTTTTTTTTTTTGGTAATATTTGGTTTTTATTTGATTAAATGATATTTTATGTTCTCTAATCTGATTGTTAGAAGCTAAATTGTGATTTTGTGTTATTATTTTGAAAGATTGATGATATTATAGTCAATTGGATATTTATTCATGTATTTTAATATGTCTAGCATGTGTGTATTAAATTTCATATGAAAATACCATTATTTGATAATTATTTGTGAATTTACAAGAAAATGTTGCAAAGTTGTCATTGTAACAGATTCGGTGTTTACGCATAATAAATTATGTATTAAATTGTATACAGTGAATTAGGATGCTAGGAGTAGTTTTCATGAATTCTAAGACACATATGGTTGTAATGGAAGTGGTCTCATAGCATTTGGATTAATATAAAAATAATGGTTTAATTTCTAATTTGCATGAAATTTTGTCAGGACAGATTTGCGCATGTTGTCTTGTATGATTTTTATTAAATCATGGCTTTATACTTTGACTCTGAGATTGATACAATATTTACTAGACGTCCAGAGGAGTGGCTTAGTAAAATTGAATCAGGATTGAATGTGTTTAGATAGCCCATTTGTATTTTACAAATGAGGCATTTGCTGTTGAAATGAGCAATAAACATTAAATGATAACTCTGACTTTAAGGATTTAATTCTAAAATTAGGGTGAATGTTTTAAGGTACAATTTAATATGCTTATCATTTAGTATGTCTGGATCATAGATAAATTTTGTATAACTTGGTTCAAGGTTTACTACTCAAAGGAGGGGTTCTAAACCATTCAAATGTTGTTTTTATGAAGTTGTTTTATTCATGTTGTATGTTGCATTAAGTAAGTTTATGCGTGTACCATATCTTCCGATCTCAAACATTCGGAATTGATTTTAAAGTTGTTTGACATGATCTGAATATGAACATTAAAATAATGGTTTCTCTATGATTTGGTACATTATGTTGTTTGATAAATGTATCTTGTGTTTGGAGAACCTCGTTGAGGTGGGATTAGGATTTCATTGATTCTGAGAGATAGGCTTTGTGTTAGTATTTTGGTTTTGTGTTAGTTTTTATGAATTCTAAGACACATATGGTTGTAATGGAAGTGGTCACACAGCATTTGGACTAATATAAAAGTAATGGTTTAATTTCTATGTTGCATGAAATTCTATCAAAACAAATTTGAGTATGTTGCCTTGTATGATTTTTGTTAAATCATATATTTATTCTTTGACTCTGAAATTGATATGGTATTTACTCAACATACAGAAGAGTGGCTCTATAAAATTCCATGAGGATTAAAGTCCATTTGTATTTTACAAATGAGGCATATGCTGCTGAAATAAACAGTAAACAGTAAATGATAACTCTAAATTTGAGGATTTAACTCTAAAGTTAGAGTGAATGTTTTGAGCTATAATTTAATATACTTATCATTTGGTATGTTTAGATCATAGATAAATTTTATATAACGTGTTTTAAGATTTAGTACTCAAAGGAGGAATTCTAAACCATTCAACTATTGTTTTTATGAAGCTGTTTTATTCATGCTGTATGTTGTCTTAAGTAAGTTTATGCGTGCACCATTGCTTCCGATCTCAAACATTCAAAGTTGATTTTAAAGTTGTTTGACATTATCTGAATATGAACATTAAAATAATGGTTTCTCTATGATTTGGTACATCATGTTATTTAATAAATGTATCTTGTATTTGGGAAACCTCGTTAAGGTGAGATTAGGATTTCATTGATTATGAGAGATAGGCTTTGTGTTAGTATTGTGGTTTTGTGTTAGTATTTTGAAAGATTGATGATATTATGGTCAATTGGATGTTTATTCATGTATTTTAATATGTCTAGTATGTATGTATTAAATTTCATATGAAAATACCATCATTTGATAATTGTTTGTGAATTTACAAAACAATGTTGCAAAGCTGTTACTGTGATAGATTCGGTGTTTATGCATGATAAATTATGTATTAAATTGTATACAGTGAATTAGGATGCTAGGCGTAATGTTTATGAATTCTAAGACACATATGATTGTAATGAAAGTGATCTCACAACATTTGGATTAATATAAAAATAATGGTTTAATTTCTGAGTTGCATGAAATTATGTCAGGACAGATTTGAGCATATTGTCTTGTATGATTTTGATTAAATCATGGGTTTATTCTTTGACTCTAAAATTGATATGGTATTTACTAGACATCCAGAGAAGTGGCTCTTTAATCTTTCATAAGGATTGGATGTGTTTAGATAGCCCATTTGTATTTTCCAAATGAGGCATATGCTGCTGAAATAAGCAGTAAACAATAAATGATAACTCTAACTTTGATTAGTTAATTCTAAAGTTATAGTGAATGTTTTGAGTTATAATTTAATATGCTTATCATGTGGTATGTTTGGATCATAGATAAATTTTGTATAACTTGGCTTGAGCAAAGTAAGTAAAATTTGTTTAAATACTTAAAAAACTCTATACTTGTGATGTTGATTTTTGTTTTTGTGGTGGGTTGTTGTGTTGGAACAAGTGGATGGCTTGCATGGTGTTATAAGATGGTTTAAATTAATATTTTAGCAATTGACCTACACTACATGGTGTGACTACTTTTTTTTAATGCATTATTTGAAACTAATTGTATTATATTACACTTGAAAATCTATATTTGTTTTCTAGAACTTATACATTAGGAGTTGTGATTTTAATTCATTGGCGTGGCTACTCTTAATGTATTATTAGAAATGTTTCTTATAACATAGTTAATGTTATTACTTGACGATTTTAATGTAGTATTGCTTTTATATTTGTGCAGATTTCTTATTGGTGGCTTTTAGGGAATTTACTTTTGGCATTACTTGAAGACATATGAGGACATCTTCCATTGGTTCTAATTATATTATGCTATGCTTTTTGTATTGTTATAAAACATCTTGAGTTATCATATGTGCTGCTAACAATTATTGTATGGAAGGAATTTGAATTGGATGCTTGTTTTATTTTTACTTGTGGAATGTATGGATCGATTTTTTATAAATGTGTTGTTGAAATAAATGTGTTATTCAAATATGAGGTTTTAATAATGTAATGATAAGTTACAAGCTAATATCAAAGTCATAAAAAAATAAAAATAGAAAATAAGTTTTAGCGACGAATTTTTCCTTCACAAATATAGCAACAAAAAATTGTTTTAGTGATGAAATATTTCATCACTAAATGTAGCAGAATTTTGTAAGAAATGGTTTTAGTGGCGAAAATTTTCATCACTATATGTGCCTGGATTTTCTTAAAAATAGTTTTAGTGACAAACTTTTTCATCACTATATGTACCCAAAAATAGTTTTAGTGACGAAATTATTTCTCACTAAATATGATTTAATAAACTAAAATGTTTTTTGTAATGAAATATTTTCGTCACTGAATAGTGTTTTTAGCGAGAAAATCATTTAACGACGAAACGTTTTCGTCGCTAAAAGTTTTTTTTTTTAAACAAATCAGACTTTTAGTGACGAAATTTTTCATCGCCAGGACTTTTAGCAACGACGTTTCAGTGACGAAATGAGTTTCGTCGCTAATTAGTAGATTTCATCACTAAAGGTTCTTAGCGATGAAAAACTAGACTTTTAGTGACGAATTTTTTCGTTACTGAAAATAAATTTTGTTGTAGTGTGAAATCAACAATATGGTTAGTAGGACTAGTACAACTAAGGACACTTGAATCTAACACTGAAATCAACAGTATAGTTAGTAGGACTAGTACAACTATGGACCATTCCTTGTGTTGTGGTTTTTTTTATGGTGGCTGTTTGGTAGGTTACCAGACAATCATGGTGGTGGCTATAGCCTATGCCTATAGGTGACATCGTTGCAACAATTGATGGCTTATTAGTTAGATAGTTATTGGGTCAGATTGAACAATGTATACTATAGGTAGTGTAGGTTTAGTTTATTGTTTACCATGGGTTGTGTAATTGTGTTTACTACGTGAGATTTAATTTGGCCAGGGTTTAATTTACCCTAGTTAAGTTTAATAAGTTGGGTTATGGAGGCATTTTTGGTATTTCGTGATTAATTGAGAGTATTTTTAATTTAGCAAAAACAAATATTTCAATAATCGAAAGATTTCATTAATTTTGACCGTAAAAGTAAGTAATTTGGGGTATTTGTTTAATTTCAAACATTAAGGGAAAAATTGGTTGGTTTTTTAAAGATAAGAGGGAGGGGGGAAGGGGGAGAGAAAAAAAAATGAACTATCCCAAATATAGAAGATAAAATCAAATTTATTTTAAATCTAAAGCATGTAGTTTGCAATTAGACTAAAGTAAACTTTTTCCCTTAATAATAATAATAATAATAAACTTTGAAATTCATGATACAAAGAATTGGTAGTGTAGTAGGAGGTGTTTAGGGGTTGTTTTGTATGAGTTTTATTTAACCCAAGCCCAGTGATATTTGATGGACAATACCACACCAATTTGGGTCAAAAGTCTGATGAGAGTTAGACCTTGCATGGCACATTGTAACACCCTAAAATCATAAATAAAGTCTATTCATTATAAATAATTCATAAAAAATATTAAACAAATGCAACTAGTAATCTAAAATCTCAACACAGTTGTCAAAACTCTAATCCCAACAAAGATAAAAGACCTCAAAATAATTCTCTAGTACAATATTTAATACCATAAAAAAAAAAAAAAAATCCTTAGTTCCACAAAATAATTTGTAACCGTTGTCTTCTAAGAATTTCTACTTCAATGATCATTTTAATGTATCTATAAGGGAGAATAAAAGGGGATGAAATAACTCAATAAGTGGAATTCACTAACATTGGGGTGTGGAAACAAACCTTTTAAATGAATAATCCATACAACAAAGTTATAACTTGCAAACAATCTGTATTTTAACATCAAATATTTCGTTTAAAAATATCATTATTTTGTGAGCCATCATGATATATCAAAACCATCATATAAACAATTCCCTAGACTTTTTCTCGTGGTCAACGTTTCCGCCTCGTTGACAAGGTTGTGCTGTCCCATTTTCATCCCCTTTGTTAAAGGTGGCTCCTTTGGAACCTAAAGGTGTACTCCCTTGCTAAGGATCTACCAAGTGTGCACTGCCCATTTTCTAAGACCGTCCCTTATTAAGGACTAGCTATAGTATGATTGTCCATTGCTGAGAACTAAATACAATACTGAGCTTTTAATCACGACTTGCCATAGGGTTTCAAAACAAATTCAAGATGCTCACAACAAATAATCCAGTCATAATACTAAAAAATACAAAGATTAATCCATACATACAAGTTTAAATAAGTTTAGGTCATCCCACAAGTTTTTCATATAACAAATGGTTAACTTTTTTATACAATATCCACATCAAACTTTTATAGAATATTATCATATTTATAGAATATCAACATATTTCTTTGTTATAAGCATAGTTTGATAATCAAGAGTGTTTTTTTGGGAAAACTCTCAAATTAGTAAATACCACATACCTCTTATTTGCAAAAAAATGAAATCAACCACCCTTGAGTCACAATAAATCTGAAGAATTAGAACCTAGCAACACCAAAATATATAGGTCCATCAATTTACACAAATTTCCCACTTAAAAATCAATTTTCATACTTAAAAAATATATTTCTAGACAACACCAAGATTTCCAAAAATTTTCCATTTATTAACTCTTTGATCTAATTGTTCTATTTCACATATTTTCACTTTCTATCAATTGGCATGATTATACTGCAACTCTATAGAACTCTAGTATGTCATCACATGTCTAGCCATAGTCTATCATTATTCTTTAGAAGCCACATTGATGTAGAACAGACAGCACATGCCTTCCTGATGCAGCAAGGGTGCAAGAAGTCACAATGCAAGATCAAAGGGGGTACTATTAAAGGCCATTAGGGCAACACTGTTGGAATTGCATGAAATTTGGTAGGTTGATAGGAAACAGCATTTTAATCTAGACTCATAAGCTTTGAGTGTCATCTAAATTTAGGTGAATTCTTTCGTTAAGGCCCCAAAAACAGTGTTTTTGCTATTTATAGTAATATTTGTTTTTTCTTAATAACTTTTAGTTTAAAAGTTAGAATAAGGTCCCATCTATTTTGGGACGACCCTTAAAGTCAATAGTTTATGATTCTACATTTAACTCCATTTTGCCATTTTTGGTAAATTTCAGTATTTTGTTACTTAATCGCATAATTACTGGGAATTAGGGTTTTAGACATTTTCTTTTTTTTAGTATTTATATGTTTTGTAGCCGTCAAAAACAAATCAGATTATTATCAATAAATACAAAATTTTTGTCAAATTCTTTCTCTGGCGGATTCCAATTTTTCTTCTTGTGGATTTAGAGAAATCCCTCGTGGATTCGAGGTTTACTACAGAAGCTAATAGTTTAGTTTTTATTCCATCAAAAGAGTATATGTGTGCTTTCTTTAGGCTTCTGCGACATCACACATATTATATTCTTAATTGATCAATCCAATAGCCTATTACTCCCTTGATGCCGCAAAACATAAATGGTAAAGCTGGACTAAGTATTTGAACAATGATACTTGCGTGGATGACAAATTGACGGTGAACTTAGTTAGATAGTATATGATGTCTTTATATCTACGTTACAATGGCTAATAAGATTTTTGGCTTCAAAAGCATTGCTGCATACTGCAATGGATTAACAATAAATACAAATGTCACTAGAAAACATAACCATTCTCTTTCCTAGACGTGAGAGATATCACTAACCCTTAAACTATATAGTCTTCCACCATTTGAACATTGAATTGTCTTAATCAAAATAACTAACCCAATACCAATTACATAGACAATCTAAGTTCTAACTGTTAAAAATGTTTCCTAACCTAAAAATATAGAGTTGACAAATTATTGCAAGCGAAATTACACTCTAAGACCACTAATGTCAAGGAGGCTATAGCCTACAAACAGTTCTAAGGGATTGGATTTATTCTAATTTTTTCCTCAAAACCTACAATTTTTACCGTTTATCCATTTGAAACGTGCCATTTTTATTATTATTATTATTATTTTTTTAAATTCAAGTCGTCAAATGAAAGTATAGGGATAAAGGCCCAGAATGACATGTTGGGCCTTGGGCTTTTGTCTGGGAATGCTGAATTGTCCGAGGAGGAGCAAGTAGTTATCAGGGGTCCCTAGTGAAAGTCTTATAAGTGAGGAACGAACGGAAGGTGATCCAAGGAGGAGCTCCTCCTCGGATATGATGAATGCAGCTCAAGCATGTATTCTAGCAACTAAGGTAACGTTCCAAGAAGCTCCAGTGATAGGAACGTGTCTCATGAACGTGCAAGAAGGAAGGAAACTCAAAAATATTTAAGGGAAAGCTGCTACCACCGCATTAAATGCACTACAACTACTTTTTTGGCCGCATTCATGTGGAGAAGACCTCTGAACAGTGCTGCCTTGGCGAACATAACTCACAGAAAGCCAAAAAGGGTGTTTGATGGGACATGTACTCAAGTAAGGGCTCAGATGATCAACAAGTGTAGGATCAAGATGGTCCAAAAATGGCTATATAACATGAAAGACCCTCCATGGAAAAGGAGGAGGAAAAACTGTAAACAAATCTATAATAAAGCTTTAAGAGTAAATATTTAAAAATCAGTGTCCTCAGACCAATCCGAGAACATTATTCCTTAATAAACTTTTGTTATCTTTCTTTTTTTTAGCACCAAAACCTATTTTCTGTTAGTTGATTCACGAGAGCCCAGTTTCCAACCCATTCTCTATAAATTTATTATTTTTGGTTGTTTTGGGTTGTTTTGGGCTTAAGTCCATATACCTATTGGGCTAGAAGTCTAAATCAGGTCCTTACAATTGGCGCCATTTGTAGGGAGATACTTGGGTGTTAGTGAGCGCAACGTTCAAACATGGTAGGTTCAGATCCACGACAGGCAGAATCCATAGGATCCCAACATCAAAATCCTTTTGTCAATCTCGAGCGGAGAAGAGATCGAGAGGGGAGTGTGCATAGTGCCCGGACCGGAAGAAACCAGTCATGGGGAAAGGGTCATCTTTCTTAAGAAAAGAATACCAGAGCACTGCAACTGGAAGTCGACCAGCTGAGAGAAAGCTGCGCCGTGCACAACGAAGGCGAGCCTCCTCTAGCCCGAACACCTCCCCTGACAGTAAAGAGGATGGTATCTACAGACAAAGGTCAAAGACCTCACCTAGTGAGTCTTTCTCTTACGGAGGAGCACCACCACAAACGTAGGCATAAGAGCCCCCTTCGAAAAGGTGTGGGAAATGACACTATGGGTAAGGCGTTGGATCAAATCTCCAAGTCTCCTTTCATGCGTAGAATTGAGCGAACAGAACTCCCTCAGGGTTTACTTAGCCCACGTTTACCATGTATAATGGCAAGACAGACCCCGTAGAGCATGTGAGCCACTTCAATCAGAGAATGGCCGTCCATTTCAGAGATGAAGCCCTGATGTGCAAGGTCTTCCCATCCAGCCTAAGACCCGTAGCAATGAGGTGGTTTGACAGCCTAAAGGCCGATTCCATAAACTCCTTTAAGGAGCTCACCCAGGCATTTGGTTCTTGCTTCGTCACCTGCAGCAGAGTCCCTCGACTCCTATCTTCCTTACTATCCTTGAGTATGAGAAAGGGAGAAACCCTGAAAACATACTCGGACAGATATTGGAAAATGTACAATGAGATGGACGGTAACTTTGAAGACGTCGTTATCAGTACCTTCAAGAGCGACCTCCCAACCAAGCACCGTCCATTTCAGAGATGAAGCCCTGATGTGCAAGGTCTTCCCATCCAGCCTAGGACCCGTAGCAATGAGGTGGTTTGACAGCCTAAAGGCCGATTCCATAAACTCCTTTAAGGAGCTCACCCAGGCGTTTGGTTCTTGCTTCGTCACTTGCAGCAGAGTCCCTCGACTCCTATCTTCCTTACTATCCTTGAGTATGAGAAAGGGAGAAACCCTGAAAACATACTCAGACAGATATTGGGAAATGTACAATGAGATGGACGGTAACTTTGAAGACGTCATTATTAGTACCTTCAAGAGCGGCCTCCCAACCAAGCATGGTTTAAGGAAGTCCTTAACGGGAAAACCTGTCACCAATTTGCGCCAACTCATGGACTGGATTGACAATTATAAGAAGGTCAAGGAATACCAATAATTGGGTAAAGGAAAGGATAAGGTTATCCCTTAGGAAATGAGGGATTTCCAGTCGAATCGATACAATAACAATTGGCCATAGAGAGATTTTGCTGGTCAGTCAGGATTTACCAATACTCAAGCGGTCAATGCAGTGTTCCGAGAGCCGGTGCACTAGGTTCTGAAGATGATTAAAAATGAACCGTTTTTCAAATGGCCAAACAAGATGGCCAAAAACCCCCTGAGGCGTAACCAAAACCTTTATTGCTAGTACCATCAGGACTAGGGGCACACTACAAAGGATTGGAGGAATTTGTGGGACTATTTGGACGAGCTGGTTCAAGAAGGGAAGCTAAAATAGCTGTTGCACCGTTCCAATGGCTGGGGGAGCCAAACAAATTCGGAACCCAGGAGGGATGATTCTTCAAGACCGCCCTTGGGAACGATCAATGTCATCTTCACTGCTCCCGGTAGGACCGGTTCTTGTCCCTCTAGAGTGATGCCTTTAGCTCGATTTTTCGCTGAGAGTAATAATTCGGAGCCTAAAAGAGCCAGAATGGAAATCCGACTCACTCTGGGCTTCTCAGACGAGGACAAGATCGGAACCATCCAACCCCATGACGATGCTCTGGTGGTCACACTCAAGATAGGGGTATGATGTGAAGAGAGTGTTAGTGGACCAAGGTAGCGCTGTCGAGATCATGAACCCCGACCTATACAAGGGATTGAGGTTAAAACCTGAGGACCTGATAACCTATAATTCCCCTCTAGTTAGTTTTGAGGGGAAGACTGTTATTCCAAAATGTCAGATTAGACTACCCATATAGACTGGTTCGAAAGTGGTGGAAGTAGACTTCATCGTGGGATGCCTATTCCCCCTACACGACTATTGTGGCTAGACCCTGGCTCCATGCTCTGGAAGCCATCTCATCCACCCTACACCAGAAAGTGAAATACCCCTTGGGGGGCCGCGTCAAAAAGATTATAGGGAATCAACATGTGGCTCGGCAATGCCTTGTGGCCACCATCTCACATCGATACGAAACTAGCTCCTCGGCCACTACCGAAAGGGACTTATAGCAATCAAAAACTCTAGAGTCGCCATCCCATGGACTAGCCGAAGAGCCGAAATGCAAGGATTTGGAAAAATTTGTCATAGGTGGTGATCTAGAGAAGTTCTTTCAGGTCGGAGTTTAGTTGCCTCCTCAAGAGAAGGAAGAGCTGTTGGTATTCCTCAAAAGAAACATTGATGTGTTTGCATGGGACATTTATGAGGCCCCAGGGGTGGACCCGAATTTCATCTGCCATCATTTGAACGTTAACCCATCAATCACTCCCAAGAAGCAACCACCTCAACGCCCATCTAAAGAACATGCAGACGCTGTTAGGGAAAAGGTGATGAAGCTAAAAAAGGTAGGGGCTATCAAGGAGGTCTTCTACCTCGAATGGTTGGCCAACACTGTAGTAGTGAAGAAGAAGAGCGGGAAGTGGCGAGTGTGCATGGACTTCACGAATTTGAATAAGGCCTGCCCAAAAGACCCCTTCCCTATGCCTCGAATAGACCAATTAGTGGATGCAACAGTGAGCCATCCTCGAATGAGTTTCTTAAACACCTTTCAAGAGTATCATCAGATACCACTTGCCTTGGATGACCAAGAAAAGACAGCATTCGTCACTCCCACTGGAAACTACCATTATAAGGTGATAACATTTGGCTTAAAAAACGCTGGGTTAACTTATCAAAGGATGATGACAAGAATGATTGAACCCCAGTTAGGCAAAAGTATTGAGGTCTACATAGACGACATGGTGGTGAAGAGCATGGTGGTGTCCGAGCACGTTAGAGATCTCGAAAGCATCTTTGAAATCCTGAGGAAACATAGGTTGCACCTAAATGCTTCCAAGTGCTCATTTAGTGTCGGATCAGGCAAGTTCTTAGGATACATGGTGACTCACAGGGGTATTGAGGTCAACCTCGATCAAATCAAAGCCATTAACAGTTTACAACCACCCCGGAATCCCAAAGAGGTCCCGAAGTTTACCGGAATGGCTGCCGCCCTAAACCGATTTATTTCTCGGTCGGCAAATAGGTGCAGACCTTTCTTCCTCTTAATTAAAAAGTGGAAGGGATTTGAATTGACCAATGAGTGTGCATTGGCTTTCCAACAACTTAAAGAATATCTATTGCAACCACCTATCATGTCCAGTCCTGAGGTGGATGAGGCCCTGTTTGCTTACATCGTCGTGGCCCTCATGCTATAAGTTTGGTGTTGCTACGAGTTGACAATGGCGTACAACGGCCAGTTTACTATGTAAGCAAATCACTACATGAGGCCGAGGTTCGTTATCTACCACTAGAAAATACCGTCTTGGCGGTGATGCTTGGTACATGAAAGCTTCCCTATTACTTCCAAGCACATACAGTTGTCGTTCTGACTCAGCTTCCACTCAAAGCTATACTTCGAAGTGCTGATTACACGGGGAGGATTGCTAAATGGGGCACGATCGTAGGGGTTTTGATATCAAGTACATTCCTCGTACCTTTATCAAAGGCCAGGTCCTCATGGACTTAGTGGCCAAGTTCGTCGAACCCCCATTAGAAGAAGTGACAGAAGCATAGCACATGGATGGAAAATTGGTTGGCATGATCTCCTAACAGGACCCCCTATCCTCGAAAGTGTATGTCGATGGCGCAACAAACCAAAAGAGGTCTAGAATGGGGATAGTATTAATATCCCCCGAGAAAATACTATTGAGAAGTCGCTAAGACTGGACTTGTCAGCCACAAATAACGGGGCTGAATATGAGGCCCTGCTAATAGGAATGACCACGATTCAAAAAATGGGCGAGAAGGCAATAAAGATGTTCTTGGACTCAAGATTAGTCGTTGCCCAAGAAAAAGGAGAATTTAAGGTGAGGGACTAAAGATTGCAAAGGCACTTGAGTCAGGTGGGACACCTATGATCAAGATTCGAATCTTTCAACCTGTTGCACTTCCCTAGAAGTGGAAACACCCATGCTGATTCCCTGGCCACGCTTGCTACCTCCTCGGCACAAGGTCTTCCTCGGGTCATCCTTAATGAAGATTTGTACAAACCCGCAAGGGTGGAGAGAGAAATGGTCCATGTTCACCAAGTCAGGGTAGGCCCTAGCTGGATGGACCCTATAAAATCATTCTTGAAGGACGACATCCTACTTGAGAAAAAATCAGAAGCAGTGAATGTGCGTAGGAAGGCTCCTTAATTCTGGTTGTTCGAGGACCAAAAGTTATATAAACGCTTTGGGCCATACTTGCTGTGCATACACCCTGAGGCAACATAATTACTATTGGAGGAGTTACATGAGGGGATTTGCAAGAACCACACCAGAGGTAGATCTTTGGCACATAGGGCCATCACTCAAGGCTATTGTTGGCTAAAAATGCAAAAGGAAACAAGAGATACCTACTAGTCGGCACGGACTACTTCACCAAATGGGTTGAAGCTGAGCCCTTGCCAAACTTCAGGGATGTGGACGCCAAGAAGTTTGTTTGGAAAAACATTGTCACCCAATTCGAAGTCCCTTATACCCTCATCTCGAACAATAGCCTTCAATTCGATAGCAAATCTTTTAGGAGATATTGCTCTGACTTGGGAATCAAGAACAGATACTCTACCCCAGCCTATCCCCAAAGGAATGGGCAAGCTGAGGCCGTTAACAAGGTCATAATAAGTGGACTCAAGAAGAAGTTGGATGATGCAAAAGAAAAATGGGTAGAAGAACTGCCATATGTCCTCTGAACATATCGAACCACGCCTCGCAGATCCACCAGGGAAACCCCCTTTTCGATGACATACGGCGCCAAGGCTGTTATTCCTCTGGAAACCGGCTTCCCTACACTGAGGACTAGCTCTTTCAATCTAAGTAATAATAGTGAGTTACTAGAAAAGAGTTTAGACTTTATTGAAGAAAGAAGGGAGAACGCAATGGTTCAATTGGCATACTACCAACACAAGCTCAAGCAAGGTTACGATGCCAACGTGAGGCTAAGGCCATTAACGCCGAGTGACTTGGTATTGGGAAAGGTTCTAGGTATTGCAAAGAACCCAGCATGGGGAAAGCTAATGCCCAATTGGGAAGGACTGTATCGCATCACCATGGTGGCTGGTATAGGAGTGTATTTTTTAGAAGACTTAGATGAGCATGTAATACCACGCCCTTGGAATGTAAACAACCTGAAAATGTACTATTATTAATAAAAGTTTTCTTTATCAATACGTCCATTCATTGTATAAGTCCGTTGTTCTTCTTTTATAAGTGTTTAAACAGAACCTTAGTCATGCCTGAAGTCCTCGGACCAAATGCTTTAAGGAAATTAATACACTATGATATTTTTTATAAGTGTTTAAACAGAACCTTAGTCATGCCTGAAATCCTCAGACCAAATGTTTTGGGGAAATTAATACACTGACATTTTTTATAAGTGTTTAAACAGAACTTTAGTTATGCCTGAAGTCCTCGGACTAGATGCTTTGGGAAAATAATACACTATGACATTTTTTATAAATGTTTAAACAGAACCTTAGTCATGCCTGAAGTCCTCGGACCAGATGCTTTGGGGAAATTAATATACTGACATTTTTTATAAGTGTTCAAACAAAACCCAAGTTATATCAGGAGATGTGGTCAACTCTTATATGGCTGGTACTCAATTAGATTAATCCAATAGTTACCAATGTATTGTTGTCTGTTTTTAAGTATAAAGTAGCAACGACACAATGCTATTCATGATGGTGATAATCCTCAAAGCATATAAAATAAAAGTCCAAGGGATTTTCGAGATTAAAAAAAAAAAAAAAAAAAAAAAAAAAAAAAAAAAAAAAAGAGAGACACTTCTATTAAATAAGATGAGTACATTACATTCAGTGACAAAGTGTCAGTACAAAATCCCTAAATACTACAGAAAGTTCCTAAGTACTAAGCCTTTGCCCTGGGAGCATGAGGATCTTCTTGCTGGCCTGGCCAAGAGGTAGGAGCATCCTTGGCCTTATTGTCAGCTTCCTTAGTCTTGGCCTCTGCTTCTTTTGCCTTAACTACAACTTCCTTGTCCTTGGCGGCATCTTTGACTTCTGAGGAGGACTTTTTCTCCTTACCCTTGCCCTGATCTTTGAAACCCTCGACCCCTTGACCTTGGTCACCAACTAGTATGGATCCCCGTGGAACCTCAAGAAGAAGGAGTGTAGCTTGAGTAGTCAGAGGTTGCTCTAAGGACTCGAGAACAAGGGTAGAGGAAGGTGGAGGGCCGCTTAGGATCGCATGGATATCAAGGTGGTAGTAGGTCTTTCCCTACTGCCTCCACTCTGAGTCCACATGAACTCCTGCAATGTTAAGGGCTTTAGCCCATGTGGCATTGCAGTAATCCCTGCATGCCTCAGCTAGCTCTTTAGTCAACTTGGCTTGTGTTTCCTCTACGCCAAGAGTATAGGCTGCTTGTTTCTCGGCCTCCAGTGCCTCATTGGTTAGCTGAGTTGCTTCTCTGGCCTTCTGCAGCTTCGCCTTCAGATCCAACACAAGTTGCTTAGAAATGGCCAGCTCTATCTCTGTTTGATGAAGCAACTTATGCTGGTCCTCGGCTTGAGTCTTAACATTCTTTAGACCAGCCAAGGCGCTATTCAGATCCCTCTCTGATGCAGTCAGCTTGGTGGCCAAGTCTTTATTCTCCTCCTTTGCAGCCCCCAAAGCCTTCTCGGCGTCGAGACTGAGGTTAGCCTCATTCCTGGCATCGTTCCTAGCTTTGTTGACTCACTCCTCGACCATATAAACCTCCTGGTAATCTGCATAAGAACAATATTGTAATCCCATTTAAATAGACGAGAAAGCATACTAGTACTAAAATAAGTAAAAAGAATGAGAATGTGGACTTACCAGAGCAAGGTCCCTTTTTAGGGACAGAAAAAGGTCATGCTACTTCAGCTTCCTTAAGGCATCCATGTCCTTAGGCAGGAGGAGTGGTTACTCTAAGGCCTCAGCCACATGCGCAGAATGACCTCTCTGATACTCCATAACAGAAGCGTTCCATGGAATCGCGGCCCCATTAACCTCTAGCCGAGGTGACCACACACGCTGTGGTAGGCGCACCTCGGCCAGGTTCTGCTCTTCTCTACTGTCCATGGATGAGGACCTCTCATCTTTTGGATCCTTGGCAGTCTTTTGTTGCTTCGTGCCCTTTTGAGAGGGCAACTCTCCCCCCTCAATCTCTTGTATTGACCTTTTCTTCTTTAGATCCCTCATCGCATGCAGGCTAAGATTGGTAGGGAGAGGAGCAGGAGGGGGAGGAAGAGTTGGAGGAACTTGGGACTTGGGTACTTCTTGTGATGTTGCCCCCTTGTTCCTAAAGGCCACGAGGTCTCGCAAGCTTCTCCTCTGGTTTAGAGCCATTTCTTCTTCCTCGAAATCGGAGTTAATCTAGGCAATTACAAGTCCCGGAGTATTGGCTGTCGAAAGCCTGTCAATGTCAGTTTCGGATTCCGAGAGCACTATCGGCCCGCCTAGAGCTTCACCTTCGTCCTCAAGGCGAAACTGGTCTATCTCGGCTGAGAGGGATAAGTGTGTAGAATCTATCCCTTCTCTTAGAGCCGTTACTTCCTGGGGAACATGCTAGATGGGCAACTGGACGGGTGGAAGATCTCTCCGAGCTAGGAATCTTGGCTTAGAGATGTCTATTCGGTTCAATCGAGGATCGCCAGCCTTTATTGTTTGACCTACGTCTTGGAATATATGAGATAGAGACTCGTAGTCCAAAATTAAAGGATTAGCCCGTAGTTGTCCGTCCTCGCTTACAAATATCTCAGATCTCAGCAATTTGTTAAGGGCCGGTACATTGACCAGACTTAGCCTCGGAGCGATGTGGTTTTTGTTTGCAAAAAAAAGACACCCGAGGAGGAAATGATGGTTAGGTCAACAAAAACTATCATCCGAGAAGACGAAACATCAAGGAAACTAAACTACAGGACCTAATCCTAATGCACCCCACCTAGATCCCCTGCCTGAGTTGGGCAATGAAGACCGTTATGCCACTCCTTGGAGACCAGGAAGTAATTTTCCTTCATACCCTTGTTTAACTTGGGAAGGCACGATATCAGTTTGATGATGTTGGATCGGGACTTTAGGTAATATCCCGCATCAGCGAGCTTATGGCACTCGTACAGGTGGACCACATCAAACCACGTGAGCCGTAAGCCCATCTACTCATTGAGAGTGTCTATGCAGCCTAAGACCCTAAAGAGGTTGGGGGCACACTGATGGGGAGTCAACCTGTGGTTAATCAGGTAGTCCCTAGTTACCCTACCCATGGGAAGTGTCATTCCTCCCTCCAAGAAAGTAATCATCAGAATGACAACTTCACTTACTTCCCTATCGGTGAGAATTCAGTCTGGGGCACAATATTGTAGGGCTACTTCTTGTAGAATACAATATTTGGCCCTGAAACCCTCCATACTGGTCGGGGAATCTACTAAGTACTTGAACCTACCCATCTAAGTAAACACAAGGGATGCTAAAAAAGACTTTCGAAAGAAAAAAGAGTCGAGGAGGCTAGCCAAGGAGAAAACAATCTGAGGGAAAAGTGAAAACTTACGGAAAGGGAATAAGCGACACTATAAAGAGTTTTGGAGAACTTGAGAATTCTTAAAAGTTTGAAAGCTTTTGCAAAATGAGGAGAAAGAAGTCCTTCAGGTGCCTTTTATAGAAGAAAAGATTGAGTGGGAGTTATCCCACTCAAACTTCAAAGAAAAAGGTCCACCGTTGGATATGCACCTCACCGTCAGATTTGGGGAACAAGACACCACTTGGAGCAATCAATGGTGCCTCACGAACTTTGAAATGATAGCAGCAATTATAAGGCACGTTAAACTGTACTCCCACATGTGTAAATCAACGGGTCAGTTGACTTCATCTCTTGGGAATCAAAATCCCACTTTTTCTCCTCGGATGAAAGGGAAAAACCAGAATTTTGAGGGGCTAGTATAGGGATAAAGGCCCAGAATGACATGTTGGGCCTTGGGCTTTTGTCTGAGAACGCTGAATTGTCTGAGGAGGAGCAAGTAGTTATCAAGGGTCCCTAGTGAAAGTCTTATAAGTGAGGAACAAACGGAAGGTGATCCGAGGAGGAGCTCCTACTTGGATATGATGAATGCAACTCAAGCATGTATTCTAGCAACTAAGGTAACCCTCCAAGAAGCTCCAGCGATAGGAACGTGTCTCATGAACGTACAAGAAGGAAGGAAACTCAAAAATATCTAAGGGAAAACTGCTACCATCGCATTAAATGCACTACAACTACTTTTCTAGTTGCATTTATGTGGAGAAGACCTCTGAATAGTGCTGCCTTGGCGAACGCAACTCACAGAAAGCCAAAGAGGGTGTCTAATGAGACAGGTACTCAAGTAAGGGTTCAGATGTTCAATAAATGGAGAATCAAGATAGTCCAAAGAGGGCTATATAGCGTGAAAGACCCTCCATGGAAAAAGAGGAGGAAAAACTGTAAACAAATCTGTAATAAAGCTTTAAGTGTAAATATTTAAAAATCAATGTCCTCAGACCAATTTGAGAATGTTATTCCTTAATAAACTTCTATTATCTTTCTTTCTTTAGCATCAAAACCTATTTTTCTGTTACCTGATTCATGAGAGCCTAGTTTTCCAACCCACTTTCTACAAATTTATTGTTTTGGGCTGTTTTGAGCTTAAGTCCATATACCTGTTGGGCTAGAAGTCTAAATCAAGTCCTTACAACTGTAATTTCCCCTTTTATAAATAATAAAAATGATTAACCTAATGAGGTTGGAGGGATTTTTTAAAATAAAAAAGAATAATGTCTTAAACCTTGTATGGTTTTAGAAACAAAAATTATATTTTGACAATTTTTACTTCGATACATTTTCAATTCCTTTCTACGCTTTCCATGTATTTATGGGATGTAGATGTTTGAGTAATTAGTTACTTGGATTGATGGAGAATCTAGATATGGTTGGTTGAGTTGTTATGGAGGACTTGCCATGGTAGATGAAAACAAAGGCAAAAAGTAGGTTTGGAATGTGGCCAAATAGCTTCATAAGGATTTTAAGGGTCAAGAAACGTGAGGCTCTGGCAATAAGATGGAGGCTTGGACACTGACAAAGAGACCTGAAAGGACGCAGATAGACTAATATGTAGGACTTGCTTGCCACTAATCTTTTTTTCTTTTTCTTTTTTTTTTCTTTTTTTTTTCTGTTTTTGTTTTTAAATGAGTGTTTTAAGGAAATCTTTATTTTTATTTTTTTGATACAAAGATGGAAATTCTACCCTGACCTAATCTAAGTGTATATACGTATGAAGCTTCCTCTTGAAGACTTGAATCCCGACCCTTTCCCCTCACACCCCACAAAAACTTGTACTTGTGAAGTGACCATCGCACCAAGGGTGTGTGGTGGTTAAGGAAATCTTAAAGAATTCTTTATCTAAAATATAATCTGTTAATTTTTTTTAATTGCTAATGTGGCACTATACCACATCAGTTAAAAAGATGTCATGTCACTATTCCATTAGCCACATAGACAATAATACTAATGACAATTAATAAAAGGACTAACAATGCTCATTATTCAAACTTAAGGAACCAATAGCACTCACTTAAAATTTAAGAGACCAATTACGCTCATAGAGTAAATTTCAATGACTAATAGTGTAGTTTCGCCTAGATCTTAAGGAGCACCCAAAAGTATATATTTTAATTTTACACCACTACTAACATCATTCCTACACGCACACACACACACACACACCCAAAAAAAAAAAAAAAAAAAACACTAAATGTCATGAACCATGTCAAGTTATCAACCTCCTTAAGTACATATGTTCCTATTGCATTTAAAATAATAATAAATCTAGATTATTTAGAAAAATAAACTAAACAAAAACAATTTTAAAAATAAATATAACATATTAAGTAAAAAAAGAACAAGTAAATATTTTATAAGAATTACACCTCAATCTCAATTTATTCAACGTTGGTAGCAGATTTAGCACTGCAAATATTTATGCTTGCGAATTCTAACTTAAGTTGGCCAATTTCGTTAGTATCTTCATCTACAATACAACATTTTAATATAACTTAAGTATACTGTGGGGTTGAAGGCCCAAATCGTTCATTGGGCCTTTGGCTTTAGCCGAGGACATGAGTTGTCCGAGTAGGAATAAATAACTATGGGTGATAAAAATTTAGAATATTGTAAGCAAAAAATGAGTTGAAGATGGTCCAAGGAGGAATATTCTCCTCGGACATGATAAATCCGATTCAAATATACATTTCACTAATCAGGGTGACCTTCCAAGAAGCTCCAATGATAAGGACGTGCATCATAAGCATACAAAGGAGATGGGAACTCAAAAATATCTAAGGGAAAGCTGCTACCACCGCATTTAATGTACTGCAGCTACTTTTATGGCCGCATTTATGTTGAGGAGACCTTTGAACAGTGCTGCCTTGGCTACCACAACTCACAGAAAGCCAAAAAGGGTGTCTGATGGGATAGATACTCAAGTAAGGGCTCAAATGATTAGTAAGTGTAGGATTAAGATGGCCCAGAAGGAGTTATATAATGTAAGAGACCCTCCATAAGGAAGGGATCAGAAAAATAAAAAGAGAACACTGTAGCAATCATCAATTTATAAAAGTGAGACCTCCTCGGACTGTAAGTTCATTGATATAAGAATCTCTTATTTGTGTTTGATTGTCATTTAATTTAGTACTAACCATTGTACAACTCATTAAGGCTTAGTTCTTTAACCCACTCTCTACAAATTCATTGTACTGGGCTCACTGGGCCAAAATCATACACCTTGGGCTTAGGTTGCAAAACGGGTCCTTACATGTACCATGAAAGCAAATCAATAAAGAATTAAAATTGTATAATTGTGAGAGCCGAGAGGAAGGATAAAGAAAGCTCTTTGCTTGACTGTGGAGCAGTTGAGACGTAAGCGTGGTCTAAAGATTAGGCATTAGGTTTGTTTGTTTGGATTATTTTTTTATTTTTTTATTTTTAAGTTTAGTAGCTTCAACTTGTTTTGTCACTTTATGTAAGTAGACCAGTAGTGTTACTATGTTAGCAACTTAGTAGTGTTAGAGTAGTGCATTTATAGTCAAATCAAATGTCATGCTTTGTTTAAATGTTCCCAATTTTCCTTTCATTTTATCTTTTTTTTATCTTTTTTTTTTTTAATTTTAATAAATGGGTAGTCAACTTGTCATGTGACTCTTATTGGCAATAAAAAAATTTGAATATGTCGGGTCAGGTTGACCTGCAAAAAATCAGGTTGAGTCACGGGTTAATTCGTTTTTGCTTCGTGTCAAAAAATTCAGGTTCAAGTCAGTAAATTCTAACCCGTTTTGCCATGTCTAGGAAAAATTGCTATCCGCCTAGCCCTAGTTAGATGTGCATACGGAGATCCGTAGATGCAGAGACATCTAACTTGGTTCATGGTCCTTAGACTTCTACGCTAACTCATGTTAGAAAAATCAAGTCTAATAGTCAAGGCCCAAGCCCAAGGCAATGATATCTCTAAAAATTAAAGTTTCATCGGACTTGATCACCTTAATGTCCACTCCCTTCCATAATTGGGTTAAGCTTCCTACAAATCCTTCTAATTGCACAACGTGACAACTTTGAAATCTCATTTTTCTTTTAATCTATTGCATTCTACTCACACTGGCTTTAGTTTCAATTAGGCACTCTGAGTTGTACTCTTTTTATTATTGCCCTTAGTGCTCTTAACTGTCAAGATCCAGTTAGCCTCTCTACATGCAGTTCCATGCTATAGAAATCATAGCGAGATTGGGGGCTTGATAAGGCTGGTCTCCTCAACAATTTGAGATAGATGGGGAGGCTAGGCCTAGTTAAGTTTAGAAGTAGCACACTGCGAGCCACTAAGGGTAACATTAAAAGATCAATGAGTTTTCCTTAATTTTATAAGGTGCTCGAATTATTTCTAAACTGATTGTATACTCAGTAACTCTGCCCCCATTGAAGTTAGAGTTATTAAACAGGGTCTTAATTATTGGTTAGAATAGCGCGCCTATTCCAGACAATAACCACCAGGTTGGCAAAAGTCACAAAACCCCCTTTCTTTTTTCTTTTTTTCTTTTTTTTTTAATTTTTTAATTTTTTAATTTTTTTGGTGAGAAAGTTGCGTCTACTCCTGATAATTGTATACTTAGATCTGATGATAAAGAGCTATCATCAGACCAAGACACCAATCGGAGATTGAACCCCAATTCTCTTATTCAACCATCAGATATTTTACCAATTGAACTAACTAAAACTCACAACTAAACTAAAATTTTAACATGAGTCCCACTCTCAGTTTGCTTTTATGGGTTTTCTTTTTCCTCTCTCTTGAAACAGCTCAAGCAACCATATGATTTCATAGTATCATTTTTTTTTTCTTTTCTATAATAGTAAATAAGAAAAATAGTATCATTCATTGTAATTTTATTCTCTTAAGTGTCAAACTCACACTTCTAAAACCTTTTAATCAGGGACGAACGCAGGATTTTAAGCCGGGGGGGCTAGAGATAAGCAAAATTTTTTTTTTTTCAAATACGCATCCATATAGTATTAATAAATGATCAACCAAGACAAATACCCAAAAATCATTGTTTCTTAGTATATTAAGATACAATCTACTAACAAAAACAAAAGATGCGAAACACTATTGTTTCTTAATATATTAAGATACAATCTACTAACAAAAACAAAAGATGCGAAACACTATTGTTTCTTTATACAATCATCTATGAAAAGGGAACTCGACGCTCTTTCAAATCTTCAAAATCATCTACTATTGAATCCAAACTAAATGTCGAAGCTATATCCTTTTCAATGTATAACATCAAAGAGTCATTCAAAAAGTCATCTTCCATTTTGTTTCGAAGTTCAGTTTTGACAAGTTTCATAGCTGAAAATGCTCGCTCTGTAGTAGCAGTAGAAACTGGAAGAGTAAGCACAAGTATCACCATTCTATAAACAAGTTTGTAGTGTTCTGAATTTCCAGTTCTCACTAACCATTGAGATAACTCAGATAAACTTTTCAATTTTTTGAACTCTGGATCTTGGACTACATTATGCTCAAAATGATAAAGCTCCTTCTCCAACACTTGTTTGTCATAATCTGTGAAATCTTGTGGATAGAAATTCTTTACCAACAAACAAAGATCACTAATTCTGAAAGATTTTAATGCCTCTCGAGGTTCTAAAGCTGAGCTAAGCCTAAGCAACTCCATTGCATCTTCATTAAACCGATAATTTAGTTCCTGTAGTTGAGAATCTATTGTAGCATAAAAAATATTTACTCGATAATGATGCTCATTTGTAACGTTATCTGGTTGATTACGAGCTCGACCTCGTCTCGCAACATAACGAGCATTCATATCCAGGACATCAATGCGATGCTTCTCACAAAATGATATCACAGTGGTGAGTAAGCCATCCCATCCATCATCTCTAAATTTTTGGATAAGTGCTTTAGTAGATGAAACTAAATGCATAGCATTTAAAATGTCTTGAGATTGGCTTTGCAAAACTTGACAAAGTTTATCAGTGATCTCCATAGTTTCCTTCTCAAGATGCAAGATGAAAACAAATTCAAATGAAGTTAAACCTTCATAAGCTGACTCTCCTTCTGCCCGATTTTCTCCATCAATTGCACCGTCAATTATATTTTGTAAAACTTCAACAGTTGAACTAAACATCCTTAATAAGCTAGAAACTGATCTAAAATGTGAACTCCAACGTGTTTCTCCAGGTCGTTGTAAAGTGCCAATTTGATTAAGTCCACTTCCAGTCTCAAGCTCTTCAAGATCAATCAAACGTGCTATTTCATTAGCATTGGCAACTTTCAATTGCTCATTGCGCTTGCATGAAGCACTAACAATTTTGATCAGAAAAAGCAATGTAAGAAAAAAATGACTAATGGGAACAACTTGTTTTGATGCTTTTACTAATGCCAATTGTAAGCGATGTGCAAAACAATGGATATAGTAAGCATATGGGCAATCATTCAAAATCAAAGCTTGTAATCCATTCCACATACCTCGCATGTTGCTTGCTCCATCATATCCTTGCCCTCGAATATTTTGTATATCTAAGCAATATTGAGATAACAAAGAATATATCCCCTTCTTTAGAGTCAAAGCTGCAGTGTCAACAACATGAATAAGCCCAAAAAAGCGTTCTTTCACAAAGCCTTCTGCATCAACATATCTAAACACCACAGCCATTTGCTCTTTCATGGACTCATCACGAGCTTCATCAACCATTATGCAAAACTTTGCATCACCAATTTCTTCCCGAATGGCCTTCTTCACTTTGGCTGAGAAAACATGTAGAATTTCCTTTTGAATCCTAGGTGATGTGTAGGTTGCATTTTTTGGAGCTTTTTCTATTATTTCAGCAACCTTCTCATTCCAAAAAGTCACAATACCCAATGATTCATGAAAGTTCCCACGATTTAATGAACTAAAACTTTCATCTCGACCTCTAAAAGCTATAGCTTGAAAGGCAAGATATCGCACAATAAAAATTGTGGCCTTCAATTGCAACCGATTATTTGCAATTTGTTCAGTAGTGAAATGATCAACTATTCTTTGCAAATGCTGCGATTGGTTCATCAAATCCTTACACATTTGCTCAGCAACTCTATGAGCTGAGTTAGGATCTTTTCCTATATGAACTTGAAAAGAACAATCTTTGCCCCCAACCTTTTTCCAATTTCTAAATCCACCAACAATAAATGTATTTTGTCCCACAACCACATTTGGATTATGAAAGACAAAGCAGGGTAGACAATAAGCTGCATCTGTTGTAGGAGAATATTCAAGCCATTTTGAATTATTTCTATACCAAGAAGCTTGAAAACTACGATTCTGCTTTCCACTTTTTTTGAATGTCTCTAGAGGAGGTTGGTGCGGACCTTTTTTAATGTAAGCCCGTCGAATTTCATCACGTTGATTAACATGATATTCCCATATCTGTTTGCGTGTTCCGGGATCATAATCCAAAGAATCAAGGTCAATTCTTTGAAATTGTGTTTGAGAGATTGGAACATTCGCATTTTCCGGAATTGGAACTTCCGCATTTTCCGGAATTGGAATAGCAACATTAGTTGTTGGCAATTCCACGTTGACTTCAGAAGAATTTGAAGTTGAACCCTTTCTTTTGAAAAAATCAAGCATTGTAGTTGATTTTTTCATGATCTACAAATAAAATAAAAATTATATAAGAATTACCGTTATTTTTTTAAATTTGTGTGATAATTTCTTATATTATATGATTTATTTTTTTTTCTTTTTGTCTTTTGTCTGCCTTTAATATCTTTGTGTTTAAACTGCCTTTATTTATGTCTATGTGTTGTCTCTTCCTTTATTTATATCTTTTATGTTTTTTGTATCTTTGTATTGTCTCTTGTCTTCATCTTCCTAATTCTGACCCACTAACCCAAATATCCAATAAATCCCACTACAGACAGTCAAGCACTACTCACAAAAACTTTTCTTAACTTTACTTTTTTGTTTTTTTGTTTTTTTGTTTTCTCCCCTGTCGCTTGTCTTTGCCCAACAGCAACTCCACACCACTTTTCCCTATTCCCTATTATTATGTCCAACTAATGTCCAACACTCCAACTACCGGTCAACAAAGGCACAAAGCATCTGACTCTATCTCTTTTCTATTTCTTTTATCTATATAATGCAAGGCAGCAAGAGCCACAGCCCATAAACACAGTCACAAAGCCAAAAACCCAAAACAAAAAAAAAAAAAAAAACACACAGTTCAGTTCAGCGGCTTCAGCCGCAGCACAACACAAGCACCAAATCAGTTATCAGTAAAAACTAAAAACACAAACAAGAAACACTCAAACACCACAAGCAGTAGCACAGCTGCACAGTTTCTTAATTTCTTTGATTCTCAGAATCTCAGATCACAGATTCACAACACAAGGTTTTGAAATTTGAAGGAAAAGATAAGAGTTAAAGCTCAAATACCTGTGATTCTGTGAAGGCTCGAAGCTGGGCTGGGCAGATCGGGAAACGGCAACCGGCGGCAGCAGCAGCAAGTTGATCTCGTCTCGCGTGGCGGCGTGGCCCGCGTGGGTCTCGCTCTCGCCGGCGTGGGTCTCGCTCGAAGCAGCTGGGTTCGCTCTCGCCGGCGTGGGTCTCGACTCTCGCTCGAAGCAGCTGGGTTCGCTCTCGTCGGCGTGGGTCTCGCTGGAAGCAGCTGGGTTCGCTCTCGTCGGCGTGGGTCTCGCCGGTGTGGGTCTCGCTCTCGCCGCGTGACTCAGGGACTCTATCGCTCTTGTCTCGCTCTCGTCTCTCTCGCTCTCGTCTCGCTCGTCTCTCTCGCTCTCGTCTCGCTCCGTCACGGTCTCTCACTTTCCTTTCTTTTTTTTTTTTCTTTTTTTTTCCTTTGGTTTTTGCATTCTCCGTTTGGTTTTGGACTGCTGAGGTTGAGATTTTTTCTCTTTTTTTTTTTTTTTTTTTTTTTTTTTTTGTTGTGGATTGGGTTATGGCCTTATGGGCTCTGCTCTGCTCTGAGCTGGCCGGATTATGGGCTAGGGGAAGGGGGGTTCATGCCGGATGATGGGCTAGGGGAAGGGGGGCCGGAGCAAAAATTTCAGGGGGGCCCAAGCCCCTATTTTTTTATTTTGAAAAAATTTTACTTGCTAAAAAATTTTTTTTTTGGGCCCAGGGGGGCTCGGGCCCCCTTTGCCTTGTACCTGGGTCCGTCCCTGACTTTTAATAAAGAAACCTTTTTAAAATATATATATATATATATATATATTTTTTTTTTTCATGTTTTTATCATCTTTATTGAATCCTAGGATCTTCATAAGTATTAGGCCAAGATCTGTACTTCCAACTTCTTTTTTAATTAATTTTTTTTTTCAAGTCTTCCATATATGTACACATGTTCATCTCGATGTTATGTTTTCCTTCCGGCCATTTATGAGAAGTGAAACCAACACAAGCAGCTCTTATAACTAAGTCTTGGTAATGATAACTCATAAGCCCCCTCAAGTCTAGAAAAGAAAATATGAGTAAAAAAACTCACAACACCAAATGAACAACCGAACCTCAACAATTAAAATAGAAATACACCAATAAGTGAAAGCTAAATCAATTTACAATTTTAGAGAGCCTTCATTAAGAATTGAATAAGGTTTCCCCATTAGCATATATCACTATGCTGAGGATTGAGTTTTTGAACCCTCCTTCTATGTATTGAACTTTGGATCTTACTATTCCCATTTTACGTCTTGAATGATGGAGTCCTCAGGCATTACTTACGCTCTGCCTCTGGCATTTCTATACAACAGAACGTGGTAATTGCATTGTAGCTCAACTTACAAATTGCAGATCAGAAACTTTTCCCCTTCAAATCATGTAAAGCCCAAATTAAAACTCATCCCAGCTAGTCTTAGGGCAACTGACTAGTTTCCTCACTTTTTTAAAACTCTATTAGTAGCAACTATTCAAAGTAAAATATTACAAACACTGACTAGTTTCATCACTTTTTCCAAACTCTATTAGTAGCAATTATTCAAAGTACAATATTACAAACACGATGAATTTCATAATTTTTTTCAAAATATGTTAAGGTGGCAAATTATGATACATGCAAAATCCCTTTTACAAAATTATTAATGATCAATGTTGCCTTAACTGTACATCAATCACAATCTCCCCCACCTTTGTAGTTGTAAAATATATTTGAAATTTGTTGCATCAATCATTAAGCTTTTTGTTGAAAGAAATGTGAATCCCTAATCCAAAACTCTACCATAGGACAAGTAAATAGATCCACCATTATAACCCCATTTCAATAATCTGTTTCACGTAGACAACTAGTTCTAGAAAAACAAGCCACCCAATAAAGACATGCTTAGAGCAATTACATCAGTATGTGCAAAATTGTGCAAAATGAAAAAACTAACTGATTTTACACATTTTGAGCAAAAAAACACCCACATTAGTGGGTGTAAAATTGTGCATAAATGCACAATTGCTACAGTAACCGCACGATTACTGTAGCATGTGCATTTAATATATTAATAATTTCTGATTCACTCCTTTTTTCTCTCTCTTCTTCATCTACAAAACTAACCCTCCCTCTCATGTTCTTTCTTCCTCTTATACATACACTCCCACAGACACAAAATCAAAAATCAACTACAAAAATAAAAAATCAACCACAAAATCAACAAAAAAAATCAACCACTGGAACAAAATCGTTGGATCGGTATTGATGGAGATCGGTGATGGGTTGATGGAGATTAGTGTTGATGGAGATCAGTGTTGATGGAGATCGGTGTTGATGGAGTGCTTGTAATGGGTTGACGGAGAAGAGGAAAGAAAAAGATTCTCAAAAAAAAAAAAAAAAGGAGAAGAAAGAGAGGCGGAGATAGAGATAAGGATGGTGAGAAGAAGAAGAAGGGGTTATTTAGAGGAAAAAGAAGGGTGTTGATGGAGTGCTTGTGATGGGTTGATGGAGAAGAGGAAGGAAAAAGATTCAAAAAAAAAAAAAAAAAAGAAAGAAAAGAAAGAAGGAGAAGAAAGAGAGGCGGAGATAGAGATAAGGATGGTGAGAAGAAGAAGAAAGGGTTATTTAGAGGAAAAAGAAGGGTGTTGATGGAATGCTTGTGATGGGTTGATGGAGAAGAGGAAGGAAAAAGATTCTTAAAAAAAAAAAAGAAGAAGAAGAAGGAGAAGAAAGAGAGACGGAGATAGAGATAAGGATGGTGTAAAGAAGAAGAAGGGGTTATTCAGAGAAAAAAGAAGGGTTAGGTGGGGGTAGGTGGGAAATAATAAAAAAAAAGTGAGGGAAAATATTATTTTAATAAAAAAGTGTGTATAATAGATAAACTAATATGGGTGTTTTGTAAATGTGATAGTGTAAAATAGAAAAATAAAGTTTTTTATGTAAAATAGACGGAATCTTTTGCACAGACTGATGTAATTGCTCTAAGGCAAGACAATTTTTTCTTAAAAGGGGCCAATTTGTGAAAGTTAGTATATATATTTTATTTTTCATAGAAATTACGAGAAAGTAGTACTTTTTCAAAATTGAAAAATCTAGGGGGCGTCCCTCCCTCCCTCCCCCAATTTTTTTTGGCTAGCCACTAATATGGAGATTTCATTTTTATTGGAATTTAAAAGGATTCCAAAATGTGGCTCAAGTGAGATTAAACAATTCGAGAAATAAAATATAAACAAAAAGCCTTTGTTTTCAAAACCATAATGAATTCGTTTAAGCTAATTTTTAGAAGGTTTGGTTAATGGGTATTTTTAAGAAATTTATTAATGAGATATTTAAAAAAAGTTTTGATACTACTTCTATGAGAAATATTAAAAAAATTTCAATTTTTTTAAATTTTCCAATAAAAGTTTTTAAAAATATATTTTTTTTAAACCAATACCCTTAGGACATCCATTAATTTTTCCGAATTTTTTAAGTCCAATTTATTACTATATAATAAACTCCTTAAGAAATAAAATTTGGGATTAATGTGGGTTCAAATTATGCTTGATGTTCCCATAAAAAAAAAAAAAAAATTTTAAAAAAACTTGATATAACTTTATAAGAGTCACACTTTTTTTAAGTGAAGATCTAAGGGTTAAAAAGATACTACTTGTTAAGTAAAAAAAAAAATCCTAAGAGTTAATAAATTACTTACTTAACAAGTAGTATCTTTATTTTATTTTCCAAGATTCCACAATTTCATTCTCTAAACCCTAAGTCCTCATCTTCTCTCTTGATCTCCTCTTCCTCCATAGCTTCATCCTCTCTCCACCATCCCTGCCTACTACTTGGTGGTCAAGGTCAACGACAACGGTTCAATCATTTCATATGTGAAAATTATTTTCTAAAGTGACTTTAATCTGTTTGAGATTCGCTTATTTTGCTGAAATTAAAAACTTTTTGTTGAAAGTACTGTAGATAAAGGTAAAAGTTAATTGAAATAGTATAATGAGACCCATAAATAATATCAAAAAGTGCAGTGGGACGTATGAATAGTAGAAAAAATTAGGTGAATAGTAAAATAAGCTGGCAAAATTAATCATGTCAAACAGACACTAAATGTGCTCTACAACTTATTTCTTAGCTAGTGCTTGGCTTGATTAGCAACTTAAAGCTTCGTTTTGCGTGACTCCTTTAAAGCCTACATTTCAGAAAAGTTGATTGGAGGCTCAACACGAAATTCACGAATCAAAGAAAAATGAGGAAATAGCCTTGCTAGCTTTCATCCCACTGGCATCTTCCAAAACATCAATTTTATCAACGTTTACATAGGGGGACATATTGAGGTCACTTTTGGAGCTTGAAGATAAAATACAGAAATCTAAAAGGCCAAGTGAAGAAATAATTTGTAGGGTTTATACTATAAAGTTAAATCACTTTTGCAGATTCTTTCTCATCCAGTAATTCTAGAACAGATTTTATTTTTTCATTTTTTTTTCTTGAGAAGGAGAATCTTTTTTTCTGATTTGGGGAATTGAAATGGTTCCAAAAATAGAAACTCTTTTTTTTTTTTTTTTCCCATTTAAGAGCTGTTTATCTGAATGTGAATTTTTGTTCATATATATAACTATTTAGAATTAAATGAAATATTATGATTTTCTATGCAAGCCAAAAAATAGAATTGTTTTTTGCCTCATTTTCATGGATTCATTATATATAACAAAAATGACGAACCAATTTCCTTCTGAACAAATTATGTTCCAAAAATATTTCGATCGAAACAAATAGACCATAAACATAAATGGACTATGCAAATCATATAATTGAGACCAGCAACATTTTGCAATTTGACAAAAATCCAAGTGTACCACCGTATATAATTAAGACAAAAGAGCACTAGCTTTCAATTAAAGTTTTTTTTTTTTTTTTTAATGAAAAACTTTCAATTAAAGGTCCTCAACACCATGGCTGACCCATTGCCTTTTTCCATGGTCTTTTTAATTGAAAAATGATATTTGAGTGAGACTTTAAAGGAAAGACTGCAGCGTGGATTTCGTGACAAGATGACTACATTAGCAAGTAGCATTTTTTGTTTGGTTGTCATACTTTTACCTCATTCGTTTTCTGTCTTTTGGGTTTAGCATACTTTAGTATTTTTTTAAGTGGATGTCTCCTTTTGTTTTAAATACATAATAACAAGTGACAGTAAATTTTAATCTCCAATTTTTATTTAGTTAGTAGATCATGTGGTAATTTTTCATTAAAATAAAAGAAGATTCTAGTTAAAAACATATTAAAGAGAAGTGAAACTCTTATCTTTTTTATATTGTGTATGTAAGTGAATAAAAGAGACTGTGTTAGGCCTCATTCTACTTTAAAAAAGTACCCCAACCTAAAGGATTAGATTTATTAGTGTTAGGCCTAATTTCACTTCAAAAGAGCAGTTGAACATTGTAGAAATCTTTGGTGGATTTCTTTTAGGGGTAATTATATCTTTCTACCTTCGGTTTGCCTCAAATTTAACTTAATTTATATGTGATTTTATTTTTGACACTTTATCCATCCGTGGTTTATTCGTTTAATGCTCCGTTACCCACCTCTCAATCTACCATTACTATAACACGTTTGATCCCAAAATCAAAGATCAAAACAGATCAAACACTCCTCTCTCCTAGCAACACACTCTCTCTCTGTCTCACGCTTGCTCACCCACTGAGGATGCTACCCACCTGAGTTCTTAGATCCGTTTATGCTTGGGATCCTCTTGGTGATTTCTAGCAAGGAAACTGTGGAGTTACTGAACTATTGATTCAGGGTTTTGATTGTTACCAAACCGTGATTTTTTGTGGACAAATTGGATCTTAATTTGTTCGTGTTTCTCTCTATAGGGTGAGTTCTTGACTTTCTGAGCTTGAATTTTTTATTATTATTTTTTTTTTCATCTGCTCTTTTCCTCTTATTCTAGGTAGATTTAATTTTTGAAACCTAGGGTTTTAATTTAATTTTTTTGAAATTAGGTTTCTGCAAAGTGGTGTTTCGTTTGAAGTATTATGGATTTGATATATCTATATGAAATTGTGTTGCTCTGTATAGATTCTCCACTGAGAATATAAAATTGGACTCAGATGGTTGAAAATTCCATCTGAGTCCAATGTAATAGACATACTAGGATATTTTTATTCAAGTAACACGAGCAGAGGAATAACCATGTACTTGGGCAATTGGTTGATCTCAAAATTTTATGCTTAGAGGAAATTAAAAGTAAAAAAGTATCGAATTTTTAAGGTCATAACACTTTCCATTCTCTAATTAAATACTACCTTACATGCATGCTGACCATTATTTTTCCTTTGCAAGTTTCTTTCTTTTCTGAACTCTTGCATTTTTCCACTGTCACTGTTCATGTATTTATTCTATTAAAATTCTACAAGACCAAACTTCTTGGTGCCTACACCATCCATAATTCCTTACCTATGTAATAGACATGCTAGGATATTTTTATTCAAGTCTCAGTATAATGACTGGATTTAATTCTTATTAACAATTTTACAATTTTTTCATTGTTAGATTTTCTCAAGCTCTCTGATGGCTTTGGCAAGACAAATATATTACTCTTGCATTAACTTATTTAATTGTAGGTAGAGCAAGATCTGGCATTATAGAGCTACCTTGTGGTGCTGGAAAGTCTCTAGTTGGTGTCTCTGCAGCTTGCTGAATAAAAAAAAGCTCCCTTTGCTTAGCAGCAAATGCTGTTTCTGTGGATCAGTGGACTTTCCAGTTCAGGCTATGGTCAACCATCCAAGAAGATCAAATTATTAGTTGTTGATTAATTGTGAATTGTGAGATTAGGGAGAAAGTTATGAGGGTTAGAGGGAGATATTGTACAAGCTAGCACTAGTAGTGTCATGATTATCTTTCATTTTTGTCATGTTGTTGTGTTTTGCCTCAATGTACAACAATATAAGGGTGAAGAACCTTAGGGCTTGTTTGGGTAAGCATTTTTCGTCACTCAATTTCCGTCACTCAATTTCCATCACTCATCACTCATCACTCATCACTCATAACTCATCACTCATCACTCATCACTCAATTTTTCACATCCGTTTGCCTTCATCACTCAGTTTCCATCACTCACAATTTTTCACACTATTTGGAGGGCCCACACCTGTCACAGTGCAGCTTTTTCTTTTTTTTTTTTTTTTTTTTTTCACTAGCAGCTTTTTCTTTTTTTTTTTCCTCCTGGGTTGGCTGTTCCGTCTGGTTGTTGTTTTTTTTTTTTTTTTTTTTTTTTTTTTTCACTAAGTTTGGTGAGTCTAGATACTAAAGAAAAAAAAAAAAAAAAGAACAGAACAGACGAACCAGAAAAAAAAAAAAAAAAAAAAAAAAAAAAAAAAAAAAAAAAAAAAAAAAAAAAAAAAAAAAAAAAAAAAAAAAAAAGGTACGAACAGCCAACGCCAACCCAGCAGGAAAAAAAAAAAAATGAAGAACAGCCAACGCCAACCCAGCAGAAAAAAAAAAAGAAAAAAAGAAAAAAAGAAAAAAGAAAAAAGGAAGAACAGCCAACGCCAACCCAGCAGAAAAAAAAAAGAAAAAAAAAAAAAAAAAAGGAAGAACAGCCAACCCAGAAAAAAAAAAAAAAAAAAAAAAAAAAAAAAAAAAAAAGTCAAAAGTGGTCAAAAGTTGCGGCTGTGGGTCCCTCATGTGTGTTTATTTACGGAAATGCCATTGAGTTATGAGTTATGGAAACTGAAAACAGCATTTTGTTGTTTTCAGTTTCCATAACTCATAACTCAAAAATCAGAGAATTGAGTGATGGAAACAGAGTTATGGAAACAGAGTTATCGTTTGGCCAAACAACCTTTTTGCTATGGGTCCCACCATTTTTGAGTTATGAGTTATGGAAACTGAGAATTGAGTTGTGGAAATTGCTTACCCAAACAGGCTCTTAGTCTGCCATGATGCTTGTGGGGTATTTAAATTCATTTTGGTGGTATACCGACCCTATTTGGACAGATTTAAGTCCTTGTTTATTGTAAGTTACAATTTAAGTTCCATTCTTATTGGCATGGAGGTCTATATGTAATAGATACATGTGAAAGCTCTAATGTATGTTAATGTTATATGCATTGCTCGTCATTTTGTTGATTGCTTTATTGTGCTGTTCTTGTGTCCTCCTTTTTGGCTCTTTTGTAATTTTTTTTTAAAATTCATTTTTCATATTGTATAGCACATTAAGGTGTTTATGAAAACCTGTTATTTTCCAAATGAAACAACAAGAAGTATCTATCCAAATGAAAACCAGTTATTTTCCCAAATTAACACAAGTATCAAAGAATGAAAGTTCCAAAAATAAAAAAAACTAGTGAAAAGGCAGTCATCTTTTGGGTCAAGCATACTTTCTCTTGCTGCTTTGACAGCAAAACTCAGCAATACAAAATCTGCCAATACACATGTATTAAACAACAAAAAGTATATTTCCAAATGAAAACCTGTTATTTTCCCTAACTAACACAAGTATCAAAGAATGAAAGTTTCTTAAAAAAAATATATTAAAAACTAGTGAAAAGGCAGTCATCTTTTGGGTCAAGCATACTTTCTCTTGCTGCTTTGATAGCAAAGCTCATTAATACAAAATCTTCTTGCTTTGACAGCAAAGCTCAGTAATACAAAATCTGCCAATACACATTAATTAAACAACAAGTATCTTTCCAAATGAAAACCTGATTTTCCCTAATTATCGTAAGTATCAAAGAATGAAAGTTTCTAAAAAAAATAGTGAAAAGGCAGTCATCTTTTGGGTCAAGCATACTGCCTGCTTCTTGCAAGAAAATACGATTTGTCTATTGCTTGCTGCTTGCTACTAAAACTTTCTGCCTGCTAAAATTTCTGCTTGCTGCTTGTTATAAAAAGCATTAAATAAAAATCCTCCCTGCAATACAAATTTCTGCTGCAAATAAAAGCTGCTGCATTGAAAAAAATTCTGCTGCACTGAAAATCTGATGCATTGAAAAAAAATTCTACTGCACTGAAAATTTGATGCATTGAAAATCTGCTGCATTAAATAAAACTCAATAATACAAATAAAATCTACTGCATTGACTAAACATATATAATGTTATCATCTACCAAAAGTAAAGACAACCAGTTTTGTCTTTAAGCCACATGCATATAAGATTACAACCAAAACCTAACTACTAGTCCACCACACATCAGACATACACATCTTCCAACCAAAACAGTAAATATTGTTTTTGGTACTTGACCAATTTAAATACTAGTTACATTAACTATGGGAACCATAACAAATATATATATATATATATATATATATATTTGATGATTTGCTTCATTTACTGCTTTTGATGCCCTTGTTGGCCTACTTGCCCTTTCCACCAAGTGGTTGAAACTTTGGTGGCCTTGATACACCAAACTTTCTGCCATTGAACCCCATAGTAGTACCACCACCACTTCTTTGACCAGCTACACCAGTAGTGCTCCCAGAGGCACTTGTTGGCTACATAATGAAATGTAGCAGTTAGTAGGATGGTCCAATAATATCAAGTAAGAGAAAAAGGAAAAAAAAAGTAGAGGTTGATAAGCTGCAATACTTGGGATGATGATGGTAAGGAATCACATGTCTCTCTAGGGGTATAGAAACTTGGTTGTGAGGAGGAAGAGAACCAGTTGGCCCTAGATGCAGTTGGAGGTTAAGTACTTGGTGTAGGCCTAGTGGTTGGTGCAGGTTGAGATGAATGGTGACCAAAAGGTTGGTATGCAGGCTGAGATCTAGTACTTGGTGCAAGCTGAGATGCAGTTTGAGGTGTTGCCCCAGAAGCAGTTTGCTTGGTTCTTGTAGATTTACTACCTTGTGCCTACATCAAAGGTTGTACAAGTTACATATACATCAAATATGTGAGGAAATTACTAGAGTTCAAGATCTGGAAATACTTACAGCTTTTTCTTTACCAAGTCTTTGTCTTCTCTACCATGGAGTTTCACCAGTGATGCTAGCCTTGCACTCTCTTGCATTGTGCCCTTCTTTATGACACTTCCCACACTTGATACCCTTGTTCATCCTAGAAACTCTATAAGGATTCTTTGCCTCTTCAGGATCTTTTTTTCTTTGCTTTGGTAATCTGTCAAGTGGTTTATACACATGAAGGGCAATTAGAACAGGTTGGTTAGTTTGAACCCACTTAAATTGGCCAGACATTGGCTATATTATCTCTTTCTAAGTTTCAACATATGCCTCTCTCAAGTAACAAGGATGCACATAGTTCTCCACTTTCTCTAAGTTATTAAAAATAACACAAATCCCATGTTTGTAAGGAATTCCTGTTAAATCCCAAATCCAACAACTGCATGTTCTTTTTATCAAGTCAACCACATGCCTCTCACGAGCATTATCAACTTCATACATGAACCTACCAAATGGAGTAGCACAAAAAGGTATAGATTCTTGTTTTAATTTCTCTAATTTGTCTTCAATACTAGGACACACTTTTCCAGTGTATTTCTCTATACCTTTCATCTTTTTGTAGAGTCTAGTTATTAACCTAACTCTGATCCACTCCAGCATTGCCAAAATGGGCTTATCCCTAGCTTCTACTAAGATCGTGGAATTGAAAGACTCACTCAAGTTATTAGCAAAATAGTCACTCAAAGCTCTACTACTAAAATGATACTTAAACCATTATGCAAGGTTGATGGCAGCAAGATACTCCCAAGCCTTGACATCCAGATCCTTCAGTTGCTGCATTCTCGTCCCAAACTCCCTAACTGTTATGGCTCCAGCACATCTCCATAGTGCATCTTTCAACTCCAACCCTTTATGGTCCGCTTTAAAATTATTGTAGATATGCTTTACACAATACCTATGCTCACAAGTTGGGAACAACATTTCAATTGCAGGTATAAGGCCCTATTTCAGATACAACACAAATTTAATCAATAAGTTAGTTAAACATGTTCAAATGAACTCATGCATGTATTAGTAATAAAATCTTAAAATTCTAGTTCATACCTTCTGTCTATCAATGATAAAGACCAGATTAAGTTGCTCTGGATTCCCAATGTCATCTGAAAGCTACTGCAAAAACCAAACCCATGAATCTTTGTTCTCTTGCTTAAAAACAGCAAATGCAACTAGAAAAATGTTATCATTTCCATCGCTAGCTGTGATAGAAAGTATTTACCCTCCAAATCTCCCTTTCAGGTGGCACCCATCTAATCCAATGATTGATCTACAACCTCTCAAAAAACCAACTTTTTGTGCATTATATCTAATATACATTCTCTTAAATTTAGACTGTGCATTTTCATCCTCCATTTCAGTTTGCAAAATAACTCTACTTCTAAGCTTCCTATATTGCAGTTGTTCATCCCCAGTAATCAAATCAATAGCTTTCCTTTTTGCCCTATACACTTGACTGATACTTATGCCAACTTTAATTTTTTGCCTCACATGATGTTTAACACTAGCTATTGTCCAAGTGGCATTCTTGCAACATAACCTGCAGTCACTTGGCTGTGTTGGAAGGTTCTAGGGCAGGTGCACTTTGGATGGAATGTCTTTATTTGGAATGTCAACTCCCTAGATATTTGAGATGCATAACATTTTCATCCATATTCATTTATGCAACTGATATCTTCTTCTTCTCATTCAGTTTGAACTTGATATCTACCGGCTTTTTTCTAGCATATTCCCTCAAGGCCTCCCTAAAAACCTTAGAGTTAGGAAACTTTATTCCTTTCTTTAACACTGGTTTTCTCATGTCAGTTTGGACATTAAACACTGGTTCTTTTGCTACAGCTAGTGTTGGCACATCATCAGACCCTACCAGACTTTCCATGTCATCTTTAATAGGTGGTTCAATCCACTCATACTCTTCCAAACACCCACTGTCTCTTGCATTAGACCTAATTGCTAATTCCATGTCATTTTTAGCTGTTGTAGGCCTATGTGGGGCTTCTGCATTGTCACTAACTCCATCATGTGTAGAAGGCCCAACATCCATATTTCCAAATACATCATCATCAAAATCTGGCCCTTCAAATCCTTCCTCCAACCAATCAAAATTTGAAAATTCTTGTACACATTTGACTCATCTACTACATCATCACCTCCTTTAGCATTCACATTACCTTCACGCACCTCATGCACATCATCATCATTTTGACCCATTACTCCTTCATTAACTTCTACATTCTGCCCAAGTTCCTCAACTACAAGTGGCTCTTCAACTACAAGTGGCTCCTCAACACCCTCAACATATAGTGTTAACCTATCTATTGGCCATGCACCATGAATCTCACACATATAAACTACATCCTTATCTTCAGTTATAAGTCTTAACCCTTGCTCCAAATTACCTCCAGGAATAAGGTAATGAAATCTACTTATACTAGGTGCCCCCAACTCACTACACATATCTTGTATTTCAAAGTAACTCAGTTTATCAAGGTCAACCTCATCAATAATAAAAATACTGCCACTTAAATATACTAAGTTTGGGTTCCACACAAAGTTGCCACCATGATGAATCTCAAAAATGAAATTCGAGGAAACTCGAGTCAACCATCTGCATATAAAATACAACACAATAAAGTATCAATCTATCAAATTTAAAACAATAAAGTATCATCTAAAGTCTATCAACTTTAAAACAATTTAAACAATAAAGTATCATCTAAAACAATAAAGTATCATCTAAAGTCTAAAGTCTATCAAATTTAAATCAATTTAAAATAATAAAGTATCATCTACAGTATCATCTAAAGCTAAAAAATAAAAAATAAAACTCACAAAGTCAAATGTAACCCAGACTTAGTATAGTGGCATTGCTTATTTTTAATTGAGAAAGATGAAATATATTACACCTGCATATCAATTATTCTCAAACCAAATAGAGTCCTGTGGTCCACACAAACAAACAATATTATTAAAAAGTTTTTGTTTAGTTTGTGGGAGACAAACACATGGAAAGGGACCATAGATACACACGTTTTAGCAGCCCCACATTGATGAATACCAAAAAAAATAAAAAAATAAAAATAAAAAAAGCCACTCAAACCTGGCAGAAATCCTAATACTTCAAACCAGCCACTCATATAAACTTGAAAAAAAAAACACCACTTTGCAGGTATCTATAGCAGAAACCCAACAAAAATTTTAGTGTTAAAAAATCAAAGTGACAGTAATAATAGCCTAACATAGGTGGTTCTTTGATAGAAATTAAATCTACTACATGCTTTAGTTCACTCTGTAGCTAATCCTATATTTTAGAGTTAATGTTCCCACCTGACCTTGCCTTGTGGAAATAGGATCAAAATATCACACACCACTTAAATAACTAGGCTAATTTAATGTCCGAATTCTGGTTCAATGGCCACTTTGCAGAAACCCAATTTCAAAAAAAAAAAAAAAAAAACCCTAGATTTCAAACGTTAAATCTACCTAGAATAAGAGGGCAAGGAACACAAATGGATTCAAGAGAAACACGAACAAAACCCAATCGATTCAAGACCCAAAATGTTCCAAAACACGAATCTGTGGTCTCCTTCTTCTAGAATCCGTGGGTCTTCTTCCTTGGTGTCCTTGCATAAACAAAACCTACTCGATTTCTCAGTCTAAAATCAGGTGGGTAGCAATGTAGAATCAAGGGTTTAGAATGGGTGAGGAAGCGTGAGAGAGTATATGGGAGAGAAGTGTTTGATTTCTTGTTTGATTTTTTTATGAAACGTGTTAAGTAACTCCACGGTTTCCTTGCTAGAAATCACCCAGAGGATCCCAAGCATAAACACTAAACAGGTCTAAGAACTCAGGTGGGTAGCATCCTCAATGGGTGAGCAAGTGTGAGACAGAGAGAGAGTTGTTAGGAGAGAGGAGTGTTTGACCTGTTTTGTTTTTTTATTTTGGGATCAAACGTGTTAGAATAACGGTAGATTGAGAGATGGATAACAGAGCATTAAAAGAATAAATTATGAGGGGGTAAAATATCAAAAATAAAATCACATATAAATAAGTTAAATTTGAGTTAAACCATATTGTAATTACCATTTTCTTTTATTAACAATAAAGAGCTTTTTCTTTCCGAATTGTTTTCATATTCGGTGGATTCTTCATTTTTCAAGGATTCAAACAATCTCATCTCCGTTGGTCCCTCCAATTTCAAATCAAAGCGAGCAACAGGCTAGTCGTGACTTGTGATACATGAGAGGACTTATATTTTCCTATCAAAAGGTTTTTTTTTTATGGGAAAATATAAGCATTCATTCAATAGAAACAAAGTTACAACAGAGAGCAATACTGCAAAGCAGTTACAAGCCACGTTCATTACAAATGAGAATTTCAACAACACTTGGAACAACACCTTTCCAAACTTGAGATACACCAGACCGCCTAGCTTCTTTTGCAAGATCATGGGCAACTCTGTTGCCATTCCGATTCAGATGCTGGAATAAACACCAAGAAAAAGACAAAGAAAGGTCCCTTATGTTCTGAATAATGTGCCCAAAGTCACCACCTACGTTACCTTCATTGACAGCTTGTATAATGGAGAGGGCATCACCTTCAAAAATAACTTTGGAGAGCCCCATCTCTTATGCTAGCAGCACACCCTCTTCAAAAATAACTTTGGAGAGCCCCATCTCTGATGCTAGCAGCACACCCTCTTGTAAAGCCAAAGCTTCTATAATCTCAACTGAAAAAGGCGATGAAAGGACCTTGCTGGAGGCTGCAGTGGGGGAGCCTTGGCAGTCTCGGATTATCACGCCAATGCTAGATGGCTTACCATCATCCGAGGCGGCGCCATCAACATTTATTTTGAAGAAACCAGCAGGGGGGGCACTCCATTTGGTCAAAGAAGGGACTTGTGGTAGATTAGAGAATGAACATGCTTCCTTATACTCACCAAGGATTCGATTAGCCATATCCCAAATCTGTCTTGGAGGGGCACCAGAATCATCATGAAGAGCTTGATTACGATTCCACCAAATGGACCAAGCAACAGCAAAGAAGAGTTCCAATGCAAAGGAGGAGTCTTTTTCAGCAATGGCCAATGCAAAGTCCACTGGTTCTCTGGTACAGTGGGATAAATCAATAGGACAATAATGCCAATGAGCCCAAGTCAGCTTAGCATGATCACAGTGGAAAAGTGCATGGGTTGTGGTTTCAATGGCCTTGTCACAAAGAGGGCAGAAACTTGAACAGTGGATACCTCTATGATTCAAATTAAACATAGTAGGAAGGCCATTGACACATGTCCTCCAAGCAAATATTTTTAGTTTTGGTGGAATTTTCTGGTGCCAGATTCTCTTCCATAGAGAGGTCCTTTCATTACCAGATGAGCATTCTCCATCCTCGTCTAGGTCCACCATACTTGAGGCAATATGGTAAGCACTTTTGACTGTAAATGTGCTTCTTTTGTTGCCAATCCATATGAGGCTGTCATCAGGAAGGTTATAACTCAGAGGGATTTTCAAAATAGTATTGACTTCAAAAGGCAAGAAGATGGACCTTACCACCTCAACTTTCCACCATTTAGTGTCGTAATCAATGAGAGAAGACACCATGGGGAAACCTTCAAAATTTGTTTGGGGCGAGATCACTTTGTACGTAGAAGGAGTTGGCAGCCACCTATCATCCCAAATATGAATTCTTCGCCCATTGCCTACCCTCCACCTTGTGCCCTTTCTAATAACTTCAAGGCTATTGTGAATACTACACCAAGCATAGGAGGGGTTGTTGCCTTTCTTGGAATTGAGCACATCCACATGAGGAAAGTACTTGGCTTTATAAACTCGAGCCATTAGAGAATTTGGGTTTGTTAGGATTCTCCATCCTTGCTTGGCCAACACGGCAAGGTTGAAGGCTTGGAGGTTTCGAAAACCCATTCCTCCATAAAACTTTGATTTGCACATTCTTCTCCAACTAACCCATGCAATTTTATTCTCCTCATTCCTTTGCCCCCACCAAAAATTTCGCATCATGTTCTCCAAGTCCTTACATAGTGTCTTAGGAAGTTGGAAGCAGCTCATAGTGTATGTAGGCACTGCTTGGGCAACTGCCTTGATGAGGATCTCCCTCCCATCAATTGAAAGGAGTTTTCCTTTCCAACCAGTTAGTTTTTTGGCAACCCGATCCTTAATTTCAGCAAACACCTGGGATTTTGATTTCCCAATGATGGATGGGAGCCCCAAATATTTGTTGTGCCTGGAATCTTGCATAGGACGAAGAATGCACATAACACTCTCCCTCACCTCTTGGGGGGTGTTTGGGCTAAAAAAGACTGATGACTTATCAGTGTTGATTTTCTGACCTGAAGCCACTTCATAGTTATTGAGAATATTGACAAGATTTTGGCATTCTTGATCCATTGCTTTGCAAAAAAAGGAGACTGTCGTCAGCGAAGAAGAGATGAGTAATTCTTGGGCAACCTCTGCAAATTGAAATTCCATTAATCTGTTGGTTACGAGCTGCTTCATGAATGAGTGCGGAGAGACCTTCAGCACAGAGGAGAAATAAGCAAGGAGAAAGGGGGTCTCCCTGCCTAATACCCCTTGAAGGGATGATGTTTCCTTTAGCCTCACCGTTTATGATCACTGAGTAAGACGCAGAAGAGACACAATGCATAATAAGATCAATCCATTTATTAGCAAAACCCAATTTCACCATCACTCCCTTAATAAAATTCCATTCAACTCTATCAAAAGCTTTGCTCATATCTAGTTTAATTGACAAGTAATTTTCCTTCCCATCATTTTTATGATTTAAATAATGCATAAATTCAAAATCCACAAGAACATTATCTGTGATTAGGCGATCAGGGGTGAAAGCACTTTGATTTTCTGAGATAATGCTTGGTAAAATGGTTTTGAATCTATTGGCTAGGATTTTTGATATGAGTTTGTATGTGGTATTACACAGGCTGATGGGACGAAAATCTGTCATTTTTGTGGGATGATTTGTTTTTGGGATGAGGGAGATATTGGTTTTGTTAATTTCAGTCACAGGTAGATTGGAATTCAGAACATTTAACACCATATTTGTGATATTTGACCCCACAATATACCAGTTTTTATGATAAAAAATTGTAGACATACCGTCGGGACCAGGAGCCTTGGTGGGATGGAGCTGTTGAAGCGCTTTAGTGACTTCGTCTCTTGTGAAAACCTTAGTGAGCTCTGCATTCATCTCCTCTGTAACACGTCTAGGAACAGCATTAGTGATCTCTTCAATTCCCGTGGGGAAGGAGGTGGAATATATGTTCTCAAAATAAGATATTGCAACGGCTGTGATACTTTCCTTACTCTCACACCATTCACCATTATCATTCCATAGCCCCAATATAGTATTCTTCCTCCTCCTTTCCGACGCTTGAGCATGAAAAAATTTTGTGTTCCGGTCCCCTTCCTTATACCAGTGAACCTTACTGCATTGTCGCCATATGGTCTCCTCACTGTCCAGGAGATCATTAATCTCCTTTCTAAGATGGTTGATGTTTGCCCCTCGAGAACCATGTTGGTCATTCATAGTAAGGGAGTTGAGAGCCTTCCTTTTTTCTTGAATTTGCTTAGAAATATTTCCCATAACATTCTGATTCCAGGTAGTAAGCGCATCTGCGCATCTTTTAAGATTGGATGCTACCCCCTCAGGCGTGACAAACAAGGCACCAGAATTCCAGGCAGCTTTAATGACTTCACGACAATCTTCCCTTTTGACCCACATGGCTTCAAAATGAAAACGGCGCTTATTTTTGCGGGCTGGAGGGGGAGAGTCAGTAATAGTGAGGATGCAATGATCAGATGTAGACTCAACCAAATGATGAACTTTAGGACTCTTGAAGTATTCAAGCCAATCTGAGGTAGCAAATGCTCTATCCAAACGGAGAGATATTCTGTTCGACCCCTCTTTCATATTACACCAGGTGAACTCTGGACCACAGTAACCCAGATCTTTGAAGCCGCAAAAATTAACAACATTACGGAAGCTATCCATTTGGCTTTGTGAACGTTGTGTTCCCCCTGTTTTTTCATTCATGGAGAGAATTTCATTAAAGTCACCACAGCAAAACCAAGGTAAATTAAATTGGTTACAGAGAAAATAAAGTAACTTCCAAGATTCTTCCCTGAGGTGGGTTTCTGGGTACCCGTAGAACCCAGTAAATCTCCATGAGAGACCATTTCCTAACTCAGTGATTATTGCATCAATATGGTGGTTTGAAAAGCTCTTGATTTCTAAATTAGTATCAACAGACCAGACCAGAGCAAGGCCCCCACTACGACCCCTGCTAGGAACAATTAACCCATTTGGAAAACCCAGTCTAAATTTCACCTTCTCCATACGTCTAACTTTTAATTTAGTCTCCGAAAGGAAGACTAGTTTGGGATTCCAATGCCTGACATAATCGCCAAGTGCATGAACTGTCCGGGGGTTCCCAATTCCCCGGCAGTTCCAACAGAGGGAATTCATTGCTTCCGACGGTGCTGCTCAGTAGCCACCGCCGATCTCTCTTGGTTGTTGTATGCATCAGTAAGGGTTGAGTCACGCAATTTTTTCAGAGGCGTACCTTCATCTTCATCCATAAAATCAAGTCTGCCTGGTCTTTTAGAGCCTGAAAGCTCCTTCACGTTTTGTGTATGTGGGTCAATATTTTGTAATTTTTTTCCTTGGGCTCTGGCAACTCTCTTCCAATTTCCTCTTATTGGGCTTAATTGCGTGTTGGTAGTTTCCAGGTTACTAGTGGACGTTTTAAAAGCCTTTAGTGGGCTAGTGACTTCATGGGCCTCAGATGGTGAAAGTTTTGGGCGGCCCACTATAGAGGATTCATCTCCTGCCTCTTTTCCCAACCCACCCGTATAATGGAGATCACGTGCATGCTTAACAGGAGAAGGTTCAAGGCTCAATGGGCATACCTTATCACGTAACTCCGGATTTTCTGCAGGTTGTGTATCTGATGTGCCATCTTGTCCTGAGTTCAAATTCAAATTCTCGGAATTCGTGTGGCTTTGTAGAGTTGATGGAGTCACCTGCTCCGCCTCCATATCTGCCAAGTTGGAAGTCATCGGAGTTTTCCGAGCAACTGAACTATCATTTTTCCGCACCTCAAATCCATCACTGCCCATCTTTCTAGCTTTTTTAGGCCTACTCTTAGAACCTCCATTTGCTCTTAACCAGTAACCATACTGCCTGAGAGCTTCAGAATTGCTTGAAAATCCATTACAATGTTTTTCATCATGACTAAGAAGGCCACAATGGAAGTAAAAGCTAGGAAGTCTTTCGTACTTAAAGGTAACCCAGAACTTACCTCCATCCTGATTGACAATGTTACCGCCCCTCCGCAGCGGCTTGTTGATGGGTAAATCCACGCGTATTCTCATGTATTTGGCTTGCTCTGAAAGCCAAGATCTCTTATCTGACTCAATATATTTCCCCAAGCTGTTACCCAGGTCCCTACCAACCTCTTCAGACATGCTTTCAAATGGGAGACCCCATACCTGTATCCAAAATGGGGAATGGGTGAACGAAATATTGTTGACTGATAACCCCTTTGTCCACCTACACAGGAGTAATAGATTATTATCGAAATTCCATGGACCATTACGCTCAACCCATTCCATCTGGTATTTGGAGTTAAATTTGAACTGAAGAATACCATTCCCAACATCTACAATCCTTAAATCCTGACCCATCTTCCAAGCAGACCATAAGGTACTCTTCAAAGCTCGCATGTTCTGGTGCCGATTTGCTAGAAGCCGACCAAATAAGCTCAGAGCACACTCTTCTATTAAATCTGATCTGTTGGTGTTTGAGATGGAGATGCTTTCTTCTTCTTCTTTAGTGAGCTGAAGATGCTGAATTCCGTTGATGATTGATTGATCCATATCCAAGGGGGTTATTCAAGCCCTAAGGCTTAGAAAACCCAGCGATGACCCGTAGTGGTGAAGGGAGAAAAACTCAAACTATGCGAGAGAAAAGGACTCGTGCAAGGCGAGAGAAACAGAACTCCTACGAAGGGAGAGAAAAAAGAATCTTTCCTGTCAAAAGGTTGGACATTGCATTGTACGATCAATCAATTATTTAACACAACTTTTTAGGTGCATTCTGGTTGCTACATTTTGTCGCAGATAGACCTGTACTCTAACCTCCTCTTTGTTTTGGATTTTATAGATGTGATATTTCTTCAAAAATAGTAATTAGTTTTTTTTTTTTTTTTTTTGAAGGTGGAAACATTGTAAGTATGTAGTCACTGTTACATGATTAGCTCATTCGCTAGGTTGTAGATGTGACATGTAAGAACTAGGGCCGACTCTATAGTAAAAGTGAGTAAATGAATTGCATAGGGTCTCTAAGGATCTGTTTGGATACAATTTATTTTTATTGAAATTGAAAATTGAAAATTGAAAATATTGTAACAAAATAATTTTTTAATGTGTGAATAGTGCCGTGGGACCTGTGAACAGTGTGTGAACCGTGCATTTTGTCTCTACACAGTGAACCCATGTGATGTTACTGTTCACACATTGAAAAAAAAATGCAAACTTTAAACGCAAATGTGTATCCAAACCCTCATTAAGTATAAAAAGATTTCCAAATTTTAATCAATAGGCAATGCAAGAAGGTCCCATTATTGATTAATAAAATATATGCTATTCATTTGTCTTACACAATGCAAGAATAGTTGTTATAGGCTACAAAGTTCTTCACTTCATAAAAAATGAAGATTAAGAAACACTTGGTTCCAAAAACCTATAGCGTATAAACGCAGTAGCTCCTCATAGAGAAAAATAAATTCTTGGTCTCTGTATTCATTTGTGACGACTCTTAAGATAAGTCTTATATATGTCTAAAGTTATGAGAAAAGAAACTCTAAATAAATACTTCAACATGAACCGAAATTCAGATCTGAAAATTTTGAATTCGCAAAGCTCAATAGATCGAGCTTGTGTCGAGTTGCCCATTAACTCTTGATAGAAGCTTTCTGTCGAGTTTTAGTAAAACAGTTTTTCTTCACTTGTTTCCTAGATTAATCTTCAATATCTTCAATACAACCACTTGATATGTATTAAATCCAACTTAGATCTACCCAAATTACAAGTAAAGTACGTTTTATCAAAGAATTTGCTAATTATATAGAAAATATGACCCTAAAATCATCTATAACTACAAATGAGCCAAATTGGAATACAAAACCTTCGTAGCATGGGAGGAGAGTCCTCAATCTAGAAAATATAATAAGAAATATGTCTAGCATAATGAACTAAAGCATAACCCACAAAACTTGCATCATGTCACCAAGCAATGAAATTCATATCCAAAGCAAATTCAAGAGCATTGCAACAAGCCTTGATAAAATTCTATTTAAGATCTATTATGTCACAAGAAATATTAAAAATGTTGATTGATTACCCATATTGTTAATTAAAAATAAGGACAAAACTTAGGTACAGTACTTTAGGTACTATTTCTTAAGTTTCCGTTTTAAAATTTAGCCATATGACTACTTAACTAAAAAATACACTTCTATCTCACGAAAAAAAATTCACATGGCAAAATTTTAAAAGAGAAACTTAAGGAATAGTACTTAAATACTATACCAAAATTATGTTCTAAAAATAAAATTTTAACAAAACTTAAAAATACAAAAACTTAATTAATAATTTTACACATAAAAAAGTATAAATAAAAAATAAATTTTAGATAAAAAAATCACAAGTTAAAGAAATATTATTTAATGCATTTTTAAATATAAAAAATTGTCTCTGTTTTTTTATAAGAAGAAAAAATTGTCACATTTAAAAGTGATCCCCAAGAACTCAAGTTTTTGAAGACATGCTTATCGTTTATCCTTATCATTTATCAATACAATATTTCGGCCCCTAAAAATAAAAATTTCTGGCTCCGCCATGATATAATTGAAAACCCGTACAAGCTTTCATGTTAGTTTAATTTGGTACTGCTGAGCACCATTACTTGTAGAGGTCAGATAGAGCTTTGATAAGGTAATAGCCTATTCATCATTTGTGCATTTTGTCATTGATTATCATGTTCTGTTATATATGCTACATAGTAAGTTAGCAACAAATTAATGCATCTGTGTCTTTCTTCCGTAGATAGCAGTTTGATCTCCACAAGGAAGAGAAAGGTTATGGAGATTTTCCCACCAAGACTCAGAACATTTTTGGAGGAAAGGGAGATTCAGGCTTTGGTTTTAGTTAGCCTTAGCTTACAAATCATCCTTTTTGTAATGGGAAATAAGAGGAAGTATTGGACCAGTGACAAGCTCAGTATCATTATGTGGATCGCTTTCCTGTCTGCAGACTGGACTGCAACAGTCTCACTGAGTGTACTGTCAAACAATGCCGAAGTATTGGAGATAATAAAATAGACCCAAAGTTTTTGATAACGGCATTTTGGGCTCCATTTTTTCTGCTGCACCTTGGTGGTCCAGACATCATTACCGCGTACTCCTTGGAAGACAATGAGTTGTGGCGGAGGCACTCTCTAACGCTAGCTATCCAGGTGGGAGTGGCTGTCTATGTCTTCCTCAGAGCCTGGACAAGCGCTGCTCTGAATTTTCTGTCAATTCCAATGTTTATTCCAGGGATAATCAAGATATGGGAGAGAGTTTGGGTTCTGAGGTCTGCGAGCAGTGAAATTTTTAAAGCATCCATGCTTCCTCCTCCTGATCCGGGTCCTAATTATGCAAGATACATGGAAGAATACCGCTCAAAGAAAGAGGAAGGGTTTGACGTTAAAGCTGGTAAGTTCAGTGACGCTCAGGTTGTAGGCGTTATCTCCTTAACAGCCCCAGAAAATGTCATGATTTCAGATGCTGCCACACTACAAGATGCCTACATGTTTTTCATGACTTTCAAGCAACTATTTGCAGATCTGATCCTAAGCATCCAAGATAAGGTGAACAGCCAATCATTCTTTCAGAAAGCATCTTGTGAGGAAGCTGAACGGAGAAACAAAGAAGAAAACAGAGAAAGAGAAATTGAGAGAAAAAGAAGAAAAGAGAGTTCTAGAATTCTATTATTTCTGAAAATGTAATCCCCAACACACATTACTGAGCTGTGCTAAGCTTATATACATAATCAGAGAGAGAGTGAGAGAAAGCGTAAATCATGGAGGTTGTTATAACTAATTAACCACCATTAACATATTTGAATATAACTGCATTAAGTTTTAGTAACCAAACGCTGACTTAACCAAACGCTGCGTTTTGCATTGAGTTTTAGTAATACGGTGCGTATGACTTCTTCTCACTATGACACCGTTTTCATCTTGCCTTTTGCAAGTCTGATAGCATCTAAAAGTTCTTCGTCTTCATCACCAGAAATGGGCTTCATCCTCTGCTACCTTATGTTCTTCAGAAGCTTTCAAGGTGATTGAGGTTGAGCTCGGATTCATGTTTGACGTGTTTTTTACTAAGGCTTTCCTGGTTTATTCTCTAAAGGGTTGTCTTCTACGTCTCATTAGTTTCTCTTCCACCGTGGTTGTGCTTTTGGTTTTTTTGATCATGGATAAGCACGCCTTCTCAACAGCGGACATAATTATCACTTATGCATTGCTGGTTGGAGCAATCTTCTTAGAGATATATGCAGTGTTATTACTTGTTACCTCAGACTGGACATTGCTTTGGCTGAGTAAGCACAAAAATTCTGTGGTGGATTTCTTGTGTACAACCATTTCATCAATTCCGTTGTACAGAAACAAGAGGTGGTCCAATACCATGGGACAATACAATCTAATACAATATTGTCTTAAAGAGAAGCCAACCAAGTGTAGTGTTATCCAGAAGTTCTTATGCATGTCTGAGTTGCTAGAGAAGCTTCGATACCAAGATTCAGCGGAAGTCTCTATGGTTTTGAAGAACTTGATATTTGAGCAGCTTCAAAAGAAATCAGAGTTTGCCAAAGATCTCAAAGCATGCAAGGAATTATGTGCTTGTAGGGGTGACCGTGTTCTTAAAAACGCAAAATGCCAGGATTGCATTAAGAAAGGAAAAAGTAAAACAAAGGAGGAGAGCGTTGAGGTAGAATTCGATCCGGTTCTTCAAAATGCAAAATGCCATTTTGAACTCAGTAAAGGAAACCGTACAACAATCGAACAGAGCGTTGACGAAGAATTTGACCAATGCATTCTTCTTTGGCATATTGCAACAAACCTTTGTTATCATGGTGATTGGAACACATCCCCAAACTCTATTAAAATTCCAAATTGTGAAGCCAGCAAATTGTTATCCGACTATATGTTATATCTTCTAGTCATGCGTCCTTTCATGCTTCCCAATGGAATTGGACAAATCAGGTTCCAAGACACATGTGCTGAGGCCATTGAATTTTTTCAGGAGAGAAAATCAGTGTGTTGGAGATCATGCTCGCATAAGTTTACTTGAAGTGAGCACTGAAGTTCCTCCATCTAAAGTGAAGGGAGATAGAAGCAAGTCAGTGTTATTTGAAGGATGTCGACTTGCTGAATCTTTGCAACACCTCGAGATTGAACAGAAGTGGGAATTGGTAAGTCATGTATGGGTGGAAATGCTCTGTTATGCTGCCAATAAGTGTCGATGGAACCATCATGCTCAACAACTCACTCGAGGTGGAGAGCTGATTGTGCATTGAAAAAGCATGTATTGTATGCTATTTGCTTTTAATTTCAGGATAAAGCATTGAAAGAACGGATGCTTATGCTTAACAATATTATAATTAACAATAATTTTTGTTTTGATATTTTTCCTTATATATCTTCCATACGAAAGCATTCCTAATATTTTTTGGATGAAGAAATTGATATTCTCATGGAAAATCTAAAATTATGTGATTTACAATCCGTAATTAAAAATACATCTAATTACCAATTTGATTGTTTAAGTATAGAAAAGAAAATCTCACTCTACTGTACTGTTACTAAACTAATACAAACTACATAACATTAACAAAAAATTGGACATTGTGAATTCGTGGGTTTTATAAATGATGTGATTAACTATGGGTGTTTGGAATATGTATTTTGTTTTAAAATTAAGGAGAAAGAGAAAGACACATTCTATATAAATTTTTATTTTATAATATTCCTCCAGAGTTTTTTTTTTTTTTTTTTAATTTCTCATTATTTCAATTGAATAATTATAATGAATATGTGTGTGCAATTTATAATTGTTGATTTTTATGATAAACTCATTTTTAATAAAGTTCTATAATAATTATGCTATAATACATGTACAGTATTCTCCAAAACTATTTTACATAAAATATTACAACATTATATACATGCATCGCATAGGTAACTTACCAGTATATTATAAAAGTTGGGTTCCACTACTAATGGATGCACACAACAATGACAAGTCGTGCAATCTATTATCTATTTAGAATGATGTGGACAAATAGTAACACATAGCAAGTAGCAATTTGTCTGTATCTTAAAACATCTTAACTGCGTCAATACATTTAATTACAAAATGAACTCCTTTATTTTTAATCATAAATTAATGGTATGTTACACATATTTTGTATTTAATACTCTTAAAAGTGATGGTGCATTTATATATTATTTACTAATATGTTTTTACTATTTACTATTCACATTTGACCATTTGATAATGAAAAATGTAATCTAATTATATATATATATATATATATATACATATATATATATATATATATAAATATAATATGTAATAAAAAACCTTAATTGTGCTTACTTCCCTTTTCTAATTTTTTTTTTTTTTTTTTTGGATAAGCTAGAAATTTATAAAGGACCTAAATTAATGAGGACCGTAATTGTCATTTCTATTTCAATTGTCGTCAAACGATAAATTTTTATTGCCAAGAGAGAGGGCATTACAAATTGTACTCATCCAAAATAATTCCCACAAAGGCCTGTGCTGAATTCATGTTGAAAATATCATGAAAAAAAAAAAAAAAAAAAATATTTCGGCTCTTCAATATGCTTATTACCGTTTCTTTTAGGATTTTAAGATTTCCTTCATATGGGTAATTAAAACTTGGTTGTCGTTTGAGATTACTCTAACCTTTTGGTTCTTTTCTTCAGTTATAGACTTATAGTCTTAAAAACTTAAATTCTTATCCCTACATGCAAGAATACAAATCCTCCCTCCCAACTTCTCCTTCAATTGGATGTTAATTTTTTAATTTATCAACTCTGCCTTTCTGTTGATGGATATACTTCCTCTTCAAGTTCATGGGCGGTGGCTCCCATCAATGCATGCAAAGACACCAAGATTGTCAACTCTAGTCCATTTTCTCAAATAATTCTATTGTTTTTGTCTAACTAACGTGTATATTGATCTTTGCTTTCAAAAAAAAAAAAAACGTGTGTATTGATCTTTCATATGAAAGTTTCCGGTTTGGTTCGCACTTATAAGTTTACCTTCGCAATAATATTCTGGAGTTTCGTACTAATCATGTATTTACCAATCCAGGTAAAATTTGTTCCAAATCTCAGTTTAGAAGATTTGTTTTCTATTAAAACCAATTTTTTTAACTGTTTGGTTTATTTGTTTAATTCTCGAACCAAATCTTTAGTTCCTATGATTTTTTCTTTGAATTTTATACTTGAATTATTTGATACATAATTTTCTATTTTTAAAATCATTAATTCATTTGTTCCCTTAAAAAATTACGAAGAGGATTCTATATGAAGGCATTGATGAATCTTGTGGAATATAGTTATTTTACCGTTTAGCTTAGCTTTTGCATATCATTATATATTTTAACTTTCCGGCCACATATTGTTAATTCAATTCATTTATTATATCAGTCTATTTTTTTTTTTTTCCCTCTTTGGCCACATAATCTTGGCATATTAGAGAATACTCCACTTATTTACTTGGAAAAAGTTGAATGTCTTCTACATGTTTGACTAGTACTTGGTAATTAGTTTTTTCAAACGAAGTGTTGATTACATTTTTTTTTTTTTTAGTAAACATTAATACTTATTAGGTCCTTTTGTAGTTGTAGAAGTGTTGATTACTTGATTTAATAGGGTATAGCAGTACTTTCTTAATTAATTGGTACTATCTTATAATTTTACATAAGAGATTTTTCTAAGTGTAGATTTGGAACTTCATATGAGTAAATACCATACCAAGTGGGTTTTATCTATATAGTATTTGAAACAAGATTCCTTTATTGTTTAGTCATATATATATATATATATATATATATATATATGTATGTGGTGGTTCTTCTCCCTGCAATGGCCATGGAGGATTTTAATCACTTCAAAGAAATACATAGTATGGTTGGAATTGAAAGTTTCAATAAAAGGATTTTAAGGGTTTTAAAACTTTAATATTAGGGGCTATACAAAAGTTTACAAACCTAAGAATATATACTAGCATGTGCTGTTAGAATGTGTATTTAGTAGTCACTTATAATTTAGTGAGCTTATGTACAGTTGCTACAAATTCCAAGTATTTTATAATGCTCTTTAGTTTTATTTGGCATGTTACTTATATAATATCTTTTATCATGTCTTTTCCTAGCTTGAACCAATTGAAGAGAGAGAAACTATCTCAGCATCATTTGTTTGTAGAGTTTTTATTTAAATATTAATTTGGTATTTTAGACAATATAATTCTTTCATTTTCCTTCGAAATATATGATACCAATGCAATCCTCACAGCTACATATGCAACATTGAATATAATTTCATATAATATTTGAATGTATAATTTCAAAATTTAATTTAACATTTTGCATGCATGGTACGGGCAATTTCGGGTCAAACTCATATTAGATTTAGTACTTGTTTGGATATAGCGTTTTGGCCTTTTCTTTTCTTTTTTTTCTTAAAAATTTTTTATTAGAGCATTTCACATGATTATATACTATTTAGTGGGTCACATGCACTATACACGGGACCCATTACCTCTTTGACTAGCAAAATTTTCATTGGAATGTGTCTATCGGTGGATCCCGTGCACTGTTCACGGGACCTACAAACATCTTTTTTAGTAGAATTTTTATTAAAAATGGGTCTCATAGTACTATTCACACATTTAAAAATTATTTTACTACAGTGTTTTCAGTTTTCAGTTTCCAGTAATAAGCGATATCTAAACGGACACTTATCAAAAATGCCTGATCCCCTTGTTCTAACTATAGAATTTTGAGTTGAGAAAAAACCACACCTCCATGATCCATCCCTACACTTGTTCACTCTCATTAGCTCTGCCATTGATTCTGCTCAAATTTATTATACTTGTTCTACCTTTATTATTCTTCAAGATTCAGTAATGATCACCTTTTGAACAATGTAATGGCCTCTTTGTTTTCATTAAAGCCACTGTGAACTTTGAAGAAGTTCAGCGTGGCTTCGTGAGCAAACATGGCCACTTTGTTTGTGATTTCTAAGCAATTTTATGCCCATGTTGTACCTGGTGTCAGTCAATTGTTTCATGGTCATGTTCGTCATCGACTCCGTGCTTTTTCCATTCTATATTTATCCATAGTCCTTGGGCTTGCATACTTGGCTATTATCTTCTTTAGTTACAGAAGGTTTCGACTGTTGAAGGAGCAGTACAAGTGGCTCAGAATGGAACGGAAGTTTTTGAATGCTCTCGTAAAAGATGTTAAATACGTTTCAGAATTGGGGAAAGAAATAGATAAGAGAGCCCATCAACTTTGGGATTCACAACTGAGACCGGGAGCGACAGTACAACTAAGTGATGTTGAGAAAGAATGGGTAAATTCAATCGAAGCCGTGGTTCGCAAAGCAAAGTCTAGCTCTGAAACCTACAAGAAACTGAGTAGAAGAAGACAATTTCTGAGGTGGGTTTACTCTGTCTTAATGGATTTTGGAAAAATCCGTAGCCTCGACACTGAAATGGATGGGGTGATCTATGAGTTGTCTGATCATCTCTCCAGGAAATGTTTTAAGATCTATGGATCACTAGAGAGGTCAAGGTCTAATGTTAGAAGCCTGCAGGACAGACCACTGGTGGAACAAAACTTTTATACTTATGATCGAGCTGTGCGACTGCCACCAACTCATTCAATTGAAGAGAAATTGAAGGACCTAATCCATGGAAAGCCAGATTTAGTACGTGACAAGAAAGACGACATACAGTACAACATTGAGTTTCGGGTGAAGCTTCTGCTTGCTTTCCTGAAAGATTTAGATGGGCTTAGAATAGACACTAAAACGGAGAAGACCTGGGTGAAGCTTGTGGAGGAGACCATACTCGAACTGCTACAAGACATGGATGGCATACTGAAAATAGCAAATAGAATGAACTGGATTTTCTATATCGGTAATTGGATAGCAAGGCGTAAGCTCAAGAAGAAGCAGAGGTTGTATGACAGAAATCTATGGGTCCTCCTTTTACACAAGAGCGTATGTCATTTCAAATTTATTAGAGATCCATTAAAATCTGGTCATCAGTCCCAAAAAAAGAAAAAGTTTTCGTCTCAGGACACAACTGATGACAAAGGTATTTCTTCTCTTTTAAACAACTTTCACAATCAGGTCAGTCAGGGGCAAACCGCGGAAGACTACAAACAACTACACAAGACTTTCGAGAGACTACACAAGCTTCTCATGGATGCAAAAGAAGTTGAAGGCATAGACCATTCAAGAATGGCTTGGACAAATCAACTGAAGGAAATTATTAAAGATGCAGAAAAATCTTTGAAATCCCATGGAGAAAGTTCAAGCTCAGAATGGAGTGAAAATCAAAACAAGACAGAGTCTGGGTCCAAGTTCAAAGATATTTCGCGATTCAATCAAGCTCTCAGACTTCTTGAGAGATGCATAAGGATATATCGCATTGAACTGAGGGGAGAGAGAAACTTGGTAGTTGGCATGGATGAAGACGTACATGAAGTAGTCTCACGACTGATCACCAATAGTGAGAATTGCTCCACACATTTTATTGTCGGGATGAAAGGCATCGGTAAGTCAACACTGGCACAGATGGTTTTCAACCATAGAGCTATTCAGAACCATTTTGAATCCAAATACTGGGTGCCTCTAACGGATAAAGCGGATGAGGAAAAGAATGTACTCCTGAAAAGATTAGGACAAAAGGTCATGCCTTCACCGGCAACGAATAAGGAAGGGAAGGAAAAAGAGGAAGGGACTAATACAGATAGGAAGGAAAAAGATTACTCGATCAAGGAGCTGAATGAGTTTTTGAAAGGTAAGAAATACCTTATAGTTCTGGACAACATATCATCAGCAGAAGCCTGGGAGAGTCTAAAAGCAGCATTCCAGGATAGCACAAATGGGAGCAGAATTTTGATTACCACACGATACAAAAGTGTAGCTTCAAATGCTGAGAACTCCCACCAACTTCGATTACGAACCAAAGATGAAAGCTGGAGTTTGTTTCGACAGATGGTCCACCTTCCGTCTGAAACTTCTGACCAGCCCGAAGTTTCTCCAGAAGCAGGAGAAGCACAAAAAAAGAATTCACTCGCACGTAAAGTAGTAGGAAGGTGTGGGGGCTTGCCACTTTCTATCTTACGTCTTGGGTATCTATTTTCTGGGACGAAGAATGTGACTTATGAGGAGTTATTGAAGGTGCTTGACCATATTGATCATAACCAAACACCATGGATGGAAATTATGGATTTTGATGTAAAAGACTTACCACTACATCTAAGGCAATGTCTTTCTTATTTTGGACTCTTCCCCAAGGACTCTGAAACTTCAGCAAGGAAATTAGTCGCTTTGTGGGTTGCAGAAGGGTTGGTAACACCAAGTGGCGTTGAGCAAGAGCCTCCTGAATTAGTTGCAAGGAATATTTTGAGAGAGTTGATCAGCCGCAACTTGGTACAGGTGGTGGAAAGAAAGCCTAACGGGAAGGAAAAGACATGTAGTTTCCCTAGTGCTCTGCGAGATTTATGGTTGCGATCAAATGCAAGCTTTGATCAGCGGCTTGCTTATAATGCTGATGAACATGATGCCAGTTCTACTCTTAGTCATGGTGGCGGTAAAAATTTACAAAATTTATTGCGAAGCTGCAGAAATCCCCGCTCAATTCTCTTTTTTGATACTCGAGAAGGCAATAAACCTGGAGAAGAAATAGGCAACTTCCTTTCTCTGGGTATTGCAAGTGGTCATCTCTTATGGTTACAAGTCCTTGATCTTGAACATGTATTTCGACCCCAATTGCCAGACAGTATAGGAAAATTGATTCATTTAACATACTTGGGGTTAAGGTGGACTTTCCTAGAGAAGATCACAAAATCAATTGGCAACTTAACCAACCTCCAAACTCTGGATGTGAAGCATACTTATATCCGTATTCTCCCTAGTTCAATATGGAAATTGAAGAAACTTCGGCACCTATGCATGAACCAAATTTGTCGAAGCCAAATTAAGCATCGACCAAGTGGGAGTTCTTTGCAAAATCTTCACACACTGAGGGGTGCATTTATAGATAAGGACAGTCCTCTAAAGGATAACCTCCGTAGGTTGACCAACCTTAGAAAATTGGCACTAGCTTTCCAACTGAACCTGCCACAGCAAATAGCACTAGCTGAGAGTCTTTTGAAACTGAACCAGCTTAAAGTTTTGAAGTTGAAATCAATTGATGAAATAGGTCGGCCTCAAGATCTGAAGGCAACTTTCTTGTTAGGCTTTGAAAATCTTTCTAACCTATATTTGTTTGGAAAACTAGAGAATACATCCATTAATAGACTCCCACAAAGCCTAACTGACCTTACCTTGTCTGCCTCTGGACTTCTAGACGATCCAATGCCAGAGTTAGAGAAACTTAAAAAGCTTGAATGTCTCAGTTTGTACTCTGGTTCTTATACTGGGAAAAGCATGTCATGCTCCAAGGGAGGCTTTCCCCAGCTTCATGTTCTGAACTTCTGGATGCTTAAGGAATTGGAAGAATGGAATGTGGTGGAGGAAGCAATGCCAAACCTCAAGAAGTTGGAAATTCGTTCCTGCAACAGTTTGAAGGTCCCAACTGGGTTGGGGCATCTAAAGACTCTTAATGAATTGAAGTTAAAAGATATGCCAATGAAATTCACAGCAGAAATTGAGAAAACCAAGGAGATAATTTGGGGCGACATTGCTCTATCTCCGGCCATAATTATTGATGACCATAGTCAATACTGAATGGAGCTCAAAATTATATGTAGGTAAGGCAGTCTTTCATTTTATTTCTCTGTTCCAATTCATTTTTTTAGTTCTTAAAACGAATCGTTAAAATTTTGACACTGCAACTTCTAACAGATTTCTGCTTCGTTTCATTACTTATTTCGCCGTGAAGAATGATGTGGGAGTTGGATAAAAGCCTGAAGAGGCGTTTAGACTTGATGTCTCAATTTACTATTTGGATCACCAGGATTTTTTTTTTTTTTTTTTTTTTTCCTCTGGGTTTGATCAATAAAAGTCATATGTTTGCTTTGTTACAAAGAGCTACTGTGTGTGTATTATTTTTGTGTCTCTTGGTTCTAATGTATTTGATAATAATATGTAATGATCAGATGCTTACCGTACAAAAGACTGGAATAAAATTGTACGATTTCTTATACAGAGTGATATATGTGTGTTCTTTTATTCGGTTCGGTGACATGTAATGTGTTCTTTCCAGATGCATATATCTGTTTGACTAATGTACTCAAATAAAATAGTCCGATGTCATAAACATGGTGCTACTGTCACTGTTTGTAATGTGTTTTTTATTCCAATTGTTTCGATTGGTTCTAAGGTACTTGATCAATAATATGTAGCAATAGTCGGTTGAAAATCCATCTACAAAGGAGACTTCCTTGGACGCTTTCCGTTCATCGTGGAGGCGATCAAACTTGCTATGTACAAGCTTCCAACCAGTGTAGTTGTTGGTATGCCTTCCCTATTCAAAAACTCCCCAATCATGCCATTCCGCGCGGCAGGTGGCCAAATCTGCAAAACCTTCACTCAAATCAACTAAAATCCATTTTAAACCTCAGCACCACAATATTTTGAAGGGCTGCTGGAGATCACGCCTCGTGAATTCATCACCAACACCACCTTGAGTAGAGCAAGTTTTGTTTGGGTGATCTCATCACGAATTAAGCCTAGCATTTTAAGCAAGCTAGTGCCCATTTTTGTAAAATTCAGTGAATGCCTTGGTCCTTTGTTATAGCTCTATTTGTTCGGCTTGAGAGTAGAGAAATCGAAGGGGGTAATGCTGTAGGCAGCGAGCCTAGATGTAAACGTACCATCAAGTTGAATTGCATGTGCCCAGTGTACCTCTTTACACTCTTACCATATCTATAGAGCCATTCTTTTCTTGCTTTTTTTCAGTGACACAAATTGCCTTTTGAATGTTTTTAAACCGTGGCTGGTGTTTGGGGGTTTGTTTGGAGCGGGTTTTTTTCTAGGTTGGAATGTCTCTGCACAAGTTTGTTTTTGGAAAAGAAATTGGAGATAGGGGTAATTAGACTACCTATGGTCAAGGTTTGGGGCTGGGACTGGATACATGTTTATGTCATAAAGGTTATTGAAATTCAAAGAACTTTGTTGTGCTTTTGGGCCTTGGCATTCAGATTTCAGAATAGAGTAGCAAGCTCTTCTGATATTGTTCGGCTCACTTGGGCTTTCTTTCTGGGGGCTCTCTGGCTCACTAGCTGTTGGACATGAAGCCGCTTGATGAAGCTCTACGGGGAAAAAGCTTAGCTCGACTAAGAAAGAGGGAACTTAGGTGGCACTCAAAAGAGAAGTTATACAAAAGGAGGCAGCTGAAGGCTAATACCAATGTTATGAATTTTGTTCCATTCCACTTGGAATGGCTAGAATTTTCTATTCCGTTTATTAACTAATTAAAATCACCCCTCTATATCATCACCTTTTAAATTCTAGCTCATTTCGGTTTATGCCACTAAATTTGGCTCCCCACAATGATTTTAACCGGGATGTAAACAAATCATTATTTTCTTTCCTAAACCTATTTTTTTATTACTTAATTTAATATGTCATTTATTATTATTTTTAATTAGAAATGAGTTTTTCTTATTTACCTTACACACATATGTGATATGACATGAGTTTTTCTCTCTCTCTCTCTCTCTCTCTCTCTCTCTCATTAAGAATGGAAGATGTTTGTATCCAGTGGCCAATTCCATTAGACATATTAGGATAAGGACACGTGTCCAAAACTAGAAACGTGTCCACATTTCAACGTGTCCAGTAGAATTGGCCACTGGATACAAGCCCAACCCATTAAGAATATGTCTTTTTTTTTTTTTTTTCATTTACTCATATAAGACATGTTGTATTATATATTATGATATTAAGAATATATATTAATTGATTTTGAATTAATAATTTGATATGGTGTGTGTGTGTGTGTATAACTCTAGTTGGTAGATCTGAAACTGTATGGCATAAGAGCATTCTCATCAGGTATGCCAAATATTTGGCATTTGGCAAACCAAACACCAAAAAACTCTTCTCATGAGATGTTTTATATCCTATAATTTTGACACACGTGAACAGTACCGTTCCATCTTTGGAACGGTACAGACAGATGTGCTAAAAAAAAAACTTTTTTATTCCATTTCTCTCTCTTCATTTATGACTCTTTCTTCTCTCTCTCTCTTTCTCCGCCTCACTTCATCTTCTCAGTTCTCACCTCTCTTCCCTTTTTTTTCTTCTTCTTTCTTTCTCTAGAAACTCCACCTCTCCCTTTTCTTTCTTTTTTTTCCCCCTTTTTCCTTTTCTGTCACTTTCTCTATGCCTTCTCTATCCTTTTTTTTTTCCCTGTCATTCTCCCTCTCTATCTTTTTTTTTTCTCCACCTAGGCCGTTGCCATTAAGATCGACCGTCGCCGTGGAGTTCGGCCTCGTCATGGAGTTCAACCTCACCGATGAGGCCGTTGCCGTGAAGATCTCTGATTCTAATCTCCCTTTTTTTTTTTTCTTCAATTGTGGATTCCACATGATTGTGATTATGGGTGAGTTGGTTCTTTTTCAAGCTCTTTTTTTTGGGATAGTTTTGTGTTGATTTTGGGGATTTTTTTTTTTTTTTTTTTTTAAGTAGTATTGGGTGGTGGTGGCAGCTGGTGGATTTTTGTTGGTAGTGGCGGGATGTACCTGTAGGTGGTGGTGATGGGTTGTGCTTGGGTATGGTGGTGGCGGGTTGTACTATGTCGGTGGGTTTTTCTCTCTCTCTCTCTCTCTCTCTCTCTCTCTCTCTCTCTCTCTCTCTCTCTCTCTCTCTCTCTCTCTCTCTCTCTCTCTCTTTGTTGAGGTTTTTGGATTTGGAATTTGTTGGATGACTGGTGATTGTGGTTGTAGTTTGTGGCGGTGGTTGTAGCAGTGGTTGTTGTTGTGGCAGTGGTACTTGGTTCTTGGTTGGTGGTGATTGTCACGGGGTTGTGTGATTGTATATTGTTGGGTTTTGAGTAAATATATTATTTTAATGTGTTGTATATATTATTTTAATATTTAGAATGAAAAGAACATTTGATAAATGGTGTATTGTAAAATGATGTGATAAAATAATAAAGTAGGCTTTTGGTGTGTCAAAATAGCATTTTTTATAAGAGAGCTGATGAGAATGCTCTAATAAATAGATACCAAAATACTCCATCCGTCCCACTTTTTTTGTTCTCTATTCCATTTTGAGATGTCTCAAAATATTATCCTGTTTCTAAAAATAAAAGTCATTAATTTACTAATGTTTCTATTATACCCCTATTAATTTACTACTTCAATTTTTTGATAAATTTTTTTAAAGGTAGTTTTGGAAACTTATACATTTTTAAAAGGTATACAAGACAATAAATGATGTTCCCTTAAAAAGTTTGACTTTTCAAATAGGACAAAAAAAGTGAGACGGAGGGAGTATTCCATTCCAATTGATAAATTGAAGTGGCTACCAGAACGGAATCGACAACATTGGCTAGCAATGCTTGATCGGAAAATTAATAACCACTAACCAGTCCGTGCAAGAGATTAAGAACAATAATCAAACGTTGGGCCAATATTCTTCATTAACTTACCCAGATCGGCCCAAGTAAGTTTTTAACTAAAAAAACCCAACAGTCTTAGGACGTGGAAGAGATGGGCTTGCGAAGGTGATATATTCTAATGATGGCCTAGAAGATCAAGAAATGACTCAGCTACAGAAGAAGAAGCATGACAGTTGTGGTAATGAAGTCCTCACTCCTAAATGTAATAAGCATGAGGTTAGGGAGGCAGTAAAAGCTAAAATTTCTTCTTCATCGGCAAAGGGTGTCCTACAGCCCCACCAATCACAATGACGATGCACTTAAGTTTGAACTGCCGTGAGCTTGGGAATCTGCAGAAAGTATGTGAGCTCCATTTCCTACTCAGGCAACAAGATCTCTGTGTCATGTTTCTGATGGAAATGCAACCCAATCCTGGATTCCTGGTCATATGGAAAGGATTCGTGTAATATCAAGATCAAGGCAAGCATTTAGAGCAGAAGAAGCAAGATTCAACACGGATAGCAGAGGTTCAAGAAGCAATATTTGAAGCACTTGTAGCTTAGTTGCTGTGTTTGTATTATAGACAATATACGACTTGTAGTTTAGTATTATTTTCTTTCATTAGTGTTCACACGTGAGTAGGATGGTTAGTCACACGTGAGGGTGGTTGTTAGTTTGTTATTTTAGTTTGTTAGCTCAGCACTCTGTTTTTCGATCCTAGCTGAACTTGATGCTGTATATAAAGGCACAAGCTAAATTAATTCAATGATAATTCAGTTTTTCCCAATTCTTTCATTTCTCATAGGGTTGGTATGAGAGGAGGTGTTTTTGTAAATAGAGTAGGATAAGGAGGTGGACTTGCATTGCTTTGGTCAGATAAAGTTGAAGTCGTCTTAAAAACATTTTCTTCTGGTCACACATTGGTGTTCTAGTAAGAAATGTAGAAACATGTCTCTGGCGTTTTGTTGAAACTATTAAGGCAGCTACACTCGCAAGATAATTTGCCATGGTTAGTGTAATGGGAGACTTCAATGAGATTGTAAGTGAAGACGAGAAGATTGGTTGAGTTCCAAGATCGGAACATCAAATGACAGAATTTTAACTTCACTTTTCAGGTTTTTATCTACAATAATGTTCGAATACCATTTTAGACCCGTTTGGGTTTGTGCATTAGAACGGACCATTTCGATAGTCGATACCAAGACTATTTGGGTGTATTGTTTCTAGATTTTTGCTAAAATATATAAATTTTATAATATATATTACAAAATTTATATATTTAAGTTTGCATCACATGACATTATACCGTATCAAATTATTAATTCAACATCAAATAATACACATTCTTAATATCATTGCTAAATAAAGAATATAATGAAGAAAAAAAAAAGCTATATTATATGTGAGTAAAGTAAACAAGAAAAACACATTGTTAAAAGAAAATAATAATAAAATGCATATGTGAGTGAAGTAATAAAAAATAAATGGGTTTAGAAAAAAAATAACGATTCATTTACATAACGGCCATAATCACCATACCGGATAGATTTTAATAGAATGAACCAAAACTAGTGGAATAAAGTGAAATGAGTCAAAATTTAGAACGAGATAAAATAAATGGGTAATTCATCCAGGTTAATTAATTGAAATGGAAAATTCCGAGATCTCACTTCACCTAGTGCAATACGCGTCATGGGAAAGAATTTATTTATGAGAGTTTTGGATAGTGGAGTTGATGATATGCATAAAAACATTTGCATCCTAATGCTTATATCATTCACAAATCTGTTGCTAGGTTAGATCATATGGCACTCTCCTCACTTTAAAGAGAAAGTATCATGCTTAAGAACGACATTATCTATTTCGGTTTTAATTGAGTTCTTCAAAAGGATTGTGAAAACTAATCATTTCATCTCTTGAATCTCGTCGAATTGAATGTTGTTCCTTTAATTCTTTCCAAATAAATTCAAATCTAGCTCTTAACTCTTTCAAAAATAAAAATCCAAACAATTTAATGTTATGTTGATTTAATTCGAAACAATTTAAAATCATTTCTTTCCAACTTCCAAGTGGAATCATCCACCTTCATTAAAATCGTTCTCTTTAATTGGAACTTCACCAAACATTTTAGTGGTTATTTAAATCAGCATGTTTATGCAAATTTTTTATGTGCATAAGAAAACTCTTACAAGTTTCATCAAATATATTGTGTATATTACTCTCTTGTATGATTCCTTAATTACGCAACTCACCTCCAACATATCTTCACCATCATCGAAGTACTCATCATAGGCTTGCGACGAATCCAAATTAACGGATGAAACTCTTTTGACGTGATCATCCTCAACATTAAACTACTCTTCCTCCTCTTCCGTGGAACTTGGATTTGGATGGACCTTTTAGGCTAGTTGACAATAGCTAAGGCAACGAGCAGCTCTAAAATCGCATCAAACCACTCTTCCTCCACTAAACGTGTGTCTCTAGTTTAAACTCTGTGTTTATACATGTAATCTATATTTGGTAGCATGCTGTCCTCCACATGCTCCTTTACATGCCATGACATGATACTAAGTTTACTAACTATCTTTGCTATGATACCAAATGATGATAAAATATCAAAAATACATAAATTAAGGAAATAACAGCATAATAAATCTAAAATTCCAAAAAATGATATAAAATATCAACATTTATTGTTTGCTCGATCAACCAATCTACATCACTTGCTGAAGAAAAGGCAGCTTCATGATGATAGGCTGATTGTTATAATAATCATCAAAAGAAATACATGCATGAGTGAAAATAAACTCATATACTCTTGTATATAAAGAAGGTCAATTAATTACAATAAATCAGTTGATGTAATTTGATTTTCGCTATATATATATATATATATTTATATTAGATAAAAATTCTATTCTAGCCTAGCCAATTTAAGTATATATATGTATGAAGCTATTTTCTAGAAACTTGAATTCTAGTCCTTACCCTTCATACCCTACAAACACTTATACTTGTGGAGTAAACTCCAGCGCTATTGATAATTTTAGTTGCGCTTCTATTGAATAGAAACTAATTCAAATGGAAAGGAACCAAATCCTCAGGACAATACGCAGCAAACAAATTATTTAAGAGCAAAAAGTAAAAATTGATGCACTCACCCTTTGTCTTAGAATACATGTATATAACTTTATTAGATCAGGAGAAGTCATATATAGGATACACTAGAAACAAGAAGCATAACCAACTTAACTAAAGAAAAATTTTACTTCTCACGGATCAGGTTGCAATATGCCAAATGTGTCACATGAAGAAGCAATTGCTAGGCCATGGATCAGAAACCACTCTATAGTACGAAGGGCACTGTGGATATTGTCCATAACCCGAATAGCATATAGTTGTAGTTGGGTTGTCTTCTTCATCTTTCTTCTCATCACTTTCTTCCAGTTGTGCCACACTCACTATGGTGGCATAGCCAACCTTCTTCCTCAGTGGCCGGGTCAAGCAAACCGAATCAACTTCATCTCCTATCACTACCACCAGACTTTTATCTTCTCCTTCGATTTCCACGGAAGTCACACCTGTTTGGTAATCATACAAAAATTTGCAACATATAAATCGAATTAGTCCCTTAACTTATAGTTTTCAAAAGCATAAGAAAGTTTTAAATTTGATTCACAATTGCACACCTTCTGCCCCTGCAGCAAGCTTCAAGGCCTTGGTTCTACATTTGTCACAAGTCATCTGCACCTTTATTACTAGCTTCTTCTGCACCATTGGATATATTACACGTAAAGAAATATATAGTATCTTCTAAAACAAAAACAAAAACAAAAACAAAAATAGTGTTTACTTCTAAAAAGGTAGTACTATTATTTCATGCAAGTGCCATGTTTTTGGAGGGAAAAATAGAATACCTTCATGTTTGATATTATGAAACAAATGGCAAAGTTATAATAGGATCTATATATGATATGAATTTGTGTTTTTGGAATATGAGGTAGTAGTGTCTATTTATATGAGAGCTGATGAGCGGTAGTAACCTGTTGACTGACTCATGGGATGTACGTACACCAGTGATTCGTTGACTCGGATGAGTATTATGCTTTATATAAGACAAGATTTCGTATTGTATAGTTATAGGATTAGGTTTTTTAATTCTAAAATCTAAACCATGTTTCAAAGGTAGGAAGCTACCTCGGAATTTTTAAGAATCTTTTTTTTAATTAATAATTTAAATAGAAGTTTGGTTAATTTATGTCCTTCGGACATACGATAATCATCTATTTTAAATTAAAATATATATACATATGAAAAATTTTAAAAATTATCAAAATATTTAGTTATATTTTTATTTTCTCTTAAAAAAATTTCTTAAAATATTTATTAATATATACTCTAAAGAAATAAGTTAGTAAAACTCAATAAATATTAGACATCTATAACGTCAACATATATGACGTCCAAGATCTGAAAGTCTACCTCGTGCTTATGTGAAAGGTTGACCGTAGAGATTAGGTAATCTGGGCCATGCATTCTCAAATTGCTTAATTAGCTGGGTCCGTATCTGAAAGCATAGAAGTTTTAGAATCATTGACAGCTTCATCTAGGAAGATTTGAGTTCAGATTTCACATGAACGATTAAAATTAATCTAGGAATTGGTCTTTACTCGGTAAGAAAAGGGTAATATACTAATATTAGGGACTATCTTCCGAGAAACTTTATATGAAAATTTTATTTCAATACTTGGAAGGGGCTAATTTCAAGCCTGCCAGATTGGACTCCAATTGCTTAAGGTTAATTTTTATATGTAGCAGGTGTTAAGCCGCGTTTTTTTTTTTTTTTCTTATATTTTTAACTATTCCTTTTTTTTTTTTGGAAACACTTAAAACGACTCTATTCCTTGTATATATATATATATCTGTATCAACTTGAGCAATATACTTTCCATAGTGTAGTACTTTTTGAATTCAGACTTGAAAGGTGCTCCATGAGCCCATGGAAGACTTATGAGTCTTTTTTTTTTTTTTGTCTCCCCTCGATAATGGAAGACTCACAAGTCTTAAAGTATGATTACATATACAAATACATATTATGCGACAAGACAACTGTGACCTGAATACATAATTCATAAATAATGAAAGAGACCCCACAGGTATTGAGTGGTGGACTCATTTATGAAGGGTATGACATAAATTTGGAAATCTTAAGTTCAATATATCAAATTATTAGTCTATAGGGTTTTTTGGTATCTCATGAGAAGAGAGAGGAATAGTTTGCCAAGGGCTAGCCGGATACCATTTCCTAATAATAATAATAATTTAATGAAAGTGCAAAATGCCCCAGACATATCACAAACTCTTGGGAATTTTTTATAATCTATATAAATAATAATTTGTGAAACTAAGAGAAACTCAAATTAGAATTACAAATTAAAGTTCCAATTTTGCATCATGTGTCTTAAATTATTTATTCTTAAAAAGTTTTATTTCTTAATTTTAGAATCAAATATGAGATTACATCATAAATATTCATCGAAGTTAGTTATTAAGTATAAAATCAAAGAGTTTAGAATAAATGAATCATAAAAAATAAAATAAAAATAAAAATACTTCACAATAATTATAAAAAAAAAACGAACAATTTACATTTTATACACAATAATATCCTTTCAAAAATTTTTAAAGAGCCAACAAAATATAAAAATGACTATTAATATTATTTAAATGATATATATAGGAATTATATTACGAATCTTATTGTATATCTATGCATATATATATGTATAGAGTTACAAGTTAGTATCACTATAATAACAAAGAACATCTCAATAAGTTAAAGATAAATCTATTTCTCCAAAAAAAAGAAAAAAGAAAATAGGTTGATAATAAATCTGACTATAGTCTGTAATACCAAGGGAGATTCAACTTAACATCAAGTCTTTTCTTTAGTTTCCAAATATCGCCTTTTCTTTAGCTTCCAAATATCCTTGGTCCTTAATCTTGTGCATTCGTTGCATCCTTTAGTCAAGATCATTAAAGATCACATGCCATGCAAGTGCATGATAAATTACCCTTCAATTGTCAAACTCTTCTATCAATCACAAAAGAGTGTTATTGAATTTGAAATCACAAAGCCATATATTCAATGAGGTTCACTGCAGTCCAACCGTCATGGAATTGACGGTTGGACTTTTTGTAATTTACAAATTCTTGGAGGAAATGACATCTAGGAAGGTGAAAAAAGTTATCTAGACCCCTATGTACGACTTATTACCAATTTTAATAATGGGCAAAACTTAGGTACAGTTCTTTAGGTACAGTCCCTTAGGTACAACTACAAGAGAACCCATTGGCTTAAAATCTCCAGAAAAGAAGAAAGAATCATAGATCAAAAACGAAGAAAAAATCATAGATCAGAAAAGAAGAAGGAAACAGATACACATACATACACACACACTGAGAGAGAGAGAGAAAGAATCATAGATCAGAAACGAAGAAAGACTCTTGGATCAGAAAAGAAGAAAGAAATAGATACACATACATACATACACATTGAGAGAGAGAGAGAGAGAGAGAGAGAGAGAGAGAGAGAGAGAGAGAGAGAGAGAGAGAGAGAGAGAGAGAGAGAGAGAGAGAGAGAGAGAGAGAATCATAGATCAGAAACGAAGCATCATAGATTAGAATCATTGATCAGAAACGAAGAAAGCCTCATAGATCAAAGGAAACAGATACACATACATACACACATCGAGAGAGAGAGAAAGAATCATAGATTAGAAAAGAAGAAAGGAAGCAGATACTCACCGAGAGAGAGATATGAGATATTCTTTTATTTTCTTTTCTTTTTTAACACCGTTTGCTTGAGGTATTAAATTGGACAAATGTCAAAATTTTAAGTAGGGAACCTAAGGTACTGTACCTAAGTTTTGCCCTTTAACAATTTATCAATTTTGATCCGGTTGAATAGTTAACCATTTCCATGAACAGAATCAGTAGCAGCTTTAGAAATATTTTTGAAGGAGTTTTTAAGAAATTTAAATTAAATAAAATTTAATAAAAAATTGAATATATTGAGTTATAAAAGAATGTAAATATATGAATTTTTACCACTTTTATAAGTTTTTATATTTTAAAATCGTTACATGATAGTTCATTATTAGTTTTTATTATCTATTATCAATGTGCTAAGTGTAACTATTTTATTTTATTAAATTTATATAACATTTATTTATTTTTATGCAGTTGTCATTATTTTTATAAAAATATTTTAAACTAAAATAACAAAATGTAACCAAGTGACACTATATTATTTATTAACCCACATATCCATATTCATCTATATATAAATATTACACTAAGTGTCGACTTATAACCAATCAAATATTTGAACAATTGCTAACTTTACTATTTTTTTTTTTTTCAATTACGTACTAACAACTCCCTCAAAAAAAAGTTACGTACTAACATAAATAATACAATAAATGTCTAATTGTTGTTTAGTTTTAGGTTGTACTTTATGATCAAGGTGTGCAAGATTTCAACCAATGTATGCAAAAATATTTTTAAGCATAAAATAAACTAATAAAAAAATATTTTATATATATATATATATATATATTTTTTTTTTTAAGTCAGGGGGTTCATTTGAACCCCCTGAACAAGAAGTACTGCTGCCCCTTACAAAATGAATAAAGTAATAGACCAAAAATCACCCACAACAAACAAATGCTAACAAGCGATACGTTGGAGAAGAGAAAACCCACAAAGGGAAAAACTCATAGAGGCCATGCCCAGAAAACCAAATCCACCATGTAGTTAAAATAAAATACTACCTAGAAAACCTCCGGATACATGTATTCGGTCTCACTGCTCCTACTACAACTGGTTGCACTGACCACTTCTCTTCAATATATAGCTTGCGCCTGTGGTTTCCAACACTAATCCAATACACTGAAGGGGTAATTAATGTATTTAGTTGATAATTTCCTCTAACAAGTAAGTCAACTTGGAAAGGGTGAAGGTAAGGAGAATACAAGGATTTCTCTTGCGGGTTTTTGTAGTCTCTCCTTTGTTCTATGAAATTAGGGTTCATTTTTTATTTTTCGTTCTTATACAAGTCGCACATGAGGATTCGTTGGCTACAAGAATAATAAGGAAAATAAAAAATTGAAATTCCTGGGCAAACTCGCTTGACTTAGTTTTGGATGAAGCTCATCTGAATTATTTTATGCAACTATTTTTCAGATTTGATTGTTTCCCTCATAGTTTTTCCTAACACATTGAATCTCGTTTGACTGAGATTCCTACTATAACCTCAAAGACTTTGATGCATATATAATTGAAATGCATAGAAATTCGCAATTACAACTGAAAGTTTTTAACAAGGAATTCTGCCAATACGACAAAAATTGTCATAAAAGGAAAGTGGGGACCTTGCAGAGGTTGCATAGAGTTTAGGCTAACAAAGGTTTTGTAAGTTGCTAACTATTGTAACCATTCCTTTTATAGTTCATTTTCCATGAGACTATCAGTGTCCTTATAGTTGGTTTTCCACTTTGTAAATAAACCATTATTTCAATATATATAGAGGGTCTGGTTAACTAGTACCGTCAGAAAATTTGTTAATGGCACAAGCAAAGAGTACTATACTTTCCGAAAAGGGTAATAAACATGCCAATAAGCCAGACTCATCCAAAAGGAATGTGAAGTTTGAATAGTTTCACACGCAATAAAAATTTAACTAGATTAGACGCTTAGAATGGAATCTATGGGTTATTCTCAAACCTAACAGCGGTTTTAAAAAGATGGATTAGGCTTTTTCTAAACTGATTAAACGTGGAACAAGGTTGCAAAAGCGAGAGAGAGAATACATGTAAACCCAATTGGTGCTTAGCATTGCTTGAATTTTGTCTTAAAAATTTGGATAATGTGAAAATCATGTTCGTATTTTTGTATCGAATATCTGTTTGCACTATGAAGTGAACATATATTTATTTTTCTGAAGTGTACACAAAACCTCACTCTCTCCTGCTGCTGATTTCGTGCAAAATACAAATGTAATGATTGTGTTGTGACAACAAAGATGGAGATTGTGTCAAGAGTCAAGACCCTTGTGACCTAATAGCATTATCCCATTCTTTTAAGAGTAAAGCTATAAGCATAACATTTTCACAATAACTTTATAACAGCCTAGGTGGTTAGCTTTTAAGAACATCTCCAATAGGCTCTCTAAAGCCTTATTTGCAGAGCAAAAACAGAAAAATCATGCTTCAACAGTCTCTCTAAATCACTGTTCATGAGCAAAAAATTGTTTGCTAATAAATAATGGCTAGCTCTTTTGGTCTGATGACCTACTGTTCATTAGCAAAAGAATTAATAGGAATAAAAAATTCAACACACCCATTAAAATATTCAATTTTACTCAACAATCACAATGGCTACAACTCAACCATTCCAAATCTTTTTTCTCTCAAACATCTCTAAACTCAATCACAATCAAAATACAAACTCAAATCACAATCTTAAAACTAATCAAATCATAGCAAAAAATGAAATATATATATATATATATATATATATATTTTTGACCCATCTAAGCCGCTGTGGGGAGGAGGACAAGTGGTGGTGGAGAGGACGAGTTATCCACCAGTGATCTCTGTTTGTGAGAGAGAGAAAGAAAGAAAGAGAGAGCTCTAGTTTGGACGAAGTGGTAAAAAAAAAAAAAAAAAAAGGAGCTCTGGTATGTTCTGAGTTTGGAGGAAGTGGTAGGGGAAAAGAAGAGGAAAGAAGGACAAAAGAAAAGAGTAAGGGTACGTGTGTGGAGGAGAAAAAAGAGGGGGGGAAAAGAAAGAAAAGAAGAAATTGTATGGATGAAAAAACATAAAGAAATAAGGGAAAAATAAAATAAAGAATAAGAAATTAAAATTAAGAAACTCTACCACAATAATTTCACAATAAATTTTAAGTGGTAGGTTTTTATTAGCTGTTATTGGTGAGCAAAAAAATAATTCCAGTAGTGACTAGTGAGTTCAAATTAGAAATAGTAACAACAAATCACATAGGATTTACTGTGAAAGTATTGTGCAAAATATTGTAAACGTAGAATTTTTAGTTAATTTTTTTTAGAATAATTTCTAGTTAAAATTAGATGACCTACAATTCACTATGTAGTTACCACAAGTGCTTTACAAGATTTGTTAAAAAATATATATATCATTAGGAAAAATTTAAAAATATTACCATTGGGAGATTTTAAAAATATGGTTGTTAGGTATTTGAAAAAATATAGTCATTAGAAATAAATGAAGGAAGATTGAAAAGATAAACAAAGAGTGATTAAAAAAAGAATGAAGAAATAATATTTAAATGAGATAGATAAAAGATAGAGAGTTTGTTGGAAAGTTTATTTGACAAAGTAGATAGTCAAAAGGTAAAAGGAATTATTCACTCTCCAAACAGTACAAAATTTTGAAGAGTCTGCTAGAGATACTCTAATAGTAGATAAAAAAATTAATGTCAATAACAACTTGCCATTTAAGTTTTGTTGTGGAATTGTTATGTCCAGGCTAGGACTCCATAACATTATTCTTCTTTTAATGGGAAGAATTTCGATTGGAATCTCTCTTCTGCCACCTAATATGCAAAAAAATATATTTTTAAAGAAGAAGAAGATGGTTTCCACCCCACTCCCAAAAAAAAAAAAAAAATTCATATACTTACTTTAGAGCAAATTGCATTACTTTATATGATAAAGTAGTAGACTCAAATAAGAAATAATAATAACTTGCCACTTAGATTTTGTTATGGAATTATTGTGTCCATATCTCCATATCATTATTTTTCTTTTAATATAAAGAATTTAGAATTGAATCTGTCCTCTCCCACCTAATATGCAAAAAAGCAATTTGGAAAAAAAAACAAAAAAAAAAAAAAAAGAAGAAGAAGAAGAAGGAGAAGAAGAAGAAGAAGAAAATGGCTTCAACCCCACTCCCCCCCCCCCCCCAAAAAAAAAAAAAATCCCAACACTTACTTTAATGCAAATTGCACTACTTTATACAATAAGAGTATGACATGCATGAATGTTGGACTCGTGAACCTCTTAGGCTCTAACTCGCTCAGGTCATTGTATCTCTTTCTCTTAGGTTACAACTGCACATTCCTTTTTATATTCGAGTATTCAAACTTCAAAGCAGTGGCGACGCCACGTACAGCTCAGGGTGTTCCCAGGAACACCCTAAGCTGAAAAAAAAAATATATATTTGCTTTGTATTAGGAACACCCTCAATCACAAAATTAGGAACACCCTCAAATTTTTTTTTAAAAAAAATTATTTGTTATACTTGCAAAAAAAAAAAAAAAAAAAAACCAAAGTAGCGCGGCACAGCGCCTCAAAAAAAGAAAAAGAAAGACAAACCCACAGATTCTCACTAAAGGCTTTATAAAAAAAAAAAAAAAAAAATGAAATCACTAAGCTAACCCTAACCTAAAGACAAACAGAGGTCACAGAGCATTGACTATTGAGCAACGCCACTTGTTGAGGCTCATCCAAGCCAAGTAGCCAACACCGCTTGTCGTCGCTCATCGGATCAGAGGACGGAGATCGCTAGTGCCAGATTGGCAGATCGCTCGCCCGCCGGCTCGTCCCCAGTCCAGTTCAGGCCTCCCGCCTCCCTGCTCGCTGCTCGGCTGCTGCCGCTGATCCGGTGCCCCCTCCAACCCTCCCTCAAGGTATTTCATTTTTTTTCTAAGCTAACTTCTCTCAGTCTCTCTCTTTTTCTCTCTGACTCTCTCTCAGTCTCTCACACTCTCTCTAACTCTCTCTATCTAAACTGAAAAGTCTGAAATGAAAATTATGAAATGACTCTCTCTCTCTCTCTCTTTATTCTTTAATAAGACCAACTCAGTAACTATCTTTCTCTTTTGATTGGCCGAACTTTAGTCTTTAGCTTTATTAAATTTTGTCTGTTTTTGACTTTTTGAAAATAGAATTTGGCTTTATCATCTGATGGTGTTGGTGTTGGTGTTGGTGTTGGTGTGTGTAGTGTGTTGGTGTTGGTGAAATATTAATTATCTTTTAGTATAATGCGTTATTTGTGAAATTTTCTGATTGGCAGGGGCATCATGAGGCGTTCTTGTGTGTTGAGTGGGGTAGGGATGCATGGGCACATGGGATGGGGCCGGGCTGCACAAGTGGACATTACACAGTTTTAGTGATTTAATTATTGTGCTACACATGGCCATGGGATGTGTAAATAATGTGCACATCAGTGGCTCTTTTAGTGCTTTTGGTGTAATGTGCACATGGGGCTAAACAATATAACAAATTAAAGCAATATAATTAATGACAAACAAATTAAAACAATATAGTTTATTGTTGTGCTAAATAACAATAATTAAAACAGTATAATTAACCAATAAATTATAAAAGACAAATAAATTAAATTATGTTAGGCTAAACAACAATTAATAATTTTATAATTAATGAAACAACAATATAACAAATTATAATTTATAAAAGACAAACAAATTAATGAAACAACTAAACAACAATAATTAATAATTTTATTAATATTTCAAATGAACTTATAGTTTATTGTACAGGTACCTTTGTTCATTTCTTTTCTTTTCACTTTTTTTTCCTTTTGAGGTTTTTTGGTGTACAGAATGCAAATTTGTTTTGGTTTTAAGAACATTTTTTTTAAGCGCAAACTTCATGCTGGCCAAATCTTGAATTTCAGCCGGTATTTACCGAAACGTCCCGAAATAAATCGAAATGACCTGAAATTTTTTCAAAGTAGAATAGGAACACCCTGGACAAAATTCCTGGAGTCGCCATTGCTTCAAAGTAAGTCACGAAACACGATCTACAAATGATTAATTTAAGGTCATTATTTTCTTTTGCTCAGCCCTCACATGATCGTGAAATCAACCATGTATTCCAAGTTCTCTTTAATTTTTTCTAAGATGAAATTCCGAGTTTCTTAGGTGATCGTCCGTCTGCCTTGGGCAGCCTGCATAAGCTAGGCCAACCTGCATGGTTTGACATTGCATACAGGACTTCCAGTGTATATTATAATTTTCTTCGACTCATACATTAATACAAGCATAGTTTCCAATATAGTTTCCAATAAAAATAAATAAATAAAAACTAACATTCGGACTGGATATATATGACATAAAATACGTTTCATTTGCTCAACGTATAAATAAATAAAACATTTTTAAAATGCCACTTAGAAGATGTAAATGGAGGATTCTAATTAGCTCAATTGGTAAAATCTCTAATAGTTGAATAAGAGATTTAAAATTCAATTCTAATTAACCTACACCAAAAATTGATTGGTGTATTGGTTTGATGATAAAGACATTATCAAGAGTGGACACTATAAATTGAAACAAGTGGCAAAGCCAGAAATTTAGGCCGGAGGGGTAAGATTAACAAACAAAATTGAAAGTAAAAAATTAATTTAAAAAAATTTAAACATGAATATTAAGAGTATACAATATACCTATTAATATTTAACTGTGACTCAATGGCTTGAATGTTTTTAAAAATACAAGAAAAACTTTAAGGTAAAAATTGAAAGAGATGTGTCAAAAGATTTTTTTTTTTTTTAATTTTTGTGGGAGGCGTGCTTTATACTATATTATATATACAATTTTTTTTCTTCAAAGTTCTATTAGTATTAGGCTGTTGTGATTCCTATTCCGTATAGGCATATAGCATTAGCAATAGGTTGTTTTTGTTTTTAAATCATTACTAGGTGGGACTCATAGTTTTATATTAGAATTATGGGTCCGGTTAATGTGTGTCCTAAACCATTCATTTTTAAAAACATTTTCTCAGAAATTGAAAAAATTGTTAATACTTTTTCAATTTCTAAGAATTTTTTTCCAAAAATGGTTAGTTATTGTGTGCCCTAAGGGCACACATTAGCAAAATCCTAGAATTATAGTAGTTTTAGAGTTCTTATTAGTGCCTGTTTGTTTCAGCTTTCCCAACCCAAAAAGCACTTTTTGAAACCATAAACCTAATATGAGAATAAATTGGGTCAGGAGTTGGCATAAGAGGTGAGTTTTATGCCAACCAATCCTGACCCGCCACATCACCAATTTTTTTTTTCCAGCAAAAACAATAACCCTTAAGCCCCTCTGCCTCTCTTTCTCTTCTCTCCTCACTTGATCTCTCCATCTTTGAATCAAACCCACAACCTCCATGGCAGCAGCTTCAAAGCTCAACACAAGCCACCATCACCACTATTTATTTGGAAAACCATTGTTCTAGAGTCCTTAACCCATAAAGCAGGAAGCATTGTGCCTTTCGGCCTGGCTCGATCGATCGAAAGACAGGCTCGATCGATCGAAGCTCGAGCAGAATTCGAAAGACAGGCTCAATCGATCGAAGCTCAGGCAGAATGTTTTTCTGTAGGTTCGTCCAACTCGATTCCAACTTTACATAAAATCACAACTTTGAGCTAGACTAAAAATACTTCTAAAACATTGTTTTGATCATGGTTTGCCAACAATACAAACTGTAAGGCTGAATTTAATCAACCATGTGTTGGCTTTATTCCGTGACATATTTGCTTGTAATACAACACTTAGAAGCCCTGTATTTAGGTGGGAATCATGTAAGGGTAGTGTGTGAGAGAGTGTGAAGAAATGCTCAAGACTGTGCAGTGAAGCAGGGACTCGCGGGTGACTCGCGGTTGCAAGCCGCCAGAAGCAGCACACGCGCAGAGCATGCAAGGGAGCTGAACAGTCATGCTAGCTGGAGCACTACAGGACAAAAATCCAAACTGGCCACTCAGTTAGCTCGCGGCTTGAACTCGCGACTCAGTCAAGTTGCGAGGTCAAGTCGCCAGCCAACCCTGTTTTAGAAAATCTGACTCTTCGCATTCCACTCTCACACCAGTATAAATACTCCTCATTCCCACAAAATATGGGTGACTATTCAGAAAGAAAAACCCTAAGAGAGGTTTCTTCAAAACACCCACCCAATTAGAGAGAGTTACTCATTCTTAGAGAGAAATCTTTGTAGTCTCTTCTCATTCCCTCTCTCATTGTCATACCTATTAAGAGGAGATTTCTATTCAAATATTACCCACACCCATTTAGAGTGTTGAGTGTTTTTGGAGCTTTGGGAAGCATTGGAAGATGCCAAGGATGGTGGATGCTATGGATTATAGCGAAATCCGGTAAGCTAGAAAAGAAAAAAGTTCGGCGCAACCTCGTTGGAGCAAGAAGCTTGGAGGGCTTAGGTACATCGAGTAGATTAGGCTTGGAGGGTCTATTGCTGTTTATGTATCCCAACTACATTTTCTAGTGGATTATTGACCGCTTGGAGGGCGGCAGAGAGGTTTTACGCCGAGGGCTTCGGTTTCCTCTTCGATAACACATCGTGTGTTGTCCTTGTGTTTGCATCTCTCTTCCCTTTATCTTTGCCTTTTATTTTCTGCTGTGAATGTGATTTTAATTGGCTTAGATTGTTTACCAATTCTGTATTTAGCTTTTGTTCATGTTCCGCACATTAATTGTTTGATATAAAACTTAAATTGGTAATTTGTAAATTGGGGGTCTAAACGTTCAAGGGTGTTTTTACACTATTTGAACTTTCACAAATTAGAGTTCTAAATACATAAAATCCTAAGACTTTAGAACCTAACAAACTCCCCCTTTGGCAATCCGTGACAAAACACAACTAGAAGCTCAAAGTTTACAAAATAAAAAGCCCTTTACAAAATAATGCTTATAAAACAAATTCAATCCTAACTACTATCCATCAATTGCAAGTGTAGACAACAACTCAATTGAATCAACCTGTATATTTCCTGAAACACTAAACAAAATGCATAACCGCATGTGTGGAAACAATACAAGTAAACAAATTAACTTCTTGATTTCAAACAACACACAAATAAAGACAAATATCAATGAATAACTCATAAATATAAATCAATAAGCAGTTTGAAACAAGAAACATATAAAGTACCAACAAAACATAAAAACTCCCCCTAACATGAATATCCCATCAAAAACATGGCAAGAGCTAAAAATGTAAAGTACAAAGTGAAGCACCTAGATACAATCTAAACTCCACAAGCTCCAACCAAAATAAATAAAACTCCCCCTGAAAGCAAAAACTCTACAAAGTACTCCCCATTTTTGTGACGGAATGCCAAAGGGCAAACAGAATCCATCATCAAAAGGGAGGTGGTCTAAACTGCGCCTACTCCGCATGCAAGGCACGGATCTCATCGAACATGTCCACCAAAATCTGTTCATGAGCCGCCTGAACGGTCAAGACATGATCCAACGTGCGACGAATGTCTGAATCATCCGAAGCAGTCGGTGGAGGAACATCATCATCAGCAGTAGCACCTGATGTCTCAGTAGCATCAACACCTGTAGAAGAGGGAGTAGGGGGAACACCACTAGATGATGCACCTCTAGGACGAGAAGGAGCAACTCGCAAGCGAGCAGCCCTTTAACGAAGAAAGGTGGCACCTATGGGAGCAACAACATGAATAGGCTCACCAGACGGAAAACCATCTAAACCTAAAAAGAGCAAAATCCTATGAATGAAAATAGGATGAATCAGTGCATGCCCTACGACAGAACTCCTATGAACCTCGTTCAAAGAACGAAGGAACAAGTGAGGAAAACTGATAGACGCTTCAGAAACAAAGGCATACAAAAACACGCATCGTTCTAAAGGGATGGTGTGGAAGTGAGAAATAGGCCACAAGGAATGACACGCTATCCTAAAGAAAAGATAGGTCGTCATCTCGATAAGCTCAACGAACGTGATCCGAGGATCAGAACCCCACTGAATAGATGACCCAGTGATGTAAGACTATATCTAATGAGGGTGACTCATCATAGGGATAGTCAGGCTCCTGAACAACCGGAACCCCAAGAGCCTCAGCCACTACCCGAGGGGTAATGGTGAACTCTACAACTCGTATCCAACTCCTAACAATAGTGTTGGAATCATAGACGTGACAAGAGAGGTTCAAGAAGAACTCTCTAATCAGGGCAGTCAGGGGTGGATGATCTATCTCTAAGAGAGGCAACCAACCTCTAGACTCAAAATTGGCCCTAATGGCCGGATCAAGCTCATCTAAGACCACAGCTCGCTCAGCCCATATCTTTCGCTTACGGTTCAAATTCTCAAAGGCCTCTCGACACTTCTCATTCCTAAACTCCTCAACCCTAGAGGGAGACATAGAGGAAGTGGAAGGAGTCCTATTGGCTCTAGTTTTCTTAGGCATGGTGCTAAGATAAAGACCAAAACACAGAGCAAAAGAACAAAACACAAAACCAAGGGCAGACTACAAGTTAGCACAAAGAAAATAGAAATAAAATCTATATGATGCATGACAAATTTAAATGGTATGATGCATGTTCTAATGCAGTGAATTAAGTCCAAAAAGTTCAAATTCACAAAATTGGCTTGAACATAGAGGTATTAACACAAAAAACCCCAAAATTTGGAAAACCACTTGATCAATTTGAAAAATATTGACGAATTGATCATCACACATGATAAAATTACAAAAATAATGACCAAATACATCAATTTGACAAGCCAATTTCATCAATTTAAGCCAATTAGACAAAAATCCCCAATTCGGAACAATTTCAAACCCTAGAATTTCCAATTTTTCAAAAACCACAAAATTGATCAAATTAAACTACAAGAATCATCATTATAGCATTCTAGGACAAAAACCCATTGATCAATTTCACAAAAACAGGTTTGAATCATCAAAAACCCCAATAAATTGAAAGTGCCAAAAATACCCATAATAATGCATGAAAAATACATGAAATCATGAAATAAAATGCAAAAGGAATGGCAAAAGAGACTTACCGGCCTTCAAGGACAAAAACCTTGCAAAAATCTTGGAGGAAAACGACAAAAAATTGATGGTGGAGCCTTTAGCCAAGTCGGAGAGAGAGAAAAGTTGAAAAACTTTTTGAAAAAGTGACTTTGAAAAGTCCAATCTGGGCTTTTTTAAAAACATGTTTCACGAGTTTCAATCGATCGAAAAACAGCCTCGATCGATCGAAACAGACAAAGACTCTATAAAAACAATTTGAAACAAGTTCAATCGATCGAAAATCAATTTCGATCGATTGAAACAGATAGAGGCTCTCTCTATGAAATTTAAAAATTTTCGATCGATCGAAAAACAGAATGGATCGATCAAAATAGGTAGAGGCTCACCAAATTTTGAGGAAAAAACACAGTTTTTGAAAAACATTTAGAATTAACTCAAAGCATTGAAATTAAGAACAAAAATGCATGAGTATGTGATGATATGATTTTCAAAACAAGAATTTTAAGCCCAAATTCCCCAAAAACAAAATTTCTTGCATTCTCCACAAATTTTCAAGCAACAAATTAATTTTGTACAAAATTCAAAGTATTTGCAAAACTTGGTTGGTCAGACCATAAACACACACAATAACATGTACAAAGTTTAGCAAAGAGTAACTCGTGTAGTCTGTGCAACTAGCAAAAGCTTGAGATACATGTGAGGTGATATGTGAATAGCAATCAATCACAAAGTTTACACAATTCATCACAAAGAATTTAAAAGAGACTATCACCTAAAGAGTTACATCATATAACTCCCACATTTCCTAGATTATAAGCTTGCAATCATGTAAGTTTCTTGTATTTATGCCTCATAATATACATACTAATTTTAAGTTATGTGAGTTTGGCATCAAGCCTAATAGTACACACCAATTTTGATTTTAAGAACTAAGCAATTTTAACCCGAGGCTTCACCTTATGTTCTTTTTGTACATGTGCTACACTTTCTCGAGTACAAAATCTTATGATATGCACTAAGGTGTTCATGATTGGCTAGTGAACAGTGGTGAGATGGTTATTTATGCCTTTCTCTAAAAGTTCAAGTCAAACATTTAAAAACATGTGACTTCAAGATTAAGACATAGAAATCAAAAACCATAAACATCTTTCCCACACAACATGCACTACAAAGCTTCAACTAGTAAAGTGCTATAAATAAGCTCATCAAAGCTAAACAAGGTACAAAAGACATGTTATGTGAAAAAAAATTGACCAATCTTGTTCTCAAAAACCAAGAAGAATTGTACAAAACAAAATGTGCTTCCTTTTTCTTCCTTTTTTTTTTTAATTAAAAAAAAAAAAAACACCTAGAATGAAATGCATGAATGTTATGCAATGCAAATCCTAGAAAAACAAAAAAAAAAAAAACAACAACAACAAAACCAAAGAACAATGGTCACAAAAGATAGAGCAATGAAGCACAAAGACCATGTCAAAAAGACTCAGTTAGATCGAGATATATATATATATATATTTCAAAAATATATTCAAATTGTACACATGTTCAAAAAAACTACATACAACCACAATAAATTCGTACATATAAGTCAATAAATCACCTATTTTTTGCTTGAAATCATTCACAAGTATTTTATCTTTTAAAAAGTATGCATTACACACCATAATTGAATATTTATTCATTTTTAACATATGCCTACTCGGCGATTAACATAACTCTAATTAGTTATCTTAATTGTTGCTAACGTTGGAGTTCTCTTTAGACTTGAAGGTGGCTCACACTAGTAGACTAACAGCTTTCCCTGGTCATAAATCATAATCCTTTAAAAAAAAAAAAAAAGGCTATGAGTTCCCCAGAACCTCCTTCTCAATTTGGGTACTCCACACCAGTTGTGGGGATTGAAATTTTTTCTAGGAGGCAAGCTAAATATAATAAGGTTTTAAGTAAAATAAATAAATAAATAATAATGCTAGAAAAATACTTATTTTATATGTTAATTTAACTCAATAAATTTGTTCCCTATATTCTTTCATGACACTAAAATTATCTATACATAATGTCTAAAAACTAAATTATAACATTTATTATTACTACGCTCTTATTGAGTCACATAAGTGTAATGTTTCATTTCATTTCACTCTATTTTGGTCCATTCAGTCTACTTCAGTGATGCTTTGGGAGAAGATGTTGTTGTAGAATTAAGGAGAGCCGTTTCATTGACAATTATGTCACATTTTTCAGCGTAATATTGATAGGTTATTGATAAAATTACATTGTTTTATTATGTTATTAAAGTCATGTATTATTCTTTTTTCTTTTTTCTTTTTAATATAAGTGATTGATTTATTTATGTCTACTCCCTCTTTAGGTCATCCAAGATTTATAGAGGATGAATCCTTTGTAAGGAGCACTAAAAACAAATTTAACTACAAATTAAATTATTTACAAACTATCTTGCCTTATATAATAGTTGAATGTAAAATACATTATGTTTCCTTAAAAATAGAGAAAGAAAAGAACACTTGCAAAGTTTAAAACACTTTTTTCAAATAACAAATATAGATAGCTTAATTTAGAAAATCTAATACATTATATCAACTATATATATTTTGTTAGTAAATAATCACATCATTTTAAGAAATTTTGGAACTTGGAACTAACACTTATATAAGTCCAATCTACCATACTTTGCACCCTAAACTATCACACTTTGCCACCCGGTGTTATTTTTGCTGTTATGTTTAACGGAATCCTACTACACATGACAAGTATATGCTTCTTACTTAGGTGGAACAAGCTTAAAAGACTGAAACACCTTGCTTCAAAATCAATTAAAAAAATACTCAATTTTTTCCACATCTTTCTTTGTGTCTCACGTGCATACCCACTGCCCAAACCCAAATTTAGATTCCTGTCTCTCACCCTCTCACTTTTCACCCAAAAAAAAACTGAAACCCAATTTTTTCCCCAGATTGAAACACCAATCCATCATTGTGACGAAATCCCTAAGTCCCCAATTATTTAATGATTTCCCAATCACACAGTAGTGCAAGTGCAAACTCTAGGTCACAAACGTCGTTCAGCTCTGAGAATGGAGTTAATTGTTGGTAATAATGACATAGCTGAATTATGTAGATTCAAATTTCACACATGTGAGGATGCCAATAACGTGTACATAGTGGAGTATGTCTTTTCTTGTTTCTGTTCTACCTTTAATGCAAAATATTTTCAACATTTCTAAAAGGGTGTTTAGGGTTTTGTTTAATTGATTTTGAAGAAGAGTTTTTCGGTCTTTTAAGTTTGTCCCACCTAAGCAAGAAATAAGTGCTTATCACGTACAGTAGGATTTCGTTAAACATAACAAGAAAAATAACACCGAGGTGCAAAGTGTGATGAGTGTGATAGTTTAGGGTGCAAAGTATAATCTGGTGCATAATTTAGGATAGTAAAAAGTAATTTTCCCAAAAAAGAAAAAATCATCAAAATTTTCCGCGTGTCGGGTAGGTCTATGGCTAGTTTATTATTAGTTTTAATTAAGTTGTATGATGGTATAAATGGAGTGTCTATATTCACTACAATAGTGAAAAGTATGAAAAAAACCAAGATAAATTAAATATCATTATTTATTTATTTATAATATTTATCATTGATGAAATTTTTAGATTCCCCCCTCCCTTTTTTCTAAATATGAATTTCAATAATTATTATTGTTAGTATAGATATTTATTATAATTGTGTTTGTATGGAACTATATATTCTAGATTATTCATTTATTACAATTAAATACCAAGATTGTAATGAATTGTTTAAATATAAACATAATGCCCCCACCCCCCCCCCCCCCCCCCAAAAAAAAAAATTGTCAAGTAATATATAGTACAAGTTCTTATTTGCATACACAAGGACAATAAGCTTTTTTACATATATATTGTACTTGTACTATGTATTAGTTCACTATAGGAAAACAATTTCACGTTGGGGCCACTGCAACTCTTTTTAAAAAAGTAATGGATCCCACCTTATAATAATATTATAATAAAATAAAACCATTTGTACAGCCTACTTCTCCACCACTATTTTGTTGAAAAGAATTATGAAAAAAAAAAAAAAAAACTACTCTCACTCACTGGTCATTATAGCACCTCAAAAAACTGTTTTTATCACAACTGTTGTGCGGCAGAGTGTGATTGTTGAATTTTTTTTTTTTTTTGAGTTTAATTATGTGTTAGTATTTGTTAATCACTCACACTCTGCCATATCAAAATTTTGTCAAAAACATTATGAAATAATTTATGGTCTAGAACTACTCATAGCATCTCTGTTACGTACAACGATTTTTTCTTTCCTCACCAGCATTATTTTTCAATTTCAAACCCAAGTTTTTTTTTACAAACCCAAATTTTAATTGTATATGACAATTACATTTGCATATAGTTGTTTATTTTTTTTTTCTATTAATATCAATTAATATTTTTTCGAATTAATTTTACTCTCTTTTGATCTTGCCTCCCCTAACCTAAAATCCTGGCTCCGCCACTGATACACACACACACAAAAAAGAATAATGAAGAGTAAAATTGTGAGGTTTCAAAAGTTTATATGTACCACCGCACACCCTTATGGTCCATTTGGATCGAGGGGAAGTAGAGTAGAGTAGAGTAGATTTAGCACAAAATTAGCTTATTTTTAGTCAACTCTACTCTACTCTCCTCTACTCTCAATCCTTTCCCCCTCCATCCAAACAGGCCATTAGTGCGATGGTCACTCTATAAGTATAAGTGCTTGTGGGGTGTGGAGGTTGCAAGGGTCAGAGTTCAAGTCTCCAAGAGGGAGTTTCACACACATATACACTTAAATTAGGCTTGAATATAATTTCTATCTTATATAAAATAAAATAAAAATAAAAAAAGTCTATATGTCACAATATTATAAACTAAAAATAAATAAAAAGTAAAATAGCATTAGTTTTATATATAATTTCAGTATCATCTCACATAATATTAGGTCTTAGTAATAAAATTTATGATGAAATTTATTATTTACTTATGAGGAAGGAATATCAGGTAATTGTTCTCAAAAACATTAGTCATTAATTTTCCCAATGCAAGTTCCAAGTAAAGAAGAATATTTAAGAATAATAAAAGATAAGTCTAGTGGACTTGTAGAACCTCTTTTTTTTTTTTTTTTGAGAATTTGCTTCACTCTGTTTTATTAAATTAAGAAGAAGGCTTATCAGCCAATACAAGAACGTTAATGTCTGATGGAACATGCTTCATCCAGACTGTTAAACCCGAACAAAACCTAGCATTCTTTGCTAAAGCATCAGTAACATAATTTCCTTGTCTATAGGAATGAGAGAAACTAAAACTCCTTAAGGAGTGTACATAGGATAAAGTATCCTTAATGAGATGACCATAAGCAGATTGAAATATATCACATTTTCGAAGGGAATTGATGATTATTTTTGAGTCTCCTTCCATTATGGAACCTTGAAGACCTACTTTGTGGACAAAAATAGTAGCCCACCTAGATGCAAGTAGTTCCAAGCATGTAACTGAAGGTGGTTGTGGAATTTTTTCAAATAGTGCTGCAATGATTTCCCCTACATGATCTCGTATCACTACACCCAAGCCTGCCTCACCCGTGTCTAAGAATAAAGCTCCATCAAAATTTATTTTGAAGCCATGTTATCTAGTGGTGTCCATTTTACTACCTTTGGACGTGCTTGCTGCCTTGGAGACTTGCTGCCCGGCAGTTGATGGAGAGACAGGAACCTCTTAGCCTCCAAAACAACATGGTTTCCTGAATTTGTTTCGCCTTGTCCATAGGTGCCACGCAATGGTGGTGAAGAGCTCCAATTGCTGGGGTTTATCGAGGATCAGTTCCACTAGATTTTGAAAGGATCCCACGGCTGATTTTTGGCGATCCACCCATTTGAAATCTGCCTCCCAAACCTGCCGGACCGAGTTGCATTCCCAAAGAGCATGACGAACTATTTCGGCCTAGTTTGTGCAATGTGGACAGGAGCTTTCTACAATGATTTTTCTCCGTAGCAAGCTGACCTTTGTGGGCAATGCATTTGAGCATGCTTTCCATAAGAAGTGTTTAGGTTTTCCTGGTACACCAGCCTTCCACAATTTTTTCCAGAACTCATGAGTTTTGTCAAGGTTTAAAGGTGAGGTCGAATCTTTTTGTTCTTCTGCACACAGTCGTTGATACCATGTGCTAACTAAATAGGATCTGTCCCTACTCCATGGCCAATACAAAAGATCAGGTTGCTTGATGATTCCTAGTGGAATGAACTTGATTTGCTTAGCTTCAAAAGGCAAGAAAGTGTTGTCAATAGTATGAGAATTCTAGCCATACATGAGTGGATCAATTAGAGCTGATACAATTGTTGAGCTAAGTGTAGGTACAGGGGGTGACACCACACAGCCTTGCGTCTCTCTTGGCAACCAGTTTGCTCCATAGATCTTGATTTAAGTGCCATCACCTTCTTTCCATTTGGCACCCATTAAAATGAGTTTTCTAGCATATAAAATACTTCTCCAAGCGAATGAACCAGATTTAGCCTTTGCCTCAAAAACACTACAATTTGGGAAGTATTTTGCTTTGAACACCTTGTAAAAAAGAGAAGTTTTATCATGCACTAGCCTCCACACTTGCTTGGCTAACATGGCTTCGTTGAACTTGCAAAGATCTTTGAAACCCATGCCTCCATCAACCTTTGGCTTGCATAATGTCTCCCGATTTCTCCAGTGAATTTTTCTCCAGTCACCCCTTTGCCCCCACCAAAAATTACGGATCATCATTTCAATGTCTCTACATAGACCAACCGGCAAGCGAAAGCAACTCATTGCAAAGGTGGGGATTGCTTGCACTATGACTTTGAGGAGAACTTCTTTGCTAGCTTGTGACAACATTTTCTCCTTCCACCCTTGGATTTTTCCCTACACCCTTTCCTTGATGAAATTTAGGCTAGCATTTCTATTTCTACCCACCACCGCTGGAAGGTCTAAATATTTTTCATATTCCTTGATCTCTGAAACCCCAAGGAAATTTTTTATGTCATTTTTCACCGCCATGGATACAGTTTTGTTGAAGAAAAGAGTGGTCTTTTCCTTGTTGATACGCTGCCCTAAAGCTTTCTCATATAATTCTAGAATTTCTTGTATGGTTTGGATATCACTTATCTGAGCATGACAAAACAGCAGGCTATCATCAGCAAAAAATAAATGGGAGATTTTTGGACCATACTGGCAGAGGGAGTATCCCCTAATTTTGTCTTCATTCACAGCATGTTGGATGAGAGCATTTAGGCCTTCTGAGCATAGCAAGAAGAGATACAGTGACAAAGGATCACCTTGTCTAAGGCCTCTTGAAGGGACAATATTTCCTTTTAGTTCACCATTCACAAGAATGGAATAGGTAACAGTGCTGATACATTCAGAAATCAAATTCACCCATCTTCCATTGAAGCCCATCTTTTCCATCAATTGTAGAAGAAAAGTCCATTCCATTCTATCGAAAGCCTTGCTCATGTCAAGTTTAAGCGCCATAGAGCCAATTTTCCCTGATTTCTTTGTTTTCATGTGGTGCAATGTCTCAAAAGCAACTAATATATTATCTGAAATCGCTTTGTCAGATTGAAAAGCGCTTTGAGATTCAGATATAATATCAGGTAAAATGACTTTTAGGCAATTAGTTAAGACCTTTGAAATAAGCTCATATACAATATTACACAAGGCTATAGGCCAAAATTCAGTTACATGCTCAGGAATTTTCACTTTTGGAATAAGAGTGAGGTAGGTGTGATTTATACCTACTGGGATGTGGGCCGAATTGTGGCATGAGAGTATTGTAGCAGCTACATCACTTCCAATATCCTCCCAATAGTGTTGGAAACATATTGGGGGCATCCCATCAGGACCTGAGGCTTTTAATGGAGCCATTTGAGATAGAGCTGCGTCTACCTCTTCCCTTGTAAACTCACGGCCAAGGAGGGTGTTCATCTCTTCAGTACCAGTTTGAGGAACATGCTGTAATACTGATTTAATGCTACATGGGTTTGCTGTGGTGAATAGACCTGTATAATAATCCACCAATAGGGCTGCTACATTGTCATCCCCAATGCACATCTCTCCATTTGCATTTCGAAGACCATGGATATTATTGCGGCGAAATCTGTGAGAAGCTCTATTGCGAAAGTAGCTAGTATTTTTGTCCTTGGATTTGATCTAATGAGATTGAGACCTTTGATGCCAAAGTTTTTCCTCCGCCACCAACAACCCATTTATTTCATGTTTCAATTGTTGTGTCTAATCAAAATTGTTTGCCTAAGTCGCCACCCTCTCTGCCTGTTTCAATTGTTTTTTCTTCTCTACCAATTGTCTTGTAATATTACCAAAATTCTGTTTACTCTACCGTTCCAAACTTGATTGGCATTTGTTGATTTTTCCAGCAACATTTGTCATAGGAAAGGTCCCAAAATTCTGACTCCATGCCGTGTGGACTGTTTCATGACAGCCCCTATCGTCTAACCATACCTGTTCGAATCTCCAAAGGCGTTGCTTCTTTCCTGGGATGCCCATCGGATGGATTATGATGGGTTTATGGTCTGAGGTACCGCACTCAAGAGTGAGCACCTTTGTTGCTGGAAACAGATTCATCCATTCTTAGGTTGCCACAGCCCTATCAAGCCATTCCCAAATCGTGTTGCCATTCGGATAATTTTTATACCAAGTGAACTTGTTTCCCAAATATCCCATGTCAATGAATCCACATTCATCAAAAACATCTCTGAACTCCTACATTTGCCCATTTGGTCTTGGCCTGCCACCAACATTTTCATGAGATTTTAGAATCTCATTGAAGTCGCCATCACAAATCCAAGGAAGAGAAGACTTGTGGTGAAGCCATCGTATTTTATTCCATGATTCCATGTGATTCCGGGTCTCTGGAAAGCCATAGAAGCCAATAAATCTCCAACTGTTTTCCTTCCCTTTGTCGATAATGGCATCAATATAATTCAAGGATGAATTTTCGATCGATAATTCAACATCTTTTTTCCAAAACAAAGCTAGTCCCCCACCTCTTGTGACTCGGGAAACTCCAAATGTATCTCCAAACCCATCTTATTTCGTAATTTGATTAGCCTAGCTTCATCCAACCATGTTTCGACTAAGAACACAACTGCAGGATCTTGTACCCGGACTAGGTCATCGAGCTCCTGAATTGTTTATGGGTTCCCAAGCCCACGATAATTCCAACAAAGTAGACTCATTGTTCATGGCGGGGCTGAGATACAGCCACCGCCAATTCAAGTTCTGGTTCATAGGAAAGGACTTTTTTTTTTGTTTGGTTGTTCAAAGACTTCTTCTAGTGTAAGGGTGCGTTTGTGAGGAAGGGTATTTTTCAGTGTAGAGTCTGAGTCTTGAGGAGTTTGTGGGATTCTTTTCCATGTTCTTGAAGCGTTATCAGGGATGCACGTGTTTGGAATAGGGTTTGGGTGAGGGATGTGGTGTTGCACATGTTCACTTAAGTTAAAGGGTTGTGTAGGAGTGGTGGGTAACGGTATTGAAGAGTCCAAATTTGAGTCAAATTCTGTTGCCCTAGCCTCCACGGCATTAACTCCTTGATTAATGCATGCGTTGCTGTCAAAATTCATTATTTTCCTGATTAATATCAAATAACGTATCAATAAAGGATTTCCCTAAATCGTTTGTGGCAATAACTCCCTATAACGTATCATCATTAATGCTGGCTGCGGGTTCAGTTCGCCTTGTGCCCTGATTTTGAGTTGTCAGAGATGAGTCCGTTGGGTTTGCAGTTGTGGTTGTTCATGGCTTTTTGTTTTCAGGCCTTTCTCTTTTTTTAGAGCTTCATAGTATCCTGGGACTTTGATCACAGTTTTTTGAGGCATGACGAACGGGGAAGCTCTAATCCATGGTCCATATTCTCGGTCTTCAGGATTCAGGGTGCCATTACTTTCAATCCACCTGTCATAGTCTTTGTCTGCGTGGTCAAGGCAACCACACCAATAACAGATAATTGGAAGTCTTTCATATTTGAAACTTACCCAACCTATTTCACCATTCTCCAGGGATATTTTCCGGCCACGACACAGAGGGATAGTTACATTCATGGTGGTTTTTACTCGAAAGTAGTGACCACCCTGCATCTTAGAAAGTTTTGTATCCTTACACACTTCTCCTACTGCATTACAGAGATCCTTTGCAACGCCCCTGTTTAAAAAGGGTACTGGGATATCGTGTACTTGGACCCACATTGTGACTCTATTGAAATTGAGTTCGCTAATAAGGATAGCACTGTCATAGCGGCATAGTACAACAAGGTGCTTATCAAAGCTCCATGGCTGGAGTGAGAGTATTTTTTATGCCTCTTCTTTATTATCAAAAGTGAAAAGGAGAATGTGATTTCCTGCTGTCCGAACCTGAAAGCCATTTTTTGAGCGCCATAATGGGTTAAAGGTCCGGATGACTGCTTTAGTACTTAGTGCTCGCTTGGTGAAAAACTTAGCTGCCAGAATTGTTTCTCTAGATGATCTTTCTCTAGACAAGTTAAGAGTACCATCCTCTCTTTCATTCAGGGACAGGTTACTCCAGTGTCTCATTATCCCTTCCATTGGTTGAAGACACATGTGTTTCCCAAACCCCAAAGAAAAAACCCCACTAAACCCTACAATAAACATTGTTTATCCAGGGACCGACAGCCTTACTTGAAGGGACAACGAATTCTACCGTGAAAGAGAAGTTTCGGTGTTTCCAAAACTTTTCTTGTCAGAGAGAAACTTTTTACGAAACACTTGCAGAACCTGAACGAACCTTGGAGGAATTTATACCATAATATAGTGAGGAGGAAAAAAACTTAATGCCACTGCTACTCTCGCCTTCAATGACCCCAATTTACATTGTTTGGATTCAGCCGTTCAGAAACCTCGTTCCTTCATTGTTGCCCCTTCCCATAGTTTGTCAAATAGTGAGAAAGGTAGGAGGTTTATTTAGAAGAAGGGTTTATCGGGTAGAAAGTAAGAACTCAACCTCAAACTTTAATTAATTAAAATATATATAAAAAAAAAATTATTGAGATGTAAAATTCTGAAGTCTCCAAAGTTTAGATGTCAAAATTTAAATAATCAATAAAAAGTCAAAAGTTTCGGTCTTAATATTTATATATGGATAAATTAGAAATATATAGAAGCAAATATAGTAATATTTAATTAAGTAAAATAAAGACTAAATAATTAAACAATACAAAGGGTAATTCTACAGTACCCCCTCTTTTTTTTGGGGGGTACGGTACCCTCTAATAGGCAATCTGCTATACCAGGTTACCAAAACATCACATTTGATGGTACCATCTTCACATTGTGTAATACTAACATCACATGTGACTGTACTTTTGTCATATACGGTGGTTCCCTTATTTTTTTTCACATTCAATGGTACCATCATAACATTGTATAGTACCAACATCACATGTGACTGTACTTTTGTCACATACAGTGGTTCCTTTATTTTTTTTCCTCATATTCGATGGTACCATCCTCACATTGTATAGTACTAACATCACATGGGATTGTACTATTGTCACATTCGGTTGTTCCCTTATTTTTTTCTCACATTTGATGGTACCATCCTCACATTGTGCAGTACCAACATCACATGCGACTGTACTTTTGTCACATTTAGTGGTTCCCTTATTTTTTTCTCACATTTGATGGTACCATTTTCACATTGTGTAGTACTAACATCACATGTGACTGTATTTTTGCCACATACGGTGGTTCCCTTATTTTTTCTCACATTCGATGGTACCATCCTCACATTGTATAGTACCAACATTACATGTGATTGTACTTTTGTCAAATTCAGTAGTTCCTTTATTTTTTTTTCCTCACATTTAATGGTACCATCCTCACATTGTGCAGTACCAACATCACATGTGACTGTACTTTTGTCACATTTGATGGTTCCCTTATTTTTTTTCTCACATTTGATGGTATCATCCTCACATTGTGCAGTACCAACATCACATGTGATTGTACTTTTGTCACATACGGTGGTTCTCTTATTTTTTTTTCTCACATTCAATGGTACTACCCTCATATTATGCAGTACCGACATCACATGTAATTGTACTATTGTCACATTCGGTGGTTCCTTTATTTTTTCTCACATTTGATGGTACCATCCTCACATTTTGCAGTACCAACATCACATGTGACTATACTTTTGTCACATTCGATGGTTCCCTTATTTGTTTCCTCACATTTTATAGTACTAGCCTCAAATTGCACAGTACCAACATCACATGTGATTGTACTTTTGTTACATTCAGTAGTTCCTTTATTTTTTTTCTCACATTTGATAGTACCATCCACACATTGTGCAGTACCAATATCACATGTGACTGTACTTTTGTCACATTCGATAGTTCCCTTATTTTTTTTTCACATTTGATGGTACCATCCTTACACTGTGCGGAACCAACATCACCTGTGATTGTACTTTTGTCAAATTCGGTGGTTCCCTTATTTTTTTCTCACATTTGATAGTACCATCCTTACATTGTACAGTACTAATATCATATGTGATTGTACTTTTGTCACATTCGGTGGTTCCCTTACTTTTTTTTCTTACATTTGATTATACCATCTTCACATTGTGCAGTACCAATATCACATGTGACTATACTTTTGTTACATTCTATGATTCCCTTTTTTTTTTCTCACATTTGATGGTACTATCCTCACATTGTGCAGTACCAACATCACATGTGACAGTACTTTTTTCACATTCGGTGGTTCCCTTATTTTTTTTCTCACATTTGATAGTACCATCCTTACATTGTACAGTACTAACATCATATGTGATTGTACTTTTGTCACACTCAGTAGTTCCCTTACTTTTTTTCTAACATTTGATTGTACCATCCTCACATTATGCAGTATCAATATCACATGTGATTATACTTTTATTACATTTGGTGGTTCCCTTATTTTTTCTCACATTTGATGGCTCCATTATCACATTAAGTAATATCAATATCACATGTGACCGTACTTTTGTCACATATGATAGTTCATTTTTTTTTTCATATTTGATAGTTCCATTATCACATTAAGTTGTATCAACATCATATATGACAGTACTTTTGCCACATTCGGTTGTACTTGTATTTTTTTTTAATTTTTTTATTTTTACAGTTAATGGTATCATTTTCAAATTGTACAGTATCAAAATCAGATGTGATAATACTTTTGTCACGTTTGGTGGTTCAATTCTTTTTCTCGTAAATTATGGTTCTATTGTCTCATTAGGTAGTGACAACATCACATTTGATCGTACTTTTCTCACATTTGATTGTACTTTAATTTTTTTTCTCACATTTGATGGTGTTGTCCTTACATTGTACAGTACCAACATCACATTTGACTGTACTTTTGTCACGTTTGGTGGTCCCGTTTTTTTCATTTTCATATTTGATTGTTTTATTGTCACATTAGGCAGTATCAACATCACATTAGACTGCACATTTCTCATATTTGGTGGTATTTTTGTCACATTTGACGGTTTCCTTTTTTTTTTTTTTCTCACAAATTACCATAATACTCCTGAAACCTAAAAAATGACCGAAATATCCTTAGAATCTAAAAAATGACAAAATAACCCTAAAATAAAAAAACCACAATTATCAAAAACCGAAAAATGACTAAAATAACCACAAAACCTAAAAATGACCAAAATACCCTTAAAATAAAAAAAAAAATTGACCAAATAACCCTGAATCTTTAAAAAAAAAAAAAAAAAAAAAAAAAACTTAAATTACCATAAAACCTAAAAATAACCGAAATAACAATGATACCTATAAAATGACCAAAATACTCTTAGGAAAAAAAAATGACCACATAGCATATCTTCTTCCCTTTGATGTTGATGATAAAAGATACAATTTCCTCTATCTCTCTCTGCATCTCTCTTTGTTCACAGTATTTGTCATTTATCACCTCTAAATTTCGGTACGTCTCCTTTTATGTAAAAGTTCAATGTTACATTGATGGTTTCCCTTCTTCTTCATATTTTTTTTTAAGGCTAAACGAAATTACTAAGATAGTTAGCTTTAAATGAAACTTCAATAATAAACTTTTCAATTAATTAAAAATTATCTTTCAGTTAGCACTATTAATAAATTTTAAAAAAATCTAATAAAAGTTTGATTATTTACTTCTACTATTTTTTTTTTCACTCTTACTTCTACAAACTCCATTAAAAACTTTTGACACCCCAATATGTAATGTAATAAACGAAAAATTTTTTGAACCCAACATTAAATCCCATGTTCACAACCACTGAATTTGTCAATTTGAACTCCAATCAGGCCTGCACTGCACAAAATGAAATTTCAATGTTCAAATAGATATATGTTAAGCTCTAAGATTATACCATCTAAAACAAAATTGTTGGGAACAACAATTTTTCAATAGTGATGGTTTCAATGACACTTCTTTTGCATTCATATCATCTTATAAAACCAGATCAAATAACTCTGCTTGTTCTGATGTAGGATTTTTTTATCATGTTATTTTTGCCATTTAACATGATTTTTGAAATAATTTTTCAAGTTGGCATGTTTTTGAAACATATTTGTAAACTAGCATTTTGAGTCTTAAAGACTCGAGATTGCTTAAGGAACTCAAGCCTTTAAGACTTGAGTACAGGATCAAGTTCTAGTGATTCACATATACAGAATTGTTATTTGCAAAAAAAATAAAATAATAAATAAATAAATTTTAAATTTTAAATTTTATATATTCATCAAACAAGATAACTACGACATAAAGATGCAACATCTTGCTCAGTGATTTGATTATACAATAGCAACAATAAAATGCAAAAATAATGTCATAGTCATGACTCATGACAAGTCTATTTCATAGTTCATACTTCAACATTTTTTTTCCAAGGGCCAAACCTAATTCTTGCATTCCCTAAGGCCAAAACTGCAATTGACCGGTTGGAATAAAAAAAGAGTTATTACTTAGACATGGTGCAGGAGGCTTCGGCAGGGCACAATCCAAGAGCTCCCTAACTTATCATTCCAAGGGTCCAATAGGAGCATAGTAAACTTGAGAGAGCTCCTGCAATCTGGTGCATTTCTCAATCTGACGAATCACCTTCAAGACTGCATAACATGCATATAAAATAGCTTAACATCACTTCAAAGTTTCTAATAGATAATTTCACAAATATCTCCTATGCATTTCCAAAATCAAAACTAAAATAAAATATATTTAAAAATCTAACATGTATAGATCAATGTTAAGATTATACACAGTCCAAGATTAAACCAAAATCAGGAAATTCAGAGCTTCACAACAAGTGCACAAGATTCTACAGAATAATGTTACTTTGCTTTTACATAACAATGTTTGAAAACTCAACAATACAAATTTAAATAAAAAGAATGTGCAAAGCTAATTATCAACATGTCCACTTGCAAGTTAGCAAAATTAATAGTATTGTTACATGAATGGCTCAATGACATAATCAAGCAATTAATAGTATTGTTACAAAAATTGCAAAGCTGCACCAACTAATGCTTACTAAAATAAAAAAACTAAGTGGAGTTCATCATCTCTTTATTAATTACAAAGATAATTGATACTAGCCCATAAATCTATAATTTTCCATCTTCATTGGGGTTGGAGACTTTGGCATAAAATATACATGATATCATTGTTAAAACTCTCTTACCAAAATTTAAAACTATAAATTAGATTCTTCATAACTACCTAAAACAATTGAGAAACAAAGGGTGACACCCATAAATTATAAGGAAATGAACATGTAATGGAATCTAAGCTCTTTTTCCAGGCTTAACTTGTGCCAAATTTTCTTACAAACTGACAATTTCATACACGCTGCTCTTATTACTAGTAATAAAATGACAAAACGAAAAATGTTGTAATAGAATTATAAACCTGAAATCGATAGAATACTAAAAAAAGCTTCCCTTTGGTGGAGAACACAATCAAAGAAACCTCGATTATGAAGGCAAAATGTTGCATGAGTGGGCATTTGCCACATTTTGTAGTTGGTGACTTCCAACCATGCACGTTTTCACATCCAAATAACTCAAGGAACTACAAGATTAACATAATTATAAATTATCCAAAACTTTCAAATGGGAACTTGCATAATTATAATTGTTATTTGTTTATAATACTCTAAACAATAACAATACAGACACACCAGATCCATAAAACATAGTACATCACCAATGGGCAAACTTGGAGAGTTTTCAATCCTCGACTGATGTAGTGGAACTGGAAGGCATGGTTGCAAACGCTTGCAGAAAAATAAACCATGTTTGTAAATAGAACAATTTCATTATTGAAAAAACCAAGGAACATATTAACAAATCAATTTTCACATTAAGAAAATCAATTGGTTATCATAAGGAATATGATGACAAAGAAGATCCTTCAAAAAGGAAAACCCAAGTTATTAAACCTTGAATTAAAACTTCAACAAAGTAATGCACAATTTACTGCCAAACTACTTGCCAAAAGTTGGGAAAACTTAGACACAAAGCTTGAGAATATATATATCTATGGGAAGGCAGGTCATAATTAGGATCCTAAAGTTGATAGAACTAAAATGTTGCAATTTTTTTTTTTTTTTTGAGAAGCCAACCTAGAAGTCCAGGAGGGAAATTTATTGAAAAATAACAGCAATAATGTGATGAAGTGAAGATTGTTCAAATTTTTAGGTCCAAGAATGGTTTGGAAATTAAAGTTAATGAAATGGAATTTGATGACTTCAATTATATCTATTAGCACAAGGGCATACATTCTTTGTTAAAATATGCATTCCTACAAGATGGAAAGTGAGTTCCTATTCCTTTGGGATGATTCTTTGAAATTGGTAGAATATACCTAATCTACTTCCCACATTACACAATTTCTTCAATAAAAAATAAAATAGCCTACAATGTCACATTTTACAACCACCAATGACACATAACCCTGTGCATCAAAATCAGGCACCAAGACATTTTATTCCTCAATTTGCATTCCATGGGAACAAACATAACTAATCTCCTCTAATTTAACCATATATATATACACATAGAACTACGGCAAGCGTGTACAAATCACAAGAAATTATAAATTATAACATTGAGAGGAAATAAATAAAAATCAATAAATAGAGAAAGAAAAGAACCAACCTTTTATTTCCTTCAAACCAGATAGCATTGGAACTCTATTGGCCTCCAGCATCCTAGAAACTTCCAAACCAGAATCATAAGCTCTGATAAAATGGTCTTCAACATCCTTCAATGCCTCCAACAATTCCCTCCCATCAGTGGGTGTATCAATCACTCTAAAACTTAGCTGGGACGAATCATGGAGGATACCATCAATAATGTGACCATATGAAGATTGTTCTGCAGAACCCTGTCATCATGCATGATTATTCATATATAATGTTAATTTTACTCACTTAATTTGAGAAGATTTTGGGGGACAACCCATTTTGGCTAATTTAAATTTCAGTGCGTGGATCCTTGTTCCCAAATCATCACAAGTAACTAGCAAACATATAACCCAAAATACCTAAACCAAATGAAGCTGAAATACCCAAACAAATTAACCTCAAATAAAGAAAAGAAAAAATTCTTACACAAGACCTAACTTCTCAATACTAAAATAATCAAATCTAACCTAAAAATTAATAAAAAAAAAAAAAAAAAAACCGAAATCAAATAAATAAATGAAGAAAAACAACTTCTCAAATACTAAACAAAATTCTCACAATAGCAGTTGCGGCGGCGGTGGCGGTGGCTTGCCAGGTCTCTTGTTCAACTTCTTAAGCCCTTTTTGTCTTTCATTCTCTTTTTTCTTTTTACCAATCTTTCGTTCTTCGTTTCTTTCTTTTTCTTTTGGCTTTCTTTTGTTTTTATACGCTACCTATTCTACCGGTAATAGGTCCACTACTAAACTTAAATGAACGATCAAGATTGAAAGAATAAAAATATACGGCTAAGATTTAGGTGGGTATCATACCCACTAAAAATATAGGTGGGTATGATAGAATGACCCCCAATATAAATATTAACTCTCTACAATTTCTGAAGTTGGAAAAAATGTTTGTTTAAATCTAGAATTTTGTCACATTTGAACAAAGAATATATAACTGTCATTTTTATCAAGCAGCCATCCACTTGCCAGATTATGGAAAGACTATATTGACTTTGAAGTCTCTGTCTAGGAGAGTTGACGTTTCTTTTAAAACCATGTCTTTGTTTTTGCTGAATCACAGATTACTCCGACAACTAAAGGAAGCGTAGAAATTTTTATTATTATTTTGTAACTGAAGACTGGATGAAAGTTGTCGAAATAATTTGTCGTAAAAAATCAAGACACAAAAAAAAAAAAAAAAAAAAAAAAATCAAGATAGAAGACGCTATCATTTGAATTGTTTCATTAAAAATTTAAAATCGTTAGATAGTCCAAGTTTACATAACCCTAGTGCACTATCTAGTTGAGCTAGTGTTTTAATGATTAAAGAGAAATTGGGTGGATTTTAGAATTATTTAATACACCAGTTGTATAATATTGGTTTCTTCCAATAAGATGATATTTCATGAGACCATTGTTTGAGATTATTCTCTCATAATATATTATGAATCGCTCACGAAGAACTACATATATTGTGTGAGATGTTTCATATATAAAACTATCTCATAAAGATCTTTTTTTTTTTTTTTTTTTTAACAAATGAATCACCCTATTAGAATATATATATATATATATATATATATATATATATTCTTTTGCTTGGTAAAATATAGCTCATACAGCCGGGTATAATTGTCCTGGTCCACTTAAACCTGAATTTTATAGCGTAAGATCACCGAAACTACTTTGAGAGGACTTCTACCATCAGGTAACCACCTATATAAATATATATATATATATATATATATATATATATATATATATATTATTGAGATGGTTTTATTGAATGCACTTACTGCATGCAACCGGCGTCGTAACACAAGTGGAATTTACATCCCTAAACTCTCTGTTGTGTGGGCATCCATGACGTGCAACGGGTGCTCTAGATAATCTCTTTATTATACGGCACACTTGTATTACAGGTAAAAGATGGATTAGATAACGCCTCTTGAATTGACGTCAAGGGAAGGTTTACAGGGAGTCAGGATTGAGTTGACGTCAAGTCATTACCTACTCAATTATCTAGTATTGTAACAATTAATTATTAAGTTAAACAAAAGATTAAATAATGAAACAATAAGAATCGAAGCATAGACCTAGGAAAAATGTTGTTTGAATAAACCTAAGATTTTGTCTCATTTGAAATTTAGATCCATCCATTAATTTTGTATGCTTAAATCTAGAATTTTTTTACATTTTTTTTATACATTGATTGTTTTTTATTTATTTATTTATTAATTATTGAATACATTGATAGTTAAGGTGAGGAGATTTGAATATTGAATATTTCTATTGAAAACATTATAAAATTTTCTTTAAAATGACTACTCGCTAGCTCAAATAAAAAATAAAAAAGAGTGAAATTACGAGAAAAAATATCAATAAGCTACCCAACACAAATATGGAGTCTTGGTGATTTGAGACAAGGTGTGATATTTTTGGATAAACATGGTTTTATTTCCCAAAGCATTTTTTCTCATTAGAAAAAATACAATTGTCAAATTCTTGTGGAGTATCAACTTGATCCTTGTCAATTTTATTGATCATGAGGATATTTAGTATAATTTGGTAAAATTTGGGTTTGAAAATGGTGATGTCTATGAACTATCAACTTATGGACTTTTGTGCAATTTTTTGTAGTTTAAGAATTGAGGTGAAAATTTTGAAATGTTTGGAGCAATTGTTTAGTTTTCTAGGTCAAAGTGTAGTTTTAGAAAGCTTTGAATTTAAAATGTAATTTTGGAAAAGCTTATGATCAAAATGAAATTTCGAGTAAATTTTGGGGTCAAAATGAAATTTTAGAAAACTTTAAGTATTAAAATATAATTTTGGAAAAATTAGTGGGCTGAGATGTAAATTTTGAAGAATGTGATGGCAATTTCAGAGTAATCATATCAAAGTTTGTATAATAAAAAATTGTGTCAAATTTACACATTTCAGAGTAATCATATCATTTTTTTTTTCTAAGAACTATCCATATCAAATAAGGTAAAATTGTCTAAATATGCATGCTACAATAAGTATGTAAATTTACACTATTTTATTTTATATTTTATTATTTCTTTACATATACTAAGTATGAATGAAGAGAGTGAGTGGTTGTTGTGTGTGAAAAAAAAAAGTATATAGAGAAAATTGATATTTTATTGAAATATAGTGTAAAATAAATAATTTGATATGTATTTCTTTAAAATTGAGCAAATAAAATAAAAAAGTAAGTTTTTATAATAAAATAGACATGAATTTTTGTAGGAGCCGATACGAATATTGTAACTATGTTTAAGCTCAGCTAGGTTATAGCTTTTTTTTGTTTTTTGGAGTAGAAAGCTGGGTTATAGCTAATGTGTCAGTTGGATTCGATTTTTGGATTGGGCTTTTAGGTGACCTGATTGAGTTTTGTAAGAAGAACGGCAACCAGGCCCATTACTGGAGGTGCCTCTTGCAGCCTTTTGCTCTTCCCCATTTTCTCTCTATCTCACCTTTTTTTCATGACCCAGACATCATGGTCGAGCAACTTCAAGGTTTCGATCTCGCCACTGGGTATGTTTGTGTTTATGGTATATGTAATTTCAGATGTTTAGAAGTGGACCTATGTATGTGGTGGTTGTAACACTATCAGATTAATTATGTGACTGTGTGTCTGTGTTGGTGAGAATAGCTAATGTGTTTATATACATATTTCTGACGCTGCATGAATTTGGTGTATCCGTGTATGCGTATGCGATGAGCGTGTGTCAGTGAGGCGTACAGATTATACATACTAGAGGATGGTGAATATGTGTGATTGTTAAGCAATGTTTGTAAATCAATGTGTGTTAGGGGAATCACTGTACTGAAACTAGCATTATTAACCAATAAATTTATTTTTAGTATAGTTGAGATTCAATCCAAATTATCTTGCTTCTCCAAAAAAAAAAAATCCTAATTATTTTTTGAGATACAAAGAGATTTTAGCAGTTGAATAATTAAAACTCATTCTTTAATAGTATATTCTTAAAAGGCCTCTCAATGAACCACTAGCCTTTTTTCTTTTTTTTCTTTTTTTTTTTTTTTAAAAACTACTTTCTTCAACAAACTATTTATTCTTTCTCTATTCTATATTTATTCCGTTTTCCTATGTTAGTATGCTGCCTTTTTTCTTTTTTTTTTTTTTAAAAAAAAAAACTACTTTCTTCAACAAACTATTTATTCTTTCTCTATTCTATATTTTTTCCTTTTTCCTATGTTAGTATGTTAGTGCTTGATATTGATACAAAGAGTACTCCCATTTGAGCATATTTTACCAAGGTAGTTTTGTATTAAAGGAGGAAATTACATGAAAAGAAGAACAATTTATTCGTTACAAGTTTTTAGTTTTATCAATTAAATTTATAAACTTTTGAAACCTTTTCAATTTAAAGCCTTCATCAATCTTTATTATTGCAAACAATAATAGAGTAGAGAAAAAGTGAAAAATATGAAACTTTGGATAAAATTTTGCATTTCACTTTAATAAACTTCAACTTTTTAGGGTATAAGATTCATCTACAGCTTATCATTCTAGGTGAAGCTTTTACTATTTGTCTATTATTTTTAATGGCTATCAAATTGATTTATGAACCAAGAGTAAAATAGTTACAAGATGGTATGGGCCCAGTCGTTGGCTCAAGTTAGGTCGGGTTGATACCCCTTTACAAACGGGTTTTTGCTATTTCTCCAACTGTGTAGATGAAACACAGAGATTTATTGATAATTTCTCCTTTTTTTTCTCCCCTATTTACTACTTGAAATAACAAATATGAATAATTGAGATAAATAGAAGTTCCAAAATCAAATGGTTTTATAAGTTTTACACTTTAATAGAAAAAATATATTTATAATCTAATAGAAATATGGTAAAAACTATCAGTCTTTTTATATAATTTTCCATAAACAGTGGCTGATGCACTCTTGCGCGTGTCTATACTATATATATATCTCTGTGCGCGCGCGCGCGTTTGTATTCATTTATCATCCTCAACTTTTTCTTGAAATTACAAATATGCCTTGTCCATTTAAAATCGATCTCTTTCACCCGCTTCTCTCACAGTCTTGCATTATTGCATAGCAACAGCAACCAAACAAAAAGCTCGCGAGTCGCGACACCATACTCTTCGAATCTTCAGTCACCAAAGCATGTGTTTCGTCAAGTCTTCAATTGCATCTAAAATTACAATGGATTTGAGGATTTGTGAATGGATTGGGCCTTGAAGATTGGGTGTGGCGTACGTGACTTTGGGGCAGCGGCGTGGGCAATTTTGGTAATTGCATTTAGTTTTCATTCTCCATATATTATATTCCCTGAACTTACTCAACACTCAACCGACAAAAGATATACAGTAGGTTTTTTTTTTTTTTTTTTTTTAGTTTTTAATATATATTATATTTAATATGCTTCTAATAATTATCTAGAAACATCTAAATAGTTTTTTTTTTTTTTTTTCCCCGAGAAAATTATAGAGTAAATAGTTGAGTGATTCACTAGAGTAGTAATTTATTTCGATGGAAATGTTTTGTTCTTTTCTTTGTAGTTGGGTAAAATTTAATATTCTGCATCATTTTTTTCTTGGAAATGTTACAGTAATTAGCAAATGCACTCTGTTACTGTTAGCATTTGTTTTCGTATCTGTGCTGTTACAACTTCTCAAATGAGTTCATGGACATTCAAAACGCTTGTACAGCAATATGGTAGCAATTACCTACAGTCAACTGTTCATGTGGTGAAGAATGACTAGGTGTGAGAGCAACTTACCAAAAAAACAAAACCTTAATATGGTGCATCATTTCTCTGCTGGAAATGTATATTTTAGGAGAGATACAATACGATTTTAATTTATGGCGTTTATTCCATGATTATTGCTCTCTACAGTTAAGCTACAACACCAATGAGTTTTATATTAGTATAGGTGGGATTCAAATCCAGGTATCTTATTTGACAATAAGTGACTTCATTAGTTAAGCTAATTAAAACTTAAAAAAAATATTGTAGTAATTAGTAAAAGCAGTCTGTTTAGCTCCCCAAAAGGTTAAGCCAGTTGAAAACAAAAATTTAGATGTAAAGAAAGCATGTTAGCCCAGGTTACAAGAAAAGAAAGGGGAGAGGTATCTATTATCTTTTGTTGTTGGTAAATTTTAAAACATGCAAACGAAGTTAACTAGTAAAGGGCTATCAATTCTCCCCTCCTCTTCTTCCCCACTATACCCTCTCATCTCATTTCCAAACATAAGTGCAGAAGCTTCGGTAGACTGATACGAATATATTGGAATTTGGAAGTAATGGAAGCACATTCGCAATTTCACACAGACAATAAGGTAAAACAAGTCACACAAGATAATAAAATTTAAACGATTTGAATGAACTACAAACACAACTCACAGTCCTTCACAAACCAAACTCATAAACACAATCGCATATCACACTCACAACCTAAAACCAAACCATATCCCATGACACCCATCTCACAACCAACCACTTCGTACTAACAATGCCTACCATTCTATTAAAGTTTTCTGCACAGTAAACATATGATTTATAACTTATGAAACACTTACAGTAGCCGAACCTCAAATAATTAAACTTGAACAAATAGAAGTACCTCACCATGACCCCATAGTAAATTTCCATGTCTTCCAGGAAACAATTCTCTGGTTTTCGTTCAACACCACATCAATTCTCAGTGACCAGGAGAATAATAAAAGGAAGCAATCATCTGCTACAAGTCCTTGCGTTAAGCTTACAATATTTTTCGAAGGAAATAAAATCAGATGCAAGCCAAAGGGAAAGAATGACATACCTAACATGCACTAAAGCTTGTAGTCAATTTCTTTTCAGTAATGGTAGGAAATAGGCAATGACATCCCAAATTTGCCCCTTATTTCCTCGATTCTTGTTGTGAATTCCTCTGGCATACCCCATGAATTCAATTCACGTAAATTCTTTAGGTGCTTTAACCCAGTGGGAAACTTCAACTCCTTGCAAGACCTGATATCCAACTCCCTCAAATTTTGCATTGCTCCTTCCTCCACCTGTAGCTCTTCTAGCATCTCTAGTTTCCAAAGTGTCAGAACTAGAAGCTTGGTAAATCTCCCTCAGAAGCAGACCATCTCTCTTCTTTCATAAGAACCAGAGTAGAAACAGAGTGATTTGAGATTGGGGAGTTTATCTAAAGCTGGCATCGGGTCATTCTTAAGCCCAGAGGCAGACAAGGTAAGGTCTGAGAGACTTTGTGGAAACTCAGATATGATGGATGGAATCTCTAGCTTTCCAAATAGATAGAGGCTGGTGAGATTTTCCATACCTGATAAAGACTCCAAGTATAGAACCTGAGGTTTGCTCATTTCATCAATAGATCTCAAACTCAAACATTCAAGGTTGTTCAGTTTCACTACACACTTTGCCAATGCCCTTTGCTGTTGTGATGGTAATTGAAGTGCCAGTCCCAATTTCCGAAGGTTTGTCCACTTTTCCAGCCCATCCTTCAGATGACTGTCCTCACCCATGAAAACACCCCATAATGTTTGCAAGTTCTTCAAGGAATTGGAACTTGGTTGATGTGCGAATTTACTTCGATAAATCTGGTTCAAATATAGGTGCCGAAGTTCTTTCAGTTTCCATATTGAAGAAGGGAGAGTGTGGAGATAAGTATCCTTCACATCTAGAGTTTGAAGCTTCCGCAAGTTACCTATGGATGATGGGAACATCTCGAGGTATGTCCACCTTAAGCCAAGATACTTCAGTTCAATCAAGTTTCTTATGGCATTGGGTAGTTGCGGTCTGAATACACGCTCGAGATCAAGAACCTTTAAAACTTTGAAGCATCCACTTGAAATGGCCTTGCGAAGGAAGTTCTCAATGTCTTCTCCAGGCTTAGTTCCCTCCTGTGTGTCAAAGGACAGGAAGGAAACATGCCTTTTATAACCTTGCAGATCAGCCGATGTTGTGTTGTTACCATGAATATGAGCAAAACTGGCGTCATTTTTGTTAAAATGATCAGCAAGTTGCCGATCTGAACTCACACATTTGGACAGGCAGAGCTCTAGCAAAGCATTTGGCAAGCGACATGTCTTTACTTTCCCATTAATCTTTTTTTGTACTACTTGAATCATGTTCAGGCCAATCAATTCAGATAAATACTTCTCTGCAACATCTTCTAGAGTTTCTTTCTCAACATCACTTTGTTTCACCAACCCTTGTGCAACCCACAAAGCAATTAGTCTCCTTGTAGGAATTTCAAAGTTGCTAGGAAAGAGTCTGAAGTAAGAAAAACATTTCTTCAAATCTTCACTCAAATCTTCATTCTCTAAGGTTTTGGACCATCCGTTTTGGAAATGATCATTGATAGGCACCCTTCGCAAATCCAGAGCAGTCACATCTTTTCCTGAAAATTTATCCACAAGATATTCAATGGCTTGGGGTAAGCCCCCACATCTTTCCACAACTTCCTCTAATGCTTCTGTGTGTGACGGTCTCAGATTATCAGGTGGAAACTGTGCCCTCTGGATAAACAACTGCCAGCTCTCTTCTTTGGTTCGAAGTCGAAGTTGGTAGGGTGTGTTATCTTGATTAGCATGTGAAGCTACAGTCCTGCTGTGTGTGGTCAGCAAAATTTTACTTCCATTTGTGGTTTTCGGGAATGCTTCTTTTAGAGTATCCCAGGCTTCCTTTGTCAAGATGTTGTCCAGAACAAGAAGGAACTTTTTTTCCTTCAAGACCTTGTTCATTTTGTTGATCCAGAAATCCTTTCCATCTGGTTCTTCCTCTAATTCACTAATCTTTAGGACCTGGTTTCCCACATCTTCTAGAAGTGTGTTGACGTCATTGGACTCTTGAGGTACCGATACCCAAGCACGGAAAGGGAAATGATTGACAATGGCTTTATGGTTATACACAATTTTTGCGAGAGTTGTCTTACCTATGCCCTGCATCCCTACAATGGAATCAACAGAGATGTCCTCATTGTTGGTTAGTCGTGAGACTAATTCATGTGTGTCTTCTTCAAAGCCGATGCTTGATCTTGACTTTTGTCTTAGTTCAATGTTGTATACCTTGGTACTTCTATTCAGAAGATTGATAGTATGTTTGATTCGCTTGATTTCCATGCAGAGCTTTGACCCATGTCCTGTGTAGTCTAGATGATTCTCCCTGCCTTTGGCTAAATTTATATATATAGTTATGGAATGCTCAGCATCAAGAGAGATGCATCTCATTTTTTCTAAGCAAGCCATTCTTGAATAATTTACACCTTCAGCTGCTTTTGGATCTTCAAAAAGTTTACATAAGTCCTTCAACTGGTTCAATAGTGCCTTGACTTCAAGATATACGTCTATAAGTATATCTTGTTCCTGATTGAGATGACGTTGGATCTTGTTTACAGCAGATATCGTGTCATCTATGGGGACAGGGTTATTCTGAGATTGGAGACTCTGCTGTCGTCTTCTGATAAATTTGAAACCGTATGTATCCTTTCCTTGGTAAAGGCCAGAAAAGCCAGCATTGATCCACTCAATGTCCATCCGGAGCATCAGGTTTTGTATCCAAGAATAGACATCTGGAGGCAATCTATTTGCATAATCTGTTCTCTGTTCGAATGCATGGACGGCATGGTCTACATCATTGATAAAGTCTGCAACATCATCTATCCAAGCCTTTTCCATCGCAGTTTCTGATACAACTTCCTCCAAATCTTTCAGGAAAGCATGCAGTAGGAGCAGTTGCAAATTGACAAACTGTATTTGAGATTCCATGCCAGTTATTAAATCTTGGTTTTGAGTGATCATGTTGTTTACTTTCTCTGAAAGAGAGGAAACTAATGCAACTCCTCTGAAAACTGGTGGTCTGGGACTGGCAGATTTGTGTTCATCAATAGGTTTTCCCTGCAGGCCTCTGAGTTTAGACCTTGATCTCTCCAGTAACCCATAAATGTTTTTGGGAAAAATTTGCATCAGCTCAAGGCGTTCGTTTATCAAACTCTTGATCCGCTTCATTTCTCTATATTTGATAACTAAAGCACACCTTGTGGAAAAGTGCCTTCTGTATTTCAGAAAGAACTCAACAATAATATTTGCTCCGAAAACCACATTATCGGTTTCTTCTTTCCATGTCTCAAAATTTTGTTGTAGTTCAGTAATTTCTGCGTTTGAATGGGAATCCCAGAGTTGATGTTGACTACGTTCGCTATCAATCTGAACCTCTAAATGCAGAAGTTGTACTACATCTTTTACAAAAGCTTTCAATAATCTTGATTCTCTTCTAATCCACTTGAATTCATTGTCCAACATGGGAAGTATTGTGTAATTCAAGAAAAGGGCCACAATGCAAACAATGGCGAGGATGATTAGGCCACAATAGCAAGTAGTCATAAATGACTTAAGGGAACAAAAGAAATCATGGAGAAGGTAAATGATGCGCCCATACAGATGACAAATGGAACAATAAAGGACATCAATGACAAACGAAAGTAGAATACAAAAGACACGATAGAGATTAGGAAAAATAAGAGAAATCTGGAACCGCAAGACCTGATAGAGAATTTTAAAACCAAGGAAGAAGTCCATGATTACTTTCTTCCTCTTGATATGCAAAACAGCTTTTCTTCAAGGTAAGAAATCTGTAATTGCATGTTGCATTGTGGCTGAAAAATGACTATCTGAATCTGAAAGAACAGGGTTCCTGCAAGAAGCGGACATGCTTTTGATAAATCTTTTGGTGGTGGACTGAAACTTTTAGCAGAAAAAATTAGTTGAGAGTAGAGAGTTGCAGAGAAATTTTCAGCAGAATATTGGAGGGTAGATAGTGGAACTCCTCCAAGTTGGTCAATGCATGCCTACGATTAAGATGATAATTTCGCTAGAGCTCTATTTCTAGCCAATGAGCAAATAAATAATATAAAGGCTATAGACTATTTACAATAAATTAGTCCCTCCAAGATTGTGACATTTGTTTATTTAATTATTGACGTTTTAATTTTATCCTGCCCCCAAAATTGGTTAATGTTACATATCCTTCCAGCAGCATCCATCAGGTTGCTGTTAAGTGGCTACAACAACACCTTGGGGCCAATGTATATATATATTTTTTGTCACATTTTTAAGTCATTATTTGGATGCACTATAAGTATTTACCCTAAACTATAAATTGCGATATCCCTTAAAAGTTTGAAAATAAGCAATTGACCCTCTAATCTTGTTCAAAATAATTGCCAGAAATCGCCTCAAATATCTATTTTGACTTGGTTACCATTATTAGGTTTTTTTATTTATTTATTTATTTTTATTTTTATTTTTTATTTTTTTATATTTTTTTAATATATAAATCATATTTTAATTTATTGCCGATGGAAATTATATTCTTTGTCAAAGTAGTAGTGTTGTACTCTTTGTCCACCAAGAAACTGGTTTCGAAGCTTTATATGTAGGTAAGGATGTAAAGGGTTTGACACTTTGATGGCTTTGCCTCTAGAAGTCCTTTTAGGAGAACATGAATGAATTTCTTCTCAGAGTTGTTTGGAAGTTATTTTTGAGTGAAAGGATACTTACATTTGTGTCTTGAAAATATTTTTATTATGTTAGTGTGACAGCACTATTGTGTGTTTTGGGTTTTTGGATTGTCTCAAATTTGTTAGTGTTGAGAGTAATGAGATTGGATTAATTCGTGTTTGTGCAATATTTTATGGGTTAGGTTAACAGGTGTCTTTATTAGGAAGATTTTGATACTACTTTTTTGGAGAATATAAAAAACTATTAAAAAAAAATTCAATTGCTTTTTTTTTTTCCCATAAAAATTCTAAAAATATTTCTTAAACTAATGTTTTTAGTTCATCTATTAATATTTCTCATCTCTGATTTATATTTATGTTTGGGAGATTTGATTTAGAGTTATTGTAACCTATGGTTGATAGTGAATTTTGGTTAATATTGTCTTTGAAGTTAGTTGAATCACATTAAATATTGTATCTTGTATCTTGTATTGATGGTTTTACTTTTATTTATATGCATGTGCTGATGTGCTTCCATTAGTCCGATTTTCCAGTTCCAACAATTATAAATAGCTCTTTAACAGTTCAAACACCATTAAATTAATTAGCCAGCTAGAGGTGCTTTGTATTAGCCACACCCACCAGGAAGTCAACTACTGTGCTGATTTGCCAGCCAGAGTTATAATTTGCATTTATGTACTTGAAGGTCCTCTTGTAATTTGAAAGTCAACTTGACACCATTGCATGGGGTGTGTTTTTTTTTTTTTTCCTAAACCATTGGGATCTGTGTTCTAATTTTTACTGAATTTGTAGTATGTCACCAGGAAAACGCAACTAAAATAACATAAGAGCAAGAGAAAGACAAAATATAAAGGAGGCTCCTTTATTTGTTTTTACGATCAATGGAGCTAATTTTACTTAGTTGTGTCCAAAAATAAAGGAGAGTTAGTACTGAGCAGTTTGGAAGGAGGCTCCTTTGGTGCTTGTGCATTTGATTTAAGTTATATATATATATATATATGGTACACGCTCTTAACTTGTTTGTACCTGTTTACCTACTCTTAATTGTTATTCATTGATATAAAAATAAAAATAAAATGTATATTAAAGATTTATTTGAGATCTGTTTATTTTACTGAAATTAATTTTTTTTTAGTACTATAGATAAACGTAAAAGTTAACTGAAATAGTATAGTGTGACTCACAAATAGTAGCAAAAATAAATGAAATAATAAAATAATTTGCAAAAATAATCTTTGCCAAACGGACACTAAGAGTTTGTTTGGGATCTATTTATTTTGTTAAAACTGAAAACATTTTGCTAAAATTATTATAGATAAAGGTATCTATTAGCTGAAATAGTATAGTAGGACCTATGAATAGTACCAAAAAGTGCAGTGAGACCCATGAACAGTAGCAAAAATAAGCTGAATAGTAAAATAAGTTTGCAAAATTAATTATGCCAAACGGACACTAATTAAAAAGTCACTTTTTTCTATTGAGCTTATTTTTGTTATTATTCATAGGTCTCATTGTACTTTTTGATACTATTTATGAGTCTTACTGTACTATTTTAGCTATCTGTTAGCTTTATTTATAGTACTTTCAGTAAAAAGTTTTAATTTCAACTAAATAAACTATTTCCAAATAGACACTAAATAGGATAATATCTTATGTTAATGGTTAAGATTATGTAGGTATGGATATATATATATATATATATATATATATATATATATTCCGTTTTCCCTTTCAAGTTGGTGTCCTTCCCTGCCTAATTCAGCGTACTTGGATTGTGCTACATTGGAATAATCTTGCTGCCTTGGAATTTTTTTCTCAGTCAAATCTAAAACAAAAGGGACAGGAAAATGAAGAGGATCCAATTAGAGGACTTCATATCATGGTTTATTGAAAAAAACGTGTTAGAGGACTCCTTATAGTAATTTGAAATTTTATACCACAAACAAAATACACCAAAAATTAATTTTTTTTCTACTTTTTTTTATTAAAATCTGAAACAAATTTGTCTTCTCAACTCCCTTACTCCACATTCAACTTTGCCCTTTCATGCCCTAGTGAAATTTGAAACTGCTCAGTAATACCAAGATGTGCCATAAGAAGCCACACATGAGTGAGAAGCTCCCCTCCTTGGGTGAGCTGCTGAGCATGATGATTCCATTGACAATGACTCGCAGCATAAGATAGCATTTCCACCCACACATGACAAATTAGTTCCCACTTCTTTGCACTATCCCATTCTTTAGCAGTTGCTAGAGATTGCAAAGATTTAGCTAGTCTACATGCGTCAAATAGTACAGACTTACTTCTGTCTCCTTTCACTTTTGATGGAGGAATTTCAGTATTGACTTGGAGTAACATTGAGCAAGCATTAAGTTTTTTGGTATGTAACATTTTGCCAACATTGCCTCCACCCAATTTTGATTTTCTTTCTTTGAAAAATTCTACCTTAAGTTTGTCAACGCTTTCTTTGATGGTCTCTCTATCTCCATCACTGATTCCAACGGAAGATATTGCACCTTCAAGCACCTCATAACCCCTGTCATCACAAAATTTCTTGCATTCCTTGATATCTGAAACACTCCTTGATTTATTTGAAAGCTGGTCAAAGATCACTTTTTTCAATTTTGAAGGAACTTTTTTTGAGTATTTGTACCGATGCTTTTCCAATAATGCATCAATGCATAAGACCTTGGTGAGAAATCTGCAATTGGCTGGCTTATATTCAAGGCAAGTGCTTATCAGGTTGTGTTGTGCCATGGTGTTAGACCACCTTTTGCTTCTAGTAAATGGAAGTGATGAAATTGCTTGATATAAGAGGCTGTGCTTCTTCAGCGATAGCATCATCCAGTCTGAGCATAACAGTAATATTGCTGCATAAAGCTCAAGGATAATAGCTCCAGCTACCAATACATATGTGATAACCACATTCTCTCTGGAGTACTCATGTTTCTCAATGATGAAGAAGAAGACCATGGATACAGAAATAATTGAAATGAAATTGACGCATCGGAGAGTTAAGCAACAGAGACTGGAGAGGCGGAAGAAGCCACCAACAAAAGAATAAGCCAGAACTGCCTTTGTATAAAACACATCATAGATGAATCCAAGCTCAACCTCAATCACTTCAAAAGCATCTTGAGATGATATCTTCATGAAGAAGGATTGGCTTTTCTCGATATCGTGGAAACTGAGGATGAGATCTGCAAACAGCAGCTTAAATGTTGCAAAGAAACCATAGGCATACTGTAAAATTTCTAAATTGTCAAGAGGATTGTTTACCGGCTCCGTATATGAGTTTTCAACTTCTATGGGAAATCTAATTAATTTCTCCAATGAAACCTTGAACCCCTCATCTTTCTTTGAGCTGTATTCCTCCATGTATCTGGCATAATTTGGACCTGGGTCTGGAGGAGAGAGCATAGACTCTCTAAACTTCTCACTGCTTGCAGACCACAGAACCCATACCCTCTGTCCACACTTAACAACCCCAGATAAAAACACTGGAATTGCTAGAATATTTAGTGGAGTATTGGTCCAGGCTTTAAGTAAGACATAGGCAGCTACTACCACTTGGCTAACTAGTGTAAGTAAGTGCCTTCGCCACAACTCATTGTCTTCCAAAGAGTATGCAGTGATAGTGTCCGGGCCACCGAGGTGCAAGAGAAGAAATGGAGCCCAGAATAGTGTAATTACAATGTTTGAATCTAAGGAATGGTCGCAAGAGCTCCGTGCATGGTTGGAAAGCACACTAAGTGAGACTGTCACAGCCCAGTCTGCTACCATGTAGGTGACCCATAGAAGGATACTGAGCATGTCACTAGCTGAATTCTTCCTCTTTCTACCTGTCAGGGTGAGAATGGTTTGGATGGCAAGGCTAAGTAGAACCAGAATGCGGATCTCTAAGAGGTTCCAAAATTTTCTCACGCCTGGTGAGATGAGCTGCATCACCTTCATCTTCTTTGTGAAATCAAATTGCTAAAAAAAAAAAAAAAAAAAAAAAAAAAAAAGAGTGTTGTGAGAACATAAAATTATAGGAGAAAAGAAGGTTGTTGTTATTGTTGTTGTTGTTTTTTTTTATGTCATATTCTGCATTAGTATAAAATTTACACTATAATGTAGGTTAATGAATGGAAAAAAGGTACAGATGAATTGTAAATCTTACTTGTAGCTAACATTGAAGTCCTTCTTTTCTTTCTGTGACTCAAAATGTGCGCTGGTAGACTAACAGCTTGGGAGTGGAAATTAGAGCCAGCCCTTTCAGAACCCAATATGAGTATGCATGTGTTTCTGCAACAAACATAATAGGGTCTTGATTATTATAAAAAGAGAAAGATACTTGCAAGTTGTAATTAATACTGATCTTACTAAAATAGTAGTATAGTGCACTGGAAATTCTTGCTAAATAATTGACAGTTTATGTCATATGGTGTAACACTGTCTGCCTTTCAGGACCATATTCAACAAAATGTCGTGCTTCAGTAATGCATTTTTATAAGATTCGTGTCTACATGTGATGGGACTCCAATTCAACCTGTATTTGGGGTTTTGATCTGATTCATTTCTCTATATTGACCTTTTTTTTTGAGGAACCTCTATATTGACTTGATTGTATAAATACAGACAGCACTAGGATTTCAGCTTCCGCGTTCAAATTTGAAACAACAAAATTTTATGAAAGATCCAAACTAGCATCTATTTGGATTAATACCTACACTAACGAGACATGTAGCTGTAGCCAAACACAACAAAAATACCAAATGCTTTTTAAATTTGGGTCTCAATTAGCAAAATATCAAAACTTAACAATATAGTCATTTGGACTAAAAACAATCTGAAAAATTAACAATTTTTTTTTTTATTTTACAAAGAGTCAAAAATAAAATAACTCACACCACATATATAAGAACTCAAGGTCTGACTTTGCACAATTACAGGCATATGCTAGATGACTATTTTTTTTTCCTGAATTCCCTGGACCAATTACAAATTTTTGACTGGGCAATTTGGGCCCAAGCAGTAAAGTATTACTTGTATATTATTAAAAAAAAAGTTTAATAATGGTCTATGCATGAGTTGGTAATACTTCTTAAGATTGTTGATGCTTTCAGTATGACGATACCACATCAGTTTAGGTATTTATTAATTTTTTTAATGGATTTTTAGACCAAGAATTTGATATGGAGTTAATTATTTATTTAAGGTCCAATAATGCCAATTGTTTAATTAGGTTTTAACAATTAAAAACATTAAACATAGGTTGTTGCCAATAACAAAGTAATAAACACAATATACAAAGAACATGCAATATGATGATGAAGTGGAAAACTCAAGGAAAATGTTTTCAAGAGAAAAACCACTACGAGGAAAGCATCCCCAAATAAGCAATCCAATATAAGATAATAATTCTACAATCTAGAAAAAGTATATTGTGGGAGGGGGGGGAGGGGTGAGATTCTAGAGTAGCATCTTTGCTGGACCATGTAAGAGGAATGTACAACCTAGTTAAATGGCCACGAGCTAGTAAACCCAAGAGGGCTCGGGAGAGGAGCTTGGAGAAGGACCTAAATCACCTGAGAAAGTCCCTCGAATGTGGACCCCCCAAAGTGGACGAGATGAATCCCACCCCTGGTTAGGAAGCAAGAACTGAGGGAAGCAACAGTAGCAAGTGTGGGTAAAGAGAGGAGGAGGGTAACTTCCTAGAGAAGCATCCATTGGCTCCTCATTTAATACCTTGCAACTACTATATCAGCTGCATTAATGCCTAAATGATACTTGAACAGTGTCAAATTAACCTGTAGTCCACAGGTGGGATGGGACAAATATTTAAGGGAGATTGACCACCCTCCATGTGGAGGATCATGATTAATATTAAAAGGAAACCATTATAAAAGGAGGAAGGATCCTAGTGAACAGGGATCAGAACGTAGAGATTAGAGAGAGAAACACTCAAATTTGTAAGATCTAAAGTGTAACAATTCTCCTTGACTAACCGAGGAAATATCAATATACTCATTTACACTCCTTTTACTTGTTAAATTGTACATCTTTCCATTTGGACCCTTTACTCTGACTTCAACCCATTAGATAGGGAGCCCAAGTGTTGGTTTGCTATTCTCATCTCTACAAATTAGTTGTAGTGGGCTCACATCCAAAGCCCATTTTTTCTTCTTAAACCTTTTTCGATTGTTTTTGCCCTATACACATATAATCTTTGACTCTATTCAACAGATGGACTTTCTATAAAAACCTTCCACAACCTCAAACCTCTACACTATTCAATTATATAGATGTTGCACAAATAATTTACCCACATTACATGACTAGAACCTCCGACCAACTCCAAGAAACTTTCGAAGATTTGATTGACCGCAATAACATTAGGCTCATGTGATTCCAACTTGATCACATAATTACACCAACACCATCTTGAATATCTCTCTATTTGTACTCATAGGTTGTATGAAAATAAACTTTGTTGATTCCTCTCTAAGGTTCCTGGCAATAGCCAGTCTCAGCAATTAATGACACATTAACCTTGAGTCTTGATCAAAGGGCAATTGAGCTTTGATTAATTGAAGGATAGTCCAATCTTCACAAACTTGATTTTCTTTAAATTCTTGAATAAATGGTCTGCAACTTGATTTAGCATGCTTGCATAGATTGCAAACTCATTTAAAAGTTACATTGTCAGGGGATTAACTAACTCTTAACCTAATAGTTTTCTATTTTTTATATAATTATGATAAGATTTGAACTTATGGTGTTTGTTTCATGTTAATTTATTAAGCCAAGACACCAATTGGTTTTACATGTAAGTGGAATTTGAACCTAAGTCCTTTATTCAATGACAAGAAATTTTACTAGTTGATCAATTGGGAACCCACTTGAATATTGCGTAATTGAAGATAAGAGGTGTGGTAATTTTATTTATTTATTTTTTTTGACGTTGTTAATGCCCATTTTTCGATGTCCCACACAAAGCAATGCCAAGGTATTTTGAGCATAATAGTTTTTTGTATCAATTGTGTTTTTTTTTTTTTTTTTTTTTGCATATTATTTTCAAGCACTTTTTTTTTTTGGTTTATGTTAGGGTCATTTTTTATTGTAATTTGCTAATTCTTTGACAAAATACACTTTACTTATAATTGGGTAAATCTAAGACGGATTTAGTACTTCAAGAAACATGTTGTTCAAGTCAAGTATTAAAGACATGAAAATTGGTCCAAGAAATAAGTGAAGAAAAACTGTTAATTAAATCTCAACAAATATCTCGACAGATGCCTATCAAGACTTAATGTGAAACTTGATAGATAGCTTAACAGCAGCTCAATCTATCGAGAATTACAATTTCAGAATTTCCAGATATGAAATTCGACCCAAGCTTGTGTAATTGTTTAGAGTTTCTTTTTCTCATAACCCTAGACATATATAAAGTTTATTTTAAGAGCCGTCACACACGGATATAGAGACTAAGAGACTTATTTTCTCTGTGAGAAACTACTACATTTGTACGCCATAGGATTTTGTAACCAAGTGCTTCTTGATCTTTATTGTTGATGAAGTAAAAAACTTTGCAACCAACAACATCTGTTCAAGTTGCTGGAGTTAGTCATGTATTGGAATCCATGCAAAGGGTTATTCACAAATTGGAGGTTTGTACATCAGAGGGAAAGAAGGCTACTACAAGATTAAGTTCAACTGGATATTGGAGTAAAAGTTCAATTGTAGGTTGGTATTTCGAGATAGGCCAGGGTAGTTGGTAAGATTCCTTATACTTGTAATTGCTTGATTATTGATTAGTGGATTCTTAGGAGTGGTGATTTTAAAATCACCCGGTGGAGTTTTCACCTTGCGAGGTTTTTCCCATTTGTCAACAAATCACCATGTCTAATTTATTTTTCGTTGCACTTCATATTTTTTGTGATTTGTTAGTGCCTTCATGATTCACATGCAATTGAATCTAATTAATCAACTTGAGTAATTGAATTAATTAATTGGGGTCAAGCTATCTTAACCCAGCGTTTTTTCTCCAAAAAAGAAAAGAAAAAAAAGTGCACCTAATTAATTAAGTACAAATATGAGTATGTTTTAAATTGTTTATTTCAATTTTTTATTTTGGTGAAAAGGAGATCATTTATCCTTCACATTGTTGACTTCAGCATATACTATACAAATGGATGGATTCTTATATTCTGTAACATATATTGCACGTTCATACATGACATGAGTAAAGAAAATTATCAAGTAAATGATGCAAAATATTCAACTCTGGAAATCACATGCTCAAGATTCGATAAAACTATCAAACTTTAAAATCATATAAAATATAAAAATTGTAGTTATCAACCCCACATGAATTCCATCTCTCCCTTTTCAATTATATGTAAGTGAATAAATTTGAGCCCATTCACGAGCCTAGATGTCCGGAACTTGACTCCTTAATTTAAAGTAAAACTTTACGTGAAATACTCCTTTATTTTAAAGCTAGGTGACCAATTCGTGATGCGGATGATTTAAAAAATTTGTTTATTGGGATACAAATTTACATGTGAGAATTTTCTCTTGATTCACAAAGTCGCAAAACAAGAGTAAGGCCACTCAAAGGGCTGATTAAGGCAGCTAGTTTAGAAGTAAATTAAAACTTAAACAGAGGACAATGTCTGTGTCTAGACTCTAGAATTGATTTTTTTTTTTCTTTTTTGTGTCAATGAACTTTAGGCCAAATTATACCTCCAGCCCCTGTAAATTGGTGAATGAAATTGGAGGAATCGAATATATTATGTAGGAAAAATTACAGAAATTATGCGTTTATGTTATCTCACATATTGGACTTAAGTTCTGTGCATGTATGCAAATAGTGTATGTGTTGTGTGACCATTGGCCAACAAGGACAATCCCTATTAATAGCTCCATGAGTCTCGTTAATGACATTAACGATCATCGGACTAGAAAACAATTCAAAGAAAGAATAGAAATGTAGAAAAAAAGAAATATTAGTCTTCTATAGTAGGGGAAAGCTCTTGTAAGTTTTAAAAACGCAAGGCTAGCTCTGTAGAGCTCGGTCCGATGATCATCGGAATCGAAGAAAAAGAAGCACTCCCCAAATCATTCCCAAAGCCACAGAACTAGGAGTGGAAGTGAGCTCATTTACAAATGATTGGAATAAGCCGTGAAATACTTATATACCCCATGAGGGTAGACTTTACACCCAACATCGCCAGAGAAGGAGGTTGTGTAGTAAGCTGATCCTATGATACTATAAATAGCTTAACATATTAGAATTATATAAAAGTGATGGTGAAAGTAGCTAAATGCCCTTATTTTTTAAAGTATGTAGCAAAACACAACTCATACAAGACATTGGTCAAGACATGATCTTTTAGAAGAAAAAATCTGTTGGATAATACTCAAGTAACACAAATGATTATGTTCAAATTGTATATGTTAATAATAGCCTTTTTATTACCTCATGTATTTTTTAAAATTGTTATTAAAATTAAAATGTAGAAGGATTAAGAAAAAAATAATAATTAAAAATATGTTTTATTATTCTTAAATACAAATTCAAATCCAAATTTAGGTATCCAAACAATGGAATTTCAAATGATGAATTCCAAATCTTTCATTGTTTATAAAAAGACCTAAACAAGGAATTTTAAAATCAATAAATTTCAAATCCAAATCCAAATCCAAATCCAAATCCAAATGTTGTCATCCAAACACAACCTAAGATCATTTAGAATCCTCCAAGATGTCAAAGTGGCAACAAAGGTGATTAGCTTGAAGAATTTCTTCATGTCAATCATTGAAACTATCAAAGCCAAACTCAAATACAAATTACATATATCTTTTAAACCCCTCCAATTCCAAAACCTTCAAAATATTGGCCTCATTACCACTGACCATCAATTTATACCCTTTGCACAACACAGCCCATCCAAAATTCTCATTTTTGTACGAAATCAACTTTTCAATCTCTTGTCTCACTGTGCACGGTTTGTAGTATGAAAATAACTCTAATTCGTACCAAAAATGCCCAGCAATCCCATTGTCATACTTCCCTTTACTTTTCATTGTCAAGTGATGCAACTCTATAGAAATCTTGGCTTTCTGTATGACTGGATCTTTAGTCAGGGCCTCTGCTTTCTTAGTAAAATGGGTGATCCACTCTTCATCTTCGCCTCCATAGATGAAAATGTGCTTACCCTCCTGGATCTGATTAAATAAGAAATTTCAACTAAAAAATATTACAGACTTGAACAAAATAAAAGTTGCTTCAAACTGCATTGACAAATTACAACTTACCCATCTGTGGTCTGACCGAAATTTTAAGTTGTCTACCTGTGATTTGAAATCCATGATGCAAGTATTCTATTGGATATTTTTGATCTTTTCTTTTTTTTTTAAGAGATAACCTCAGATGGATAAAATGTCAAATTTCAAACTACAGGTAAGTAACTTAAATTTCGGTCAAACCACAAATGCGTAAGTTATAATATGTCCTTCATAAATATGTGTAATGAATGTAATGTGTGTCATTTGGATGTTTATGCATTTGGATATGTAAAAATAACTTTACCCAGGTAGAGAATTTTGGTTCTCGAAAGTGTTCAATCATAAAGTATCCAAACCAATCCTCTCCGTTGTGAAGAACCTCCTTGTGGTAATCCTTGAAACAAATTTCAAACATAGTGCTTTCACGCACACGCCACCTCCACTTGTTGAACTCCTCTAAGACCTTCAAAATCGTTGTTCCATTCCCACCATCCACTAATTTAGACCCTTTGGACAGCACAACCCATCCACACTCAGTGTTCTTGTGAGTCCTGGAAGAGAGAAATTTCTGTAAGCGACCATCTTTTCCTTTACAGCCCATTTCCACACAAGACAAAACTATGGAAATCTTGGCATGTTGTATGACATAATCTTTAGTCAGGGCCTCTACTCTTTTTGCAAATTGTTTTCTCCACTCTTCATCAACGCCTCCATAGATGAAAATGTACTTTCCCTCTTGGATCTGATTGAAAAAAAAAAATTTCAAGGAAATTTTAATAATTTTTTGAATGAATGCAATAAAATTATAGAAGTTACTTCAATGTGCTCCCACAACTACATGTATATGTGTAACAAGTAATTATTCAATATTTCAATAATACAACGACATGGTACCTGAGTACTATTTTGCTATATTTAAAAAGTACCTAATAATTTTCGTTGTGCAATGTGTATATATAATATAACCTAACATCCCTCACCACCCTTGGAAGAATGCGAGTTTAGTTTGTCTGAAATTGACTTTACCCAAGTCAGTAATTTTGGAATATGGTTAATCATATGAAGACCAATACAGTCCTCTCCATTGAAAAGTTCTTCCTTTTGCGGAAGAATCATCTTGTAATCCTTGAAACTATTGACCAAGCCAATCTCAGGCACCAATTGCTTCCAATTGTTGAACTCCTCCAACACTTGTAGAATTGTTGTCCCGTTTCCGTGGCTCACTAATTTAAATCCTTTGCATAGGAGAGCCCATCCACTCTCAGTCTTGTAGGAAAGAACCTTTTGGACTACCTTTGTCAAAGGATCTGATTCAGTCCTCTTGTCAATCATAGTGGAGAGAAATCTCTGTAGGTAGTTCCAAAAGGTTTGGCTATCACTTTCCTTTTCCCAGCAAAATGACTCTACGGAAATCTTGGCATCCACTATGATTGGATCTTTACGCAGTACGTATGCTTTATCATTAAATCGTTTTTTCCACTTTTCATTCATGCCTCCATAGAAGAAAATGTGCTTCTCCTCTTTCATCTGATTGCACAAGAAATTTCAAGGAATTTTTTATTTATTAGAATGAACAAAATAAATAAATAAATAAATAAGGTGCATGCATGAATACATGTGTATATATGTGTGGTGTGTATGTATCAATAACTCTAGGACACAATACTTTTTACCAAGACCATTCACAACTAATATGGCAAGTTATTAATAATAGATAATAAAATGATATTAAGTGATGGGCCAAATGAGAATTAATAAAAAAAAATTCTACTCAATTGTTATAAAAAAATGTTGTGCCTATGGCATTACTTGAAATTTGTACATGTAAGCATTTGGGAATGTTAAAATAACTTTACCGATTGCGTCATTGTTGTAAAATTGTCAAATATCAAGTATCCAAACCAGTCGTCTCCAATGGATAGTTCTTCTTCTTTCATTGTAGTGAAAGGGAAGGCATTCATTTGTGATACAATAATCATGCGGAGTGCATCTAAATGTACCACAATCCCTTGTGAGTTCATCACCACAACAATAGGCTTATTTTTGAATTGCCACTTCTCCCTAACGTACTTGATGCCTAATTTGAATGAATAATTATGCACTATGTACCATGTTGGCATCTTAGACTGCAACATGTTGAACTTCTTTTGCATGTCATCAGTCCACTTTTCCTCAATCGGGATCCATACTATCTTATATTGATCCTCATTGCTTATTTCTTCGTAAATTGACTTTAGAATTGAAATATCCACACTTGAAATGTTTAGGCCCGAAAACCACAACAAGACATTCTTTGTTTTCACCACTTCAATGCCAATCTGTTTGTGCAATACAATTATGAAAACTTAGCTATGTTAGTACCAATTTTCATACTGTTGATTAATAAGTTATTCTTATTGTGTCTCTTACTACTCTATTCTATTGAGCAAAGTTTAAATAGAATATTCGGAACATGTAACATGTGTAAGGGTAAGAGTTAACACAACAAAGTGTCATTGGAGACAGTTATGGGTCAAATTTGCAGGCCCAACTTAAATTTCAAAGGATCATGGGGAAAGAGTATTGCCCATAATGATTGGTCAATTTTTTTTTTTTTTGGGTAGTTTTCAGCCCAATATGATTTTGGGTTGGGCTAATACTTGGTTAACAATTACTTTGAAATTACCTTGCTATACATTTATTTTAGTATTATTCGTTTGCAAATATATATATATATATATATATATATGGAATATATCCTGTTTAAATTTTTATACCAAAAACATTATACGGTGGAAAATGAGGGAAAAAAATAAAACAAGTTTGGTATTTTGTATGGTTTTTCAAAATTAGAAAATGTTGGGCTTTCCCCATCTTTACGGTGAGCTTGGTCTTCCAAAATCAATCCTGAGCTCGATCAAGGCTAGACTTGAACAAGCACCATTTCTCCCAATCATAACTCAACCCGGCTCAATCCTATAGACATTTCTTGTTTGTTTCAAAAGACGAGTTGCATTACTCATTATGTATTTACCTTTCCCTAACATGATTGTCTCATAGTTTCCCAATGTCCATACTCTGTACACAGCCGCTCATAAACTATGGACATTTGGTGTCCACATTTTCTAACTGATATCCACACTTTTGAGTAGTGAAATAACAATTTTTCCCTCATATAATATCTTTGACTACAATATAATGATAATAATGAGAGTAGTAATATAATAAAGTCGAACAGTATTTACAAGAACTAACCTCTGTGTTTGTAGAACCATCATTGATGAGTGGCTTGAAAGTCATCTCCTTGAAGGCCACCATGATTTCCATAGGGTTTTCCATGACCTCCACGAGCTTCTGATAGCGTATTTGCTCCTCAATAGGTTCTATATGCGATTTTAGAAAGTTTAGTGTGACATTGATTTTCTTAGCAAAGGGAAATAGTTCAGGTGACTTGTCCCTGAAATTACGAAACCACGGTTATGACTTATGAATGAGCCAATGAACATTTGCTTTATGGCAAACCTAAATTATAACAGTGACATGGTGGAGAATTGAATTATATTTGATAAATTACCAATTAATGTTCCAAAAGCTTAATCTAAGACTTTCATTTCACATGTGAGACTACTACCCTTTTTAAGTGGAGCCAAAAAACACAAGTGGCAATTTTTAAAAAGGGAGGTAATTAAGTTGGAGAAAAAGTTTGAACCTAAGACCTCATACTATGATAAATGTGTGATTGCCCAAAAGTAAAATATTTTGAAAAATTGTGAATTTAATCATTTTATCTAACACTAATAAAATGAATTCAACATATATTATACATTTTCAGGGCTAGGACTTACTCATCGTTGATGAGACAACACAATTGAGTTGTGCAAACTACAACAGTTATGATAGCCCAGTAAACATGTATTGGTATGCTGTCCTTGGCTGTTGACAATGACGATAAATCCTTCAAAACATTGTTCTTAAGTAGTTTCTCTAGCTTAAAGATGTACTCAACAACATCTAATGTTGCCTTGATCAAGTTGCTAAGTTCATCAATTGCATTCTTGTGTTTCAGAAGCCATAAACTCTCTAAGATGGTAGGCACCCCCTTCAAGATCCCCATTGATTTGGCGAGTTGGTCTGATTGATGAAGCTGATCAAGGAGCCAAAATTCACCATAGTCTAAAGCAAAAGCTGCAAGTGTCAACACTGCCTTTGCATTCCATGAATAAGTAGAGAGTCTGCTAAGTATTGATATTGTTATTTTGTGTGCGACTTCCTCATCCAGATCCCTACACGCCATCTGACGTTACATTTTCATGATCACCAAAAAATACTAATGTAACTACATAGCGATAGGATCAAATTCATCCTACACCTTGTTATAAGTTGGTTCTCAAAAAAAAAGAAAAAAGTTTCTCAAAAAAAAAAAAAATTGGTTTTGAAATAGATGGTTTAGTGGTTCCCAACTATCGTGATATCAAAGATTTTTTAGATTAAATATTTATAATCAGCTTATTGAAATTAAGCCCTAATGTATCTTTTCTTATAGTGCGTGGGATGAGAGACTACATACTTCTGGAATAATTAGATACTTGTAGAGAGTTACACACAATCCAAAATGTTTTCGGGCCAAAAAATACTATTCTCTGTAATTATAATTACCTCAAAGGAGAGTTGCTTAAGTGTACACAATGGTGGGCTGAAGCAGGCTTCACGGGCTTTCTCCTTCAGCTGTGCTTGAGTAGTATCCTATAGAAAATAATAGCTAACTAATTGTAAGTGATCGAGACAAATCAAACATATATAAAAAAATATTTATAAAAAAAAAAATCATTCTTTCCTACTTGAGTTTAATTTTATTTATTTTTAAATCATGATTGTGCACATCAATAGTATCCACTCCTTTATACACTAAGTGTATATTGTGGACAACAATTTTTACTTTTTTCAAGAATATCGACATTTTTATCTTGTTTGTATGAGGGGTAGATACCGTTGGGTGTGTAATAGTAATTGGGCTAGCAGGGGAAAAAAAAGTTAAAATGAAAAAGAAAAGACTATTTCTTATGTGTGGTAGTAACATATATATAAATTACCAGAGTATTGTCAACATGGGTTGCACCGTTTAGAATGCTTTTGACGACGATGAAAAGAGACTCAACATCAAAGTTTTTGTCAGCATGAACATGGGTTGCACTAATTTGATCCATGATCTGATTGTTAGACATGGTTGACACGCCCAGCTCATCCTCGATGTCTTTCTGTGTGGAAACTTGAGGCACCTGGTTGCTTGCCATAATTTATTGTCTTTTAAAGGTTGAACAATAGCCTGAACAATTTATAGGCATTAGAACTGGAATAAGGCACAACCAGCTAAGACTTGGAAGGGTATGCTTCATTAGCTTCAGTTTACAGTCACCACCTAAATCGGGTCAATTGAGTAACATTGATTGCCATGGATTGAAGATTTGAGGCGGTAGACCATAAGGTCAGTCAACTTTTATTTTCTTATTTTAGAGAGAAACTTTCATTTGTTTTTAAGAAATACCACATGTGCGTATTGTATTTTAATACCACAAGATTCAATAATTAGTACCACAGAATATTACTTGAAAGGGTAAAAATTGGCATGACGGACCTTCGTTATGTTGGGCATGACGGATCCTAGCCCATGGGCTGATAGTGGGTAAGCCCAAGGCACAGCAGAAGTTTTGACTTGAAATACTTACTACACAAGCCTGAATCCTCGTAAAATCCCAAAGAAAATAGGAGTCCTAGTACAAAGAGGATTCCGAAATTTACGCACGCTAATGAAAATCTTCTCTACAAGGAAAAGTCTTGTCCATCACGTTTGAGATTCCTATAAGGAAAAGACTTCTACACCAAGGAAATGAGATCAACCCTCTACGACTATAAAAGCCCCAATACCCTCACAAATCGAGGTATGTACAATCAACCCCTCTCTAGCACTCTAGAGTTGTGAGAATAATTCTAACTTGACCTTCGGAGGGCATTCGGTCGGCACCACACCGGTGCTCTTTGTTAATTAGGTCACTTCCTTCTTCTTGCAGGTCGCTATTTCAAGCGTGCGGGGATCGTGTAAGCTCACTGGTGATTTTTACAGCATCATCATTACTCATCCCAAAAAGTAAAGCAATTAGGATTAGGATTCAAAAAGTAGTATATTTAAATTCTTCAAAGTTTTGGACTTTTAGAAATTCCAACTTACAAGAACTAAAATTCCTCTACGTGAAAATTTATGTAGTTTAAATATATCTAGAATTTGAACTTATTGTAGTTTAGACAAACTGTATGCAAAATATTTTTATTCTAAAAATAATATAATAAAAACCATTTATTAAAAAAAAAGTTTGACTAGTAATGATAATTTTAAATGATAAATATCTCATTCAGGTATAAAATAAGCATTTTATTCTCTAAATGTAAGTCTATATAATTAACTTTAAGAAAACAAGTTTCTAAAAAAAAAAAAAAAAACTTTAAGAAAACAAATTGGAAAATTGAATTTAAGCGTTATATAACTTATATTAGACGAGGATATACTAGGGAAATGTCTTTGGTTGATTTCTACGGATCCACGTGCCCTCTCAAAAGAACCTATTTGTGAGATCAAAATACATCCCTTGCAAATACTAGGTAAAATAAACACTTAATGAAACGCTTGTATAATATCAATTGTGCCGGCTTGTCTTTGCTGTACTAGGGATATTTAGAATGTTTTGACTGGTACAATGAGATTTTTTTTTTTTTTTTTTTTTTTTTTTTAATTTTGAAAATGGTTACAAAACCTGTTATTTAATCTAATATATTGGGTTAATATATTTAAGCTAATATTTTATATATGTGTGTAAAAATATATAAATAGCAGCAACTTTAAAAATGTACACCAGTATCAAATGATACCACATTATTTTACTCTGGTTAAACCAAAACGAACTTAGGTACAAAATTAACTCATTGGATTTAACAACACTGGCATATATATATATATATATATATATATATATAGTTTCTGATTAAAACTTTTATCTTCATGGTAAACTCCAATTAACATTAATATAATTCTCAAAATTATAGTAATAAACCTTTTTTTAAAAGAAAAATTAATTATTAATTTTTTAGAATCATAATTGACCTTAATATGCGCAGCTGTACACTGCCATGCGAGGCCAGGGAGGTAGCGTGGGACTTGCCTTAAAAGAAAAATAAATATTGGTAGCGTGCGGATCTCTTGTTAATTACAAACACATATAACAGGTTTGACTAAGCAATGGCAATTTGCAACTAATTTGATAATGATCTCCATTTTACAGCAAAAGTGATTAATATCACAGGTGACTAACTAATTGCAATTTTTTTTTTTTTTTTTGAGAGGCAACTAATTGCAATTTAGCTCATCGGATAATGATCTCCTTCAAACTTTAAAGCATTTTAAAATCATTCTAGGTTCAATAATTGGATTAATTAATCCCAATTTTTTTAAAAAAGAGATAATAATATCCAAATTATTTTTATAATATTTAATTAATCCCAATTGGTTCAATAATTGGAAAAATTGAACTGCTACATGATTAATCGTCAACAAATAAAGGTGTTTGGCATAATATAAAACCTAACCAATAGGGGTGTTCACGGTGTGATGAGATGTGGTGTGGTTTTGGGTTATTATTTTTTTTTTATACAAACATTAATCAGTTTTAGCTGTTGCTTTTTGTTTGTTATAATAATTATTATTACTAGTACGTAACCAGTGCAACTAGTGCTTATACACAGGAATGATAAATTATAATGGTACTATTGATATTAGTTTAGATTATTAAATATATAAGACATTAGTTCGACCAGGAAATTTGGAGGTATTAAAATGATTTTTCCATGTAATTTTAATGATATTAGTTACGCCAGGTTTCTCATTACATTGCTGCTGTCCATGAAATTCAACTAAATACAATACAAAATAAAAGAATAAATTGGTTCAATAATATCTCCTAAATTGAATGGGGATAGATGCATGGATCGTTTAGCTCAATTACAGTTTGATACGTTCAAGATTTTCATATACAAAATATGTAAATAGAAACAGTATAAAAAAATTAAAAAAAAATAAAAAAAAATAAAAACAAAATACACTCATTAGTTCAGGAAAAAAAAATCCAAAAAATTTAATTTGTATGAAAAGCTAACAAAGACAAAATCTAATTTTAATTCTAATCAATTTTTTTCTAAGCTTTGGTTATATATATATATATATAACCTAGGTTTATTTATATTAGTCTCCTCGTACTTAACACTCGACTAACTCACTTTGCACAGTTGACCCAAAAAAAAAAAAAAACTCATTTTGCATAAAAATTAAAAATTTTTAGATTAAATGGGACAAGTTATGCAAAATTAAACTTTAATTGAAATATAATTTTTACACTAAATTAACTCACATGGCACAAATATTTAAAATTTAGATTAGATGAGACACATAGCACAAAAGTAAATTCTAATTGAAGTCTAATTTGAAATTTAATTGGATTTTCTCTCAACTTTTCGTATTAATATATACATAGATTTCTAGAAGTTTGTTAAAATTTTTGGTTCAATATTAAAATTAAAGCGGATATATTTAGCATAAAAAATAAGTTTCAAATTTGTTTCTTTCATTCAAATGAATTCCATCTAAGATTCTCAAAAAAATCTTTCCATGAAGAAATTTTAATATTTTGTTATATATATATATATATATATATATGTATGGACAAAGTTTGGAGCCCAAGCTCGAACTATATGGAATCCTGGTCCAAAAGGCCCAATACAATGAATTTTGTAGAGTATGGGACAAAGAACTAGGTTTAGGTGAGTTGAATAACGGCTTGCATGGGGTTAAGAAACAATTAGACAAGAATAAAAGCTATTATGATCAAAAGACCTTCCATCCGAGGAGACTAGAATTTTACTTATAAACACAGATCACCACATTAGGGTTCTTTTACATGCTACAGTATTCTTTTCTTCTTCCCCCCCCCCATGGGGGCTTTTCTACATTATATAGGTCTTTCCTGATTATCTGGACCTTACACTTGTTGATCACCTGGATCCCCACTTAAGTACCCATCCCATTAGACACCCCTCCCAGTTCTTTGTGAGTTACGGCAGCCAAGACAACACTGTTCAGGGGTCTTCTCCACATTAATGTGGCCAGAAAAGTAGTTGCACTGCATTTAATATGGTGGTGGCAGCATTTCCTTAGATATTTTGAGTTTTCTTCCCTCTCACGTGTTCAAGGGACGTACTTCAACTATTTGAGTATGTACTTGGTCTACGTTTGTTGTGCCCGAGGAGGAGTTCCTCCTCGGACCTTCTTCCCTTTGTCTCCCACTGATGAGGCTTGCAACGTGGATCATTTAAGTCATGTATCTCTCCTCGGACTTGTTAGTGTCAACTGACAAGGCCGAAGGCCCAATACATTACTTTGGGCCCTAGCTCCCACAATAGCCCCTCAAAATTCCGGTCTTTCTCTTCCATCCAAGGAGAAAAGCGGGGTTTTGATTTTTTTTTAAGAGATAAGACTAATTAATGTTTGGTTCACACGTGTGGGAGTGGTTGCCTCTGACGCGTTGTAGATTACGAGGCGCTATTAATTGCTCTAGGCGGCTTTATGTTCCCTACATCCAATAGCAAAGTGCAAATCCAACGACTGGCATTCCTCCTAGTATTTTGAGCGGGAGCAATCCTTTCCATCTTCTCCTACTATATAAAGCCTTGAAGGAACCCCCTTTACCTTTCTTTTTTACGAACATCTAAGAACTTCAGAGAACTCCAGCGCCCAGTCTTCATAAAACGCACCAAATTCCTGAGTTTCCGTAGTCGTTTCCTAGAAGAAGCTTTTCTTTGAAAAGATCTCTGAAAGTTTCAGAGATTATTGTACAAACACCCGTAAGTTCTCATTCCTCTATATTACCCCATTCTCGTCTCGGCCTTCCTCCTCGGCCCTTTAGTTCATCTAGATGGGTAGATTCAAGCGTTTAGTAGATACACCAACCACTATGTAGACTTTTAGAGCTAGGTACCGTATCCCCTAGGGGGTGGTCTTAGAATATTGCTCTCCGGACCAGGTATTGATCGATAGAGAAGTGGGTGAAGTCATCATCCCCATGATCGCTTTTATAGAGGGAGGAATGACGCTTCCTATGCGTAGGGTTACCCGTGACTACTTGATTAACCATAGGTTGACACCCTACCAGTGCGCCCCCAACCTATTTAGGGTCTTGGGCTACATAGATGCCCTGAACGAGCAGATGGGCTTAGGTCTTACCTGGCACGATGTGGTTCACATGCACGAGTGCCACAAGCTCGCCAGCGCGGGGTACTACCTTAAGTCTCGGTCTGAGGTCGTTAGGCTAATATCCTGTCTTCCCAAGTCCAATAAGGGTATGAAGGATGACTACCTGATTGCCTCGGGGAAATGGAGCGACGGTCTTCATTGCCCAACTTGGGCAGGAGATCCAAGTGTGGTACCTTTTAGGATCAGTTCCCTGGGAAGGGGATTTAACCTTTTAGTTTTGTTCCTTTTGTTTGGAATTTCATTTTTTGATAGAAGATATCCTTTTAGCGATCTAACCATAATTCTCCTTTCGTCTGTTTTGCAGATAAAGCCCACGTTGCTCCTCGGCTCAGCCACATCAACATCCAAGCCCTTCACTACGTCCTGAGATCAGAGATTTTTGTCAGCGGGGATGGACAATTGCATGCCACTCACCTGATCTTGGGTTACGAGCCCCTGTCCCGCGTTTTTCTGGACGTCAGCAATTCTATAAGAGCTGGTAGTACGAGGTTATCTCGGATTGACGTATTGAAGCCGGGATTCTTGGCTCGAAGGGACCTTCCGCCGGTTACCTTGCCCATTCTTCGAATCCTCAACCAGTTGCACAGCTACCTCCACAAGACAATCCCGGAGCTGCAGCATTTGTTGAAGAGGAGACTGAGTCATCTCGTCTTTCACTAGAGGAGGAGATAGATGAGTTTTATTTTGAGGAGGATAACCCAAAAGCTCCCCTAATTGAACTCTTGGACGTCAAGGGCGAGCCGGATAGAAACTCCGCAATTTGCGTTCCTCCTCTTGTTATTGCCTGCCCGGATGATTCCTCCGACGAAGAGGTGGACAACATGGCCTTATACAAAGGAAACAAAAGTTTGCAGGAGCTTATGGCTACTCGGGGTAAAGGGCAAACCTCGAAGGTGCCCACTAAGTCCCAAACTCCCTCCAACCTTCCTCCTACTCCTCCACAGGTCCCCGCTGACCTCAGCCTGAAAGTCAATCCCGACTTCAAGAAGAAAAGGCCGGTTGAGTCCCTTGAGGAAGGTGAGGTGGGTCCTCGCCAGGGCACGTAGCAATAAAAAGTGACCCGAGAGCCTCGGGACAAAAGGGCTCCATTGGTGGAGAGCCGAGATGAGCTGGAAAGGGCTAAAGTGCGGGTGCCACCACGTACTTAGAGCCCTCGACTTGAGGTGGATGAGGCACCAATTCCCTATAACACCTCGGTCCGGGAATACAATAGGGGTCGAGTAGGGTACATCGCTGAAGCCCTAGAGCAGCCCATGCTCCTTCCTAGGGACATGGACGCTTATAGGCACTTTTCGCAGAATGAACTCTTCTTGTCTCTGAAGAGGGACTTTGCGATGGTAAGGCAATCTATCCTCTTACAGGTATAATTATTGAGTAGTACTATATTCTAACTCATGTCATTTTGTGATTTTTGGGCAGATTACTCAGCAGGTTTTTGTGGTCGAGGAGTGGTGTCGCGACACTCGCAAGATGGCCGACGCTGAAGCCATCTCTCGTGCCGAGGTAGAGAAGACACTAGGGGCCCTCAAGTAGGAGCAGTATGAACTGGTTGAGAAGTTCAAGGAGGTAGAGTTAGGCCGTAAGAGCCTGAGGCTAGCCTGTAAAATGCTGAGAAACAAGCTGAGGACCAACGTCAGCTGCTGCACGTGACTGAGATCAACTTTGCCACCGAGAAGCAAGCCGTTCTAGAACTCAAGGCCGCGTTACAACAAGCTAAGGAAGAGGTCCAGCTAGCCAAGGAAGCAGCCGAGGCCGAGCAGAGGGCTACTTATTAGCTTGGAGTGGAGGAGACGGAAGTAAGGCTTACCGAGGAATTGTCAGAAGTATGCAGGGACTACTACAGCATCACATGGGATAAGGCTCTCAATGCTGCGGGTGTCCCAGCAGATTCTGCTTGGAGGCTGCCCGAAAACGTCTTCTATCCTCCAGAGATCCGGGAGGTCCTTGCTGATGCCTCTGAAGCTTCTGAGCAACCTGCGACTATCCCTGTTGCCATTCCAATAGCCGAAATCACTAAGGACTCTAGCCAGGTCATCATCCAAAGTGAGGATGCTGAGGGTGAGAAGGGCAAAGGCAAGGACAAAGGGAAAAAACCCTTATCTAAATCCAAGGATCCCTCTAAGGAGACAATTACTAAGGCCGAAGGTCACGGGGTTGACCCAAAAGCCAAGGATGTTCCTCCTCCTCAGCCAGAGCAGAAAGAAGATCCCCCTGCTGAGGCTTAGCACCTAGGGTTTTTCTCTTTCTTCTTTTTGTATCATTTTGAAGAGGAGTTGTATTATATTTTTGTTTTCGAAGACTTCTCATTCAATAGTATTGTATTATCTCTGTTTCTTAATATAAATGCTCTTTCTCTCACTCTTTGTTCTTCTGCTTGATGCTAATTGGATTTTATTGCATTGTTCTGAGTCAATGTGACTATGCCTTTAGTTGAAGTTTACAACAACGTTTTACCAATATAACCAAGTGTTAAGAGTAGGACTGTACAATGAATTTTAGGCAGTGAAGGCTGCCATGTAGGACTTAGGTTCTGTTTAAAACCTGGATAGATGCCATAAGTTATTAATTTCCCCTATGTCTGTGGTTCAAAGAGCCATGCAGGACTTAGGTTCTGTTTAAAACTCGAATAGTAATGAGCCGAAAGACGCACGGTTATCATGAAATATAGTGTAGGCAAAACCACTTTTATTAATAATAATACCTTCTTAGGTTATTTACATTCCATGGGCGGGGTACAGCTCTCTCATCTAAATCTTCCAAATAATATGCACCTATTCCTGCTACTGAAGTGATGCGGTACGGGCCTTCCCAGTTGGGTCCCAACTTTCCTCAGGATGGGTTCTTGGCGTTACCCAAAATTGTTCTCAGCACTAGGTCTCCTGGCCCCAGTGGCCATAGTCTTACATTGACATCATACCCCTGCTTGAGCTTCTGGTGGTAATAGGCCAGTTGGATCATTGCTTTCTCTCTTTTCTCCTCGATTAGATCTAAACTTCTTTCTAGCAGTTCGTCGTTGTTGCTTGGGGTAAAAGTGCCTATTTTCAACGTTGGAAAGCTGTTCTCTAGGGGGAGTACAGCCTCGGCCCCGTAAGTCATAGAAAAAGGAGTCTCTCCCGTTGACCGTCGTGGCATAGTTCGATAGGTCCATAGGACGTGTGGCAGTTCTGCCACCCATCTTCCCTTTGCATCATCCAATCTCTTCTTCAACCCGTTAACTATGACCTTATTTATAGCTTCGGTTTACCCATTCCCTTGACGATAGGCTGGAGTAGAATATCGGTTCGTAATTCCCAGGTCGTAGTAGTATCTCCTAAAGGTCTTACTATCAAATTGAAGGTCATTGTCTGAGATGAGGGTATGAGGAATTCCGAAGCGTGTGACGATATTCCTCCAGATGAATGTCTTTGCATCCACGTCCCTGATGTTGGCCAGGGGCTCAGCTTCGACCCATTTAGTGAAGTAGTCTGTGCCGACCATCAAGTATCTCTTGTTTCCTGCCGCTTTTGGGAAAGGGCCCACAATATCCAGACCCCATTGAGCGAACGGCCAAGGACTTGAGAGGGGATTAAGGACCCCTCCCGGTTGGTGGATATTTGGGGCAAACCTCTGGCATTGGTCGCACTTCTTGACATATTCTTGGGCCTCTTTCTGCATGCTAGACCACCAATACCCTTGAGTGAGGGCTCTGTGTGCCAGCGATCTTCCTCCTATGTGACTCCCGCAAATTCCCTCATGCAATTCTTCGAGTAACAACTCTGATGCTTCGGGATGCATGCATAATAAATATGGCCCAAAATAGGAGCGCTTGTACAGCTTGTGATCCTCTAATAGCCAGAACCAAGGAGCTTTTCTTCGTACTTTCTCGGCTTCCGATTTCTCTTCAGGCAGTACATCATCCTTGAGAAAACTCACTATGGGGTCCATCCAGCTCGGACTCACTCTAACTTGATGGATTCGAAACGTGTCCTTTTTTATTACATCTGCCTTGTACAAATCCTCGATGAGGATGATTTGAGGTAAGCCATGCTCTGAAGACGTGGCAAGAGTAGCTAATGAATCTGCATGTGTGTTCTTGTTTCTAGAGACGTGCGTCAAGTTGAAGAATTCAAAGTCCGACTACAAGCGCTTAACCTTACCAACGTACTCCTGTATTCTAGTATCCCTAGCTTCCAATTCGCCCCTCACCTGGCCTACAACCAGTCTGGAATCTGAGAACACTTCTAATACCTTTCCCCTCATTTTCTGCACCATGGTCATTCCTTGCAATAAAGTTTTATACTCAGCTTCGTTGTTTGTAGCCGAGAACCCTAGTCTCAATGACTTTTCTATAGTAATCTTCTTAGGGGATATTAGAACCAGCCCTACCCCAGATCCCCTTTGATTTGTTGCACCATCAACATACACTTTCCACCGTGAAGCTCCTTGTGCAGAGATTGTGCCAACCGATTTTCCTTCCATGTTTTCCTCCTCTGTTACTGCTTCTATTGGGGGTTCAGCAAATTCGGCTATTAAATCGGCGAGAACTTGGCCCTTGACGGAGGTCCAAGGCATGTATTTAATATCGAAAGCCCCTAGGAGCGTGCTCTACATGGCAATTCTTCATGTGTAATCGGTGCTCCGGAGTACCGACCTGAGGAACAACGACTATATGGGCCTAGAAGTAGTGGGGGAGTTTCCGTATAGCATGCACTACTGCCAGAATTTCCTTCTCCAATGGTAAGTAACACACCTCAGCCTCATGTAACGATTTACTTATATAGTAAACTGGCCGTTGTACGCTGTCGTCAACCCGTATTAATACCAAGCTTACAGCGTGAGGGGCCACTACGATGTAGGCGAATAGAACTTCGTCAGCCTCAGGGCTAGACATGATGGGTGGCCGTGACAAGTACTCTTTAAGTTGCTGGAAGGCTAAGGCACAGTCCTCGGACCACACAAATCCTTTCCACTTGTTTATCAGGAGGTAGAAAGGACGGCACCAGTCTGCAGATCGGGAAATAAATTGATTCAATGCCGCGATCATTCCAGTGAGTTTCTGGACTTCTTTTGGGTTCCGAGGAGCTTGTAAATTATGAATTGCTTTGATTTGATCTAGGCTCACCTCAATTCCCCTGTGTGTTACCATATAGCCCAAAAATTTGCCGGACCCGACACTGAATGAGCACTTAGAGGCATTGAGACGCAGTTTGTGTTTTCTTAAGATGCTAAAGATGACTTTGAGATCTTTCACATGCTCGGATACCACTTTACTTTTTACTACCATGTCGTCTATGTAGACTTCAATACTCTTGCCTAACTGCAGTTCAAACATTCTGGTCATCATCTTTTGGTAGGTAGACCCTGCATTCTTTAAATCGAAAGGCATCACTTTGTAGTGGTAGTTTCCAATAGGAGTCATGAATGCTATTTTTTCTTGATCTCCCGAGGCTAGTGGTATTTGATGATAACCTTGGAAGGCATCCAAGAAGCTCATTCGAGGGTGGCCTACAGTTGCGTCTACCAACCGGTCTATCCAAGGCATTGGGAACGGGTCTTTTAGGCACGCCTTGTTCAAGTCTGTGAAATCTACGCAGACTCACCACTTCCCACTCTTCTTTTTTACCACCACTGTATTCGCCAACCACTCGGGGTAAAAGACTTCTTTGATAGCTCCTGCCTTTTTTAGCTTTGTTACCTCGTCCTTAAATGCGTCGGCATGCTCTTTTGACGGGCATCGGGGTGGTTGCTTTTTGGGAATAGAGGATGGGTTAATGTTTAGGTAGTGGCAAATGAGGTTCGGATCAACCCCTAGGGCATCGTAGGCATCCCATGCAAACACGTCAACATTTTCTCTCAGAAACCCAATCAATTTTTTCTTCTCTCGGAGGGGTAGTTCCGAGCCAACTTGAAAGAATTTCTCTGGGTCGTTGTCAACAGTAACCTTTTCTAGACTTTCGCATTTTACCTCCGAGGCTGGCTCATCAGCGGGTACTGCCGAAGTGGCTGATTGCTATAAGTCATTTCTTATAGAGGCCGAGGATTTCGTATTTGGTTGGCGTGAGATGGCAGCCACCATGCATTGTCTAGCCATGGTTTGATTTCCTATGATATCCTCTACTCGGTCCTCTGACGGGTATTTCACCTTTTGGTGAAATGTAGAAGAAACAGCTCCTAGGGCGTGGAGCCAAGGTCTGGCCACTATGGCTGTGTATGGTGAGTAGGCATCGACCACAATGAAATCCACCTCCACCACGTCTGAACCGGTTTGTATGGGCAGTCTGATCTGTCCCCTTGGTGTAACAGTCTTCCCTTCGAAACTTACCAAAGGGGAATCATATGCAGTTAGGTCCTCGGGTTTTAGGTTCAGCCCCTTGTACAGATCAAGGTACATTACTTCCACAGCACTGCCCTGGTCTACCAGTACTCTCTTCACGTCGAACCCTCCAATCCTAAGTGTAACTACCAAAGCATCGTCATGGGGTTGGATAGTTCTGATCTTATCCTTGTCCGAGAATCCCAGCACAGGTGAGGCTCCCTTTTTAGACCTTTTGGATTCCCGATCATTGTCCTCGGTGGAGAGCCGAGCCATAGACATTAGCCTAGAGGGAAAAGAGCCGGTTCTTCCCGGAGTGGCAAGGATGACATTTATTGTACCCATTGGAGGTCTTAAAGATATGTCTCTCCGGGGTTCTCGATTTGCTTGATCCTGTTGACCATTGGAAGGATGTAAAAGGTGCCACAATTTTCCTTCTCGGACCAACTGATCCAAGTGGTTCTATAGGTTCCTACAGTCTTTGGTGGTATGTCCGTGGTCTTGGTGGTACTGACAATACAGACTCTGGTTGCGTTTTGAGGAGTCTCCAACCATTTTATTCGGCCACTTGAAGAATGGCTCATTCTTGACTTTCTCCAAAACCTGTTATACCGGTTCTCTGAATACGGTGTTAACCGGTTGTGTGTTGGTTGATCCAGATTGCCCTGCAAAATCTCTTCTCGGATGGTTGTTGTTGTATCGTTCAGACCTGAAATCATTCCTCTTGTGAGGGATGATCTTCTCCTTTCCTTTCCTTTGTAGTTGGTCCTCTTCCACCCTTTTGTATTTGTCAATTCGGTCCATAAGTTGATGAACGCTGATAACAGGTTTACCAGTTAAGGATTTCCTTAAACAATGCTCGGTGGGGAGACCGCTTTTAAACGTGCTGATGGTGACGTCATCGTAGTTACCATCCATCTCGTTGTACATTTCCCAATATCTGTCCGAGTATGCTTTTAAAGTTTCCCCTTCGCGCATGGATAATAACAACAATGAACTCAGAGGCCGAGGAACCCTACTGTTCGTAATGAAACGAGAGCCAAAGGCTTGGGTGAGCTGCTTGTAGGAATCTATGGAGTTTGTTTTCAAGTTATTGAACCACCTCATCGTCACGGGTCCTAGACTGGACGGGAAAACTTTGCACATCAAAGCCTTGTTTCGAGAATGGATGGTCATTCTTTGATTGAACTGGCTTATATGTTCCACAGGATCTGTTCAGCCATTATAAATGGTGAACGTAGGTTGGTGGAAACGCCGAGGTAGTCTAACCCCTTCTATCTTATGCGTGAAGGGTGACTTAGAGATCTAATCTAGAGCTTTATTCATGGCATCATTACCCAGGCCCTTACCAGATGGGCTCTTATGTCTCCGTTCATGACACTGCTCTTTTTCATAGGAGAAGGTTTCGCTTAGGGGAGTCTTGATCTCTGCCTGTAACTGACGTCCTCCTCCTTATTAGAGGATATGTTGGAGCTAGAAGGGGATCGCCTTTGCTGTGCATGACGCAATCTCTTTTTCAAGTCGTCTATCTCTCGCTGCTTGGCCTGACGGTTGTTTTGTCTTTGGGATATGTGACTACCTACTTGGGAACGGCTTTAGCTCGTCTGAGTAGTATGCACACTTCCCTCTCGATTCCTTTCATCGCCCCGATTTTGCTCAGGGTCAGGAGGATTACTTTGCCGCTGAGGCCCAATGGGTTCTGTCCGCTGGGGATCAATTTGGCGTGGGTTTTCTTGGTGTAGACCTGACCCTACCATGTTTAACCGTTGCACTCACCAACACTCAAGTTCTTTCCCACAAACGGCGCCAATTGTATGGACAAATTTTGGAGCCCAAGCCCGAACTATATGAAATCCTGGTCCAAAAAGCCCAATACAATGAATTTTGTTGAGTATAGGACAAAGAACTAGGTTTAGGTGAGTTGAACAACGGCTTGCATGGGGTTAAGAAACAATTAAAGAAGAATAAAAGCTATTATGATCAAAAGACCTTCCATCCGAAGGGACTAGAATTTTACTTATAAACACAGATCACCACATTAGGGTTCTTGTACATGCTACAGTATTCTTTTCTTCATTTTCCGCCCCCTCCCCCTCATAGGGGCTTTTCTACATTATATAGGTCCTTCCTGATCATCTGGACCTTACACTTGTTGATCACTTGGATCCCCACTTAAGTACCTATCCCATCAGACACCCCTCCCAGCTCTTTGTGAGTTACGGCAGCCAAGGCAGCACTGTTCAGGGGTCTTCTCTACATTAATGCGGCCAGAAAAGTAGCTGCAATGCATTTAATGTGGTGGTGGTGGCAGTTTTTCCTTAGATATTTTGAGTTTTCTTTCCTCTCACGTGTTCAGGGGGCGTACTTCAACTGCTTAAATATATACTTGGTCTACGTTTGTTGTGCCCGAGGAGGAGTTCCTCCTCAGACCTTCTTCCCTTTGTCTCCCACTGATGAGGCTTGCAACGTGGATCATTTAAGTCGTGTATCTCTTTTCGGACTTGTTAGTGTCCTCGGACAAGGCCCAAGACCCAAGACCCAATACATTACTTTAGGCCCTAGCCCCCACAATATATATTCCCATTGCACCAAAACTAATTTTAAATGTGTATTCTTATTAAAAAAAAATTTTCCCTTCAAATTTAATTTCAAAAAAGATATTTTCCTTTTCTCTTTCAATTTTTTTCAATTCAATTCTCTAATTTCTAAATTTATTCAATCTAGTCCTTTTTTTTAGTGTCCTTAGATAGGTTTGGTTAAATGCCCCAAAAAAGACGTTCTAGCTTTTGGTTTACATTAAAAAAAAAAATCCAATTTAATAATTAATTGAACTCTTTTTTTTTTTAAACCTTGAATTTTTTTGTGAAATTAAAACAACACAAAAATCCTGGTACAATTTCCCGAGATGCTCTTTCATGGAGGCCGAGCTAGGAAGCAATCCCTCATTCGTGTGGCGTAGCTTACTGGCAACAAGAGAGATTATTCGGGCTGGGTCAAAGTGGAGAGTGAGGGACGGTAGGACTTGATTTTATTGGAGAACAGATTCCTTCTATGTGGGTAAATGAGCTTATTGATAAGTCGACTAAACAGTGGGATCGTGGAAAAGTTTTTTCACTGTTTACTCATAGGACCTGTGTGGTGATACTAGCCATTCCTTTGAAAAATACCTACTCTCGGGACCAGTGGGTATGGAAGGAGAATCGGTCACAAAGTTTCTCAGTAAAATCTGCATACCAGGTTGCAGTTCGCTTGCGGTAGCCGAGGAACACGTAACATTCTTCTGCTAGAGGAGATCAGTCACTATGGAGGAAATTATGGGCCCTTAATGTGCCACCAAATTAAGTGTGTAACTTTGTTTGGAGAGCTTACTCCAATATCCTACCTACCAAAGATAATTTGAGCAAAAAGAAACCGTAACAAGTACGTATTATTTTGAGAGAGTTTAGTTCCAGCCGAAAAGAATAGTTGAGGGTGCAAATGGCTTTCTAGAGGAACCCCAAAGGCTCATGTTGGCCCAGTAGAAATCCGGAATGTTTCATGGGGCTCTCCTTTTGTTTATGTTTGTTTTTCCTTCTGCATAGGCTTTGTGTTCCTAGGGACCTCTTTCTCTCCTAGCTTCCTGGGGAGTTTTTGTATACGTTTTTCAGTTTGTTATCTATAAAATTTTCAATCTTTTCCTTTAAAAAAAAAAAAAAAAAAGCTATTTTCATCCCAAATTTTTTTATTTGTTATTTTAGTCACTAAATTTCAACATTGTTGTCAAATTGACCATTTCTTTCCATTATTGTCTACAAAATTGCTGTTAAGTCTAGTAAAACCATGACGTATCACATATGTGAATAGTATTAACTTTAGAAATGACAATGGACAAGAGGAACAACTTGATAGAAATGTTAAAGTTTAAGGCCTAAAATGACAAAATAAGAAATGTAATAGCTGAAAATAAAATTTTTCCCAAACTTTCAAGGTAAAAATTCAATTTTATCCTATTTTAATTTCAACTTTTCATCTTTTGACCTAATGTATCGTACAAGAATCTCCTAATAAATACGTGAAATCATAATAGAAGACTTGTTTTTTTAATAATTCAATAATTATAATAAGGAGATGGCAGTTTTGAATTATAGATGTCTTCGTTTGAAGCATCAAGACGTACTAATTGAATTACAAGTCTCTAGGCACAATAAGGAAGTATTAGACGCATGAAAATATCTATCTTCTATTTATTTTTTTCCTAGGTAGAACTTAGGTACAGTTTTTTAAAAGTTGTATTTTTATTTTTTGATAATTCGATAATTGGGGAAGAGGAATTCAAATCTTGGAATGTATATGTCTCCATAGAAAACACCAAGAGATTCCAACCGGTTGAGATATAATGTTCTTGGCAAGAGTTGTACTTTAAATTTTTGTAATTGAATGAAACCATATTTTGACTAATGCTGAAAAAATAATACCATTATCTTTTCCCAAGATAATTAAATTGACCATGTGTTTCATTGATCATTATAACTACTTTATTAAAAGCCTTGTAAGATACTTCTTGGTGTTTCTAATAAAGATGTTCACGATTTAAATTTATCCTCTCACAACTATAAAATTATAACAAAAGGAACAAGTCTTACCACATTATTAAATAGAGCATTAATATCACTATGCATCCTTAATGTGATGGTTGCTCTACAAGTACAAAGTTTTTATGGGATGTGAGAGGAAGGCGGGGGGGGGGGGACAAGGGTCAGGGTTCAAATTTTCAGAAGAGAGTTTTACACATATATATACTTAGATTATGCTAGAATATATTTTCTATTTTAATTGTATGAAAAAATAAATAAATGGAGCATTAATTGAATAATTGTTAATGTCAAAATACGTTTTAAATGTGGGATACTATTTTGACTTCAAACAGAAGAGTAGGAATTTATTTTGAGGACATTAATGTTGTATTTCAAAACTCTACTTGCATAATGCATCTATATAATCCATTACGATTAAAGGACAAGGTTTGGCAAGAAACTTGATTATTACCAATGGCTACAAGCTTACAACTCTTACTAAAAAAATTAGCATAGTTAGATTTTTTGTAATTGAATATTCTTAACATGCATATCAAATTTCTTGTCCGTAAGATTTTATTTACTATTTCATTTATAAACTTCTTTTTTTGTACATAATTTTAGACTAAAAAAGTTGAAATTTAAATATTTAATTGATGAAATAGTTATTGATTTTTGATCTTTTGAAAACTTTGCAAACATGAAGGATATAAGAAAAAATTTCTATCTAATAGGTAATTTGTCAAAATTCATATTCAAGATAAAGACATTGTATTTAGTACTATGTAGAAACTTTTATTAAAAAATAATTAGAGTGAATGATATTGCATTCGATTCTTTTTTCTAAAAAAAGAATGATATTGCATTTGTAGAATGCATTTTTTTTTTTTTTTTACTGATAATAAAGAAAAATAGATGGGTTGTCTTTAATAAATTTATTTCAATTAAATCATTAAATTTTATGTTTGTTGTCAACAGCAAAAAAAAAAGTTAAAATCAAGTAGTTCTCTTCACATTATACATACTACGACTAGGTGGTAAAAGTAATTGCCAAAACTTTGGTCGATATCAATGTAGATCTATTATTTTAGGAGAAATGCTAAGTTTTCGCTATTTTTACAATACTTTTACAACAAATCCTAAGTAGTAGGTTATTACGGGTTGTTATTAGCAGGGTTAAAATGTAATTTTAGTAGTAGGTTCAAATTAGAATTAATACCAATTAACTATAATTTGTTGTGAAAATATTGTGGACGTAGTACTTCTCATTATTTCGGTGAATCATTTGGTTATTTAAGGGTCCGTTTGGGATCCACTTATTTTGTTGAAAATATTGTGGACGTAGTACTTCTCATTATAGATAAAGGTAAAAGTTAGCTAAAATAGTACAGTGGGCCAAACATACACTTAGTGTGCGTTTGGCTACAGATTAAAAAGCCAGCTTATTTTATTATTCAGCTTATTTTTATTACTATTCATGGGTCTCACTGCACTTTTTGATACTATTCATGGGTCCCACTGTACTATTTCAGTTAACTTTTACCTTTATCTACAGTATTTTCAGCAAAAAGTTTTCAGTTTCAGCAGAGTAAGCAGATCCCAAACAAACCCTTAATCTGTCATTAAACTATGATAACTTTAAAAGATTATTTTATCGTATTAAAAAATTAACAATATTTTATTCTATTTTTGGTAAAACCAATTTACACTTTTGATTTCGGTGAATTGTCATCAAAGTATATTTTTTAATATTAAAATGATATTTTATTTAATATTATAGTATTAAAAAAATATTGTTTAATATTTGATGGAGTATATATATGGAAGGAAAGTTTAATGTTTAGAAGAAAAATTAATAATAAATTACTAAAATAATTGATGAGGGTATTTTTGGCAAAGAAGTTGAGGCCCATGAACAAATAAAGTCTATGAAGGCTAACGGTACCCACAGAACCGTCGGCCTCTTAGAAGCCGATGGAGTCCTCAAATGACAGTAATGCGGACGATGCAGCCATAAAGCTAACGGGCGCGTCTCCCCCACAAATTAACGGAGGATCCCTGAGCTACGAAGAGTCTTAAGCTGATGGAGAGGAAAGCCGATGGGTCCTACGTGGCTTTACTTGGTCCACATGCATACTCATGTATGGAAACACCTTGCATATCACCCACAGAGACCCCTATAGCATGATTTTTCCTTCCCAAAAGGGAGAGTATCCCTAAGATCTCGAGAAGCATCAACTCCACCTTCTCCCCATGAGGAAAAACCCCCTATTCTTGGGATCTAAGGATCTCCTCCACCACTATATAAGTGATAGTTTTCCTTCTTTCTCAGGTACACAGAAAATCCCTAACTCTCTCACTATAGAGTTTTTAGAGATTTCTCATTCACTAACTTAACTTTCGGAAAGTCTTTGGCCGGTATCATGCCAATGTCTTCTGTTTGGTTCTTGTGTTCTTGTTCTGCAAGTACCCACTAGCGTGATTTGAAACCAACAACTCATTGACGATTTTTGTGCATCATTAATAATAAAAATGAAACTTAAGGAATAAAAGGGACAACTCTTCAAACTTGAATCTAGAAGGTGTTGTTTGTAGTCCAGCAAAAAGAAAATGTATATCGAAATTCAAGAGATTGCTCATATAAACAATCTACCAAGTTTCAATTATAATAGTTCACAAAAAATTGTTCCCTACCAGATGCAATAGACACCGATAAAACCATCGATTAACATGGTTTTGCCAAATCCTAGTCATGAACAATATTATGTGGTCATCTCCACATGCACGTAGTGGTGCCTCAGCTCAACCATAGCTTTATGGATTTAACATAATTATACAATATCATCAAAATCTTATGTACCAATATAACCATCCGTCAATACATATATGAATTTGCCTACAAACGTACATCTAATCCTTCATTTGATATTTGTGAACTTGTAGCATTAAATTTTATGAACTTGTAGACAATCTATTTTACATTATTAAATTTGGACCACCAGAATCAAAGATCAAGTTGGAACGGATTTGGACTTACACTCATGTGAGTCCTGCAGGCCATCGACCGTCGGATTGTAGAATAGATGGGTTAGGCCCTTGGGCTTTGGTCATTTCTTATTCTTTCTTATTAAAATACTTTATCCTGGTAAAAAAGAAAAAAGTAGTTTATTTATTTATTTTTTTCTCTAACCTATACTACAAAGGGAAGCCTGGTAAACAATAATCAACACATAACTAGAAAAAGGTTGTTTCTTTCAGAGTGTGTTATACAATTGAGTTTTTATAGACCAAGGCAAAAAGTTGGTAAGTATTCTATGTGGCAATAACCTATTCTATGTGTCTCGATGTGGGAGGAACTGCTACTACTACGTACATGAGATGTTCTATACTGCGATTCAAAGGCTCAGGCGCTCAGCCTGGAAGAACGATATAATTATTTTTGAAATTGTGATGCCAAGAGAGTCCTAGTCGATGGTTGTCTTTGCCATTGCTTGAAAGGTCCCAGGCAAAATAGTACAAAGCGATATTAAATCTGTAAAATTGTGAGCCAAGTGTTATGCATAATAAAGACTACTAGTAACTTGAACATTAAACGATTACAATACACACATACTTTTTGCATCAGATCAACAGTGTGATCAAGATGCCCTTTATTGGAGCACATTACATAATTAAACTTTATCACTGATAACAAACGTAGACACGAACACAAACACAATTAATTTTATTAGAAATTGTACTGGCAGAGAAATAAAGGGTACGTAGCAATCTAGTGCAACAATAATTATCTTATGTATCAATATTTCATTGGAAATGAGGATGACTGTTGTGATGCAAAACTATTGGAAGTGATATGACTCTGCCCTGGCAGCAGGCACCTCAGGATACACAGGCTTCATAGGCACCTGAGGATTCATATGATCGATATAGGATCCTTTGAGCTGTGCCTTGGTACCATGATGATTGTGGCAGAATTTTAAGTTGAAACCATGTTGATTGTGATCGCAGCATTTAAACCTGAAAGATGTCTCCATGATCTTGGAACAGTCAGGACATTTTCTATAATCTGGGATCAATCCATCACTTTTTGGGATGTCAATGACGCGGCAAGGAAAACCGTCTTTAAAAAGTTGTTCATTATAGTGTTCCTCGAGACATACTTCGAAATCAGATACACTATCATTCAAACATTGCCTCCATTCATCAAAGTTCTTCAAGACTGTCAGAACTGTTGTACCATAACCACTGAACACCAATCTAGCCCCTTTGCACAGCACAACCCATCCTTTCTCATTCTTGTAAGAAAGCAACTTTTGGATTTCCTTTGTCATTGGGTCCAATTCGGTAACCATTTGAGACTTGTATAAGAAAAAGTTGTCAATGAGCTTCCAAAAATGCCCTAGACTGCCACTGTCCTTTCCCACATTAAACAATGAAATTCTTGCACCCTTTACTGCATCATTAGCAAAGCCTGTTGCTTCCTTACTAAATTCTTTGACCCATGTAGAATCCTTGCCTCCATAAAAGAAAATGTGCTTCCCCTCGTCGATCTGATTGAAAAAGAGCAAAAAATTTATTTAAATTGGAACAATAAAATTTGCTTCAACCTACTTGCATGAATACATCTATGTCTTTGTAGTTATTGGCCTAGAGGCTTATAGCTTAACTAGTTGACATCTTTGTATTTTTAATAGCGATATTAAAAATTTAAATTCCTAGCTTCTTCTCCATTATAATTATCAAATTATCAAAAAAAAAAAATTTATGATTATTGATTCTCCCACTCTCGTTAATATACACATAACTTATTTTTTATGTTCAAAATGTGGACATCAATAAAATTATGAACATTTTGTGTATAACTTATATAACAAGAGTGAAACTGAATATATATATATATATATATATATGTGTGAGAGAGAGAGAGAGTTGTTGAATTTTTTTTTGTTTAAAATAGAAAAATAGGAGGGGATAATTAGAGTGGCTTCTCTGCTTAAATGTTATTATAGTAGCATCCTTACCCTTAAGTCTGGGCTTGCAAACAGGAGAACCAGTGAACCATAATAGTTATCCTAACTCTACAAAGGCACTAGTTGGCACTATTGAATTGTTTGACTTCTTAGTTTACTAGCAAGCTTTATATTGTTACATCAACTTTTTGGAAAATCACATTATTCTTTATATTATCATTATAATTTTATTTATAATTCTGATTTTAAAACCCAAAGAACCCATTATTTTACTAGAATAAGATATCTTTAACAGTAGAGTAAGTTTGGTCTTTTATAAATGAATTACAATTTATTCAATTGTATCTTAACTGATTAACATCTCTTTATATTTCTAATGGAGATATTTAAGGTTTAAATTCCTAACTTCTTCCTTACTGTAACTATCAAATTATTAAAAAAAAAAAAAATTATTATTATTATAGATTCTCCCACTCTTGTTAATATACATATAACTCATTTTACGTTTTAAATGTGGACAACGCTAAAAAATTATAAACATGGTGTGTATTAATTATATAACAAGAATGAAATTGAATATATATGAGAGAGAGAGAGAGAGAGAGAGAGAGAGAGAGAGAGAGAGAGAGAGAGAGAGAGAGAGAGTTGTTGACTTTTTTTGTTATAATAGAAAAATAGGTGGGGACAATTAGAGTGGCATCTTTGCTTAAATGTTACCATAGTAGTATAATTCTCCTTAAGTTCAGGCCTGCAGGAGGACCAGTGAACCATGACTGTTATCCTAACTCCACAAGGGCACTAGTTGGCACTATTGAAGACTTCTTAGTTTACTAGCAAGCTTTATATAGTTACATCAACTTTTTGGAAGCTCACATTATTCTTTATATTATCATTTTAATTTTATTTATAATTCTGATTTTGATATTTTTTTACATGATCGTTAAAATCCAAAGAACCCATTATTTTACTAGAATAAGATATCTTTAACAGTAGAGTAAGTTTGTATGTTTAGGCATTTAGATTGTGAAAAGAAATTTACCCAAGTTGGTATGTCAGGACTGAATTCAAGCATTAAGGATCCAAACCAATCTTCACTTTTGCGCAGTTCTTCATCTTTCCAATGAGTGAAAGGGAAAGCCCTTGGTCCCCATATCTTAATCATGGGGGCCGCATTATGGTGTTCCACGGTCCCTTGTGGGTTCAGCACCACAATGATAGGCTCATTCTTAAAGTGCCACTGCTCCCTAACGTACTTGATACCTGATATAGAAGAAAAGTTTTGGACTACGAACCACGACATCTGAGACCGCAGCAACTCAAACTTCTTTTGCATGTCATTGGTCCACTGATCCACAATTGGTATCCAAACAACCTCATACTTGTCCTTGTATTTGCTTGGTATGTTTTCATAAATGGGGGTGCGAATTGATACATATTCTGAGATTTTGTCAACGTCCAAGTCCGTAAAGAACAACAACACATTCTTTGTTTTCACCGCTTCGAGGATCTGTATTAGCAATACAAATATAAAAATTAAAAGTAAATTTTGATAAAACTACCATTAGATTCTTCTTAATTAAACCTTACATGCATACAAAATTTCAAATATTTAACATTGAACATTGAAAATTTTAAAATTTTTTGTTTTTAAAAATTATTCATGAAATATGGGTGTTTGGATTAAAGAGTAAATAACATTTGATTGACACAAAATTTGACATTTATGTTAATAACATAGATATCATATAATCTAGCAGTAGTATTTTCAAAATTAAAATTCAATAAAAAGGTATAAATGATTTAATATTACTTAGAGTTTTGTATCTAAAAAAAAGTATTGCTTAAAATTACACAAAATATGACTTAATCTTTTACCCAATATATACATTATGTGTGTGTGCGGGGGTGTGTTTGTTATTTAAAAAATTGGGATTAAAATTAGGCCTCTTCCAGGCTACTCTTTTTATATCTGTTTGGACTTTGGATATCTCTTATCAAGCTTGAGTAAGGTTGGGGCTAGACTAATTAAACCGGTACTATTGTCATAGCTCTAGACTAGATTGGCCCAACCTTAATTTTACGATATTCAATTATAGTAATTCATATTTTTCTTTATTTCAAGCCAACTACATAGTATCTATTTGTTTCTAAAAGCAAAAGATAGTATCTACTGTAGAACTAACCAATTCGTTGGGAAAAACTTTGACTCGTTGCCGGTTGTCGCTGGCAAAAATTAGCGCCTTCAAGACCTCGGCAATGTCAAGCGGCTCTTTTAAGAATCTTATGAGCTTCCAATATGCCTCTATTTTCTCTGCATTGAACAAAAATCTTTGGTCAGGATTGGAAATATAGTATGTGCAACATATCATGGTAGCACTTGCTGGGAAAATAATGTAATGATGGAGGTTGCGCAACCGCACGCTTAATTTCTTGTTAGTAAGATCAGCCTGAGTGACTAACCTATTTCTTCATTGCAAAGTTGTATCTGCAATTTTAGTTTGCCATGGATGTCATTAATTTTCTCAGAAAACCGCGAAAGTTCATGTGTCTTGCTCCTGAAATTGTGAAACCATGGTTATTTGCATTAGATTTGTTAAATTCAAAGTTAAGTGATTAAATTCACAATTTTCAAACGATTCAAATTCTTTCACACAAGTGATAAATTTATTATTAGAGCAGCAGGTGGTGAACCCTATTGTATCAAACTTTAATTATATAATTTTTTTTTAGAATATTAAGTATTTTAACACACACACATGGTAATACAATAATCATACTAAACTAAATTTAGCATATACTTCACGTTTCTAGGGTAAGGACTTACTCATCTTTAATGAGACAACACATCCGGGTCGTGCAAACTACAACAGTTATGATAGCCCAAAAAACATATATCGAGATATTGTTCGTGGCTATTGAGAGTGCTGGTAGATCATTTGGATTATATTTAACAGATCGTTCCTCCAACGTAACAATGCAATCAATGACATTCAATGTGTCCTTGATCAGTTTGTTAAGTTCAACAATCGCACCCTCTTGTTTATGATCAATGCTTGGCTGCGTTAGGAGAGTAGGTATCCCTTTTAAGATCCCTAATGACTTGGTGAGTTGGTCTGATGAGTGAAACTGATCAAGGTGTTTGCAGAAGTCTCCATAGTCCAAAGCAAAGGCCGCAAGTGTCAATACTGCCTTCGCATGCCATGAATAATCTTTGAGTTTTTCTAGTATTGACTTTGTTGTTTTGTAAGCAGTTTCTACACCCGGATCCTTGCATGCCATCTGACATTACATATTTTCCATTATGAAAAATGCCTATGTAATTGTGTATGTAGCAACATGATCACATTGATATTAGCATTTATTTATTTACTCGGTACTTGAAATGGTACATATGCTTTTGTATATAAACTAATGTGCGTATTTAAAGTGAAATATTATTGCTATTCTTTGTAATTGCTATTCATTGTAATTGGAAAAATAATAGAGGTACTACCAATTTGTTGTATAAAAGGCTTACAAAGTAACCTCGACATATGTGATAAGTGTCAAATCTTCAGCTGATAAATAAAATTCTTAATTTTTTTTAATACCCTAACATTGCTCTTATAATGATATTATTTATACTATTAAATAATTTTAATGGTTAAGGACAAAATTTTATACTATAATTATTTATTGGCATTGAGTCAGTTGGAACGCTAAAAGCAATTACAACTATGATTTGGTATCCAGGACATGTGTTACTTTGGAAGCCATCACATGTATGTCTTGGCAAAAAAAAAAAAAATGGCACGAGAAAGACACTTGTCCATTATATAGGAAAATTTGAGACAAAAAAAAAAAAAAAAAAGTAGGTTTGAATCATTTGTCAAGGATAAAACAACTAGAAGACACTTGGCATTACATGGAAGAGGTTCTAGTTAGTTGAAACAAATACCAACACCCCCGCCCAAATTCCGCCCTTGCTTTTAAGGGTAGTTTTGGATTGGAAATAATTACCATTCATACCTTTAGAAAAGGCTTTGGCACCATGAGGAAGAACGCACAATAATGCGTATCTTAGAGAACAAGGAGAACTTAAAGGAAACATGCCTTCTAGCTCAAGATGTATGGTAGTTCTTCTATAAGGATTAGTTTAAGAGAAATCTTCTTAATTACGGCTAATTTAGTGATCTTCAACAATTGTATTTGAGTAATTTTCAATTAGTTCCAAGTATTCTTTTATCAAGATTGTGCTCTTTGATTTAGTGTTGTAGCAGATTTCAATCCAAATTACTTTATGTATGCTATTACTTTCATGTTTATTGGAATCTTTTGATCACTAAAGAGTCCTCCTAATTGGGGCATTTTACCAAACTCATGCAAAGTTAGATGCTTTCAAAAATAAATACATCATATAATTTATTTTTGTCTAATGTATACCTCGTAGGAAAGTTCTTTGAGTGTACATAATGGTGGAATGAAGCTTGTTGCGATGGCCCTTTCACCCTTGATCTCCATGTGTGGCTGTTTAGTACCCTAGAGTATGACCAAAATAACCATCAGTGAGATAACTTGAATAATATATATGGAGTGGATAGTGTTTTGATATAAAAAACATTTATTGTTTACTTCTTGAGTTTACATTGTGCTTGGATTAAAGGGAGAAAGAGGGAAATAGAGGGAAGGAGTTGAGGGGATGGGGGATAGGATAGGAGGGGTTTAATTAACCTTATTTGGATATGTTCTATAAAAAAAATTGAAAGAATGCAAGGTTTGAGAGACTTGGAGGGGGTAAGAATGTAAGATACCCATCAAAACTAATTATTTTTAATTCCCTCAACTCGGGTATTTTATTGGAGGTGAGAAGTTCCCCTAATTCTAAAAGTAAAAAGTAATAAATAAAATTCAAATTTATTCTTATGATATCAACTTATATATATATATATATATATATATATATAAATATTTCTTTAAGTTGAACAAAAAAGCGGTATATTGTCAGTTATATAATGTCTTAACATTTTGTCGCATTTATATCATAATTTATAAAATATTCAAACAATAGGAGGAATACTGTGCTTGTTAATTAATTTGCATTTTTTTTAAACATTTCTTAAAGCCAAAATGGGGGCCTGAAAAACACATATGGTTGAAGATTTTTGAAAACACAATGTGTTAATTTTTTATGCTCGTCTCTATTCAATTTCAAAAGCACAAGGTCAAGAAGGTTATTTATTGAAGGAACAGGAGTTACCACAATAGGATATCCCAACCTTCGGACTAGAAGTAGAAGGTAGCATTTTTTTTTTTTTTTTGGATAGATAGAAGATAGCTTTTTATACAAATATAAGAAGAAGAAGAGGAAAATTCTTATAAAAGAGTGTGTGCACGGTAGTATCATATTCATATACCCGAAAAACATTGTCAGCAGCAATGGTCGCAGGGTTGAGAATGTTTGTGACGATGGCAAAAAGAGAGTCAACATCAAACTTTTGGTCAGTATGAGTTCGGGGGACACTAATTTCTTTCTTGATCTCGTCGTCGGTCATTTCAAACGGCTTCTTGTTGCTGGCCAGAGAGGCAACATCAAACTGTTGGTCAGTATGAGTTCGGGGAACACTAATTTCTTTCTTCGTTTCGTCGGCGGTCATTACAGGCGACGAGTGCGGATCGACGGCCATTTCCATTTGGTATTACAAAACAAAGCTAGAGAGGTCAGAAGAGAAGGGATAAGTTGGGTAATGGTGTGGTGCAATTTGCTTGGCGTATTGCCCTATTTATAGACACCATAAATCAAGAAGAAGATTCAACTTCAAAATCTCTTTGAAGTTGAATCTTCTTCTTTACTTAAAAAAATAAAAAAAATAAAAAAAAATCTTTTTGTCTTTTAATTTGTTTTTGTACAGTATTCGATTCAACAGATTTTATTGTTTATGTTCAGGGTTCACTATGTCCGTCATTTTCCTTCAACAATACTATTCTAGGGGTCCATTGTACGGACAAACCTATAAACAAACACATTGTTTTATCTTTGACACTCTCATAGTTATGATTCATAAAAAAGGGAAGGAAAAAAAGATACACTCAAAGTATTTATCTTGCCTCTATTCATTTCCTTTTATTCTCCTAAATTGTAATGACAAACCTTTAAAAAGACTCATTGTTCTATCTTTGACAGACAAAAAAGTATTAATTCATGATAAAAAATAAAAAATAAAAAGAAAAGATACACTCAAAGTATTTATCCTGCCTCTATTCATTTTTTATTATTCTTTTTCCTTTTAGTATTAGTGAATTCTCTATTTTGCTTTTCTTTTCTTTCCTTTTTTTTTTTTTTTTTTTTTTTTTTTGGGGGTGGGGAATGGCGTGTTTGGGTTAGACAAAAGGTTTTGCCTATAATAATGAAAATTTTGCCTTCTACAATAATTTTGAACTAGTATTTTATGAAATAGTTAATCATAAAGGGTGATTTAACAATCAGGTTATTAACATAAGTGGATGGTAAGATCAATATAAAAAGACAACCAAACATTGAAGGTCTAACATGAAAATTTTAAAACTTAAATGACTACAATGAAAACACCCTTAAACTTTAAGAGTAAAAAATGTACTTTAATTTATTATTATTATTATTATTATAGAAATTTTATGTGAAAAATGTTCATGAAATATCACACTTCTCACTCACGTCCTTTGAAAATGGGACCCTTTACAAGTCATTCGTCTTTCTTTATGGTTGCTTTCAACACAGCTTGACCATTTTGATATTTGATTCTCCCTGTATATATATTGCGTTTTGCCATTATTAACCGATTATGGAATTTATTTGCAGTCCACATCCAGTAAATTAAAGGTCCCATTTGAAACATGTTATAAAAACTATGTATATATATATACTTTAAGATGTGGCAACTTGGTAGTTCGGGTAATCTGGACAAGTTGGCAACGAAACTTAGCTTTTAGTAAGATACGCATGCAAACAAGAAGGGGAAATGGAGTCTATTTGATTGGATATGTATATGGAAGAGTAAATTCTTTTTAAAGTAAGATAAATAAGTAAAAGAATTAATATAAAATGATCAATTCCAAATTTATAATTAAAATTTTGAGTTAAGTACTATCCCTACTAAGGAAGTTGATACCGTATTGAAAGTCATTTTGTTTTTGTTAGAGAAATGAAAATTTTCAATACTATGAGAGACCCGCTCAAATGGGATGTCAGAGGTTCTTCTATTTTTTTTATAAAAAAAATTAATAATTTTCAACCTGTAAAATAATCACAAATATATAAAGTAAGTTGCAAAAATGTGCAAAAAAAAAAATGACCGAAAAATTCTGACAGTTTTTAGACCCCTTAAACAATTTATTAAACCTAGGTAATTAGCCAAGTTGTTACTTAGTCCAATTAAACAAGTCTAGGTTATCACAATAATAAAGATCAAATCATGCAAAGCAACGGAAAATAAATAAGACAATGATATGATCACCCAGGAAACCAAACCGGTAAAAACCTGGAGATGATTTGACCTAGCTATCCTCAAGGTAAACTTGAATCCACTATCTTGAAAGAATCGAAGTTCATACAAAAGGACTTACAAGCACCCCCACTCGACTTCCTAATGCTACCAACCAGTAGAACTTACTGACACGACTACGTGCAAGCTCCGAATCCACGAACTCCTTCTTTCTTGGATTCCCACCAGCTACAAGCACTCCCGCTTGTGTATTCTTTAAACTTTAATGGCAGCAACTGTTTTGATCATCAAGGTGTAGAGAATATCTCCTCCTTGAAAACCCTAAGTTTGTGTAAAGGAAAGCTCATCTAGATCTCACAAGAGATTTATACAAACCGCAATATGAGCAACACTAAAACGTGGCTAGGGTTTGCCTTTCATACTTAGAACAAATAAGAAACCCTAAAAACGTTTTAAAACAAATAGGGCTAAGTTGGAAAATTCTGCAGAATAGCGATCTGCCCGAGCTTCGATCTGTCGTGCCTAAGCTTCGATCGATCGAGCCAAGCCGAAAGCCACAGTGCTTTCTGCTTTACACTCGATTCCAACTTTACATTGACATACAACTTTGAGCTAGTTTTAAACACTTCTAAATACATTGTTTTGATCATGATTTGCCAACAATACAAATTAGAGTTCTAAATACATAAAGTCCTAAACTTTAGAACCTATCAAACTCCCCTTTGGCAATCCGTGACAAAACACAACTTAGGAGCTCAAAGTTTACAAAATGAAAAGCCCTTTACAAAATAATGCTCATAAACAAAAATTCAATCCTAACTACTATTCATCAGTTGCAAGTGTAGATAGCAGCTCAATTGAATCAACTTGTATATTTCCTGAAACACTAAACAAAATGCATAACCGCATGTGTGGAAAAAATACAAGTAAACAAAATAACTTCTTGATTTCAAACAACACACAAATAAAGACATATATCAATGAATAACTCATAAATATAAATCATTAAGCAGTTTGAAACAAGAAACAAATAAAGTACCAACAAAGACATAAAACTCCCCCTAACATGAATATCCCATCAAAAACAAGGTAAGAGCTAAAAATGTTAAGTACACAGTGAAGCACCTAGATACAATCTAAAACTCCACAAGCTCCAACCAAAAACAAAAAGTCCCCCCCTGAAAGCAAAAACTCTACAAGTACTCCCCCTTTTTGTGACGGAATGCCAAAGGGCAAACAAGATATCCATCATCAAAAGGGAGGTGGTCTAAACTATGTCAACTCCGCACGCAAGGCACGGATCTCATCAAGCACGTCCACCAAAATCTGTCCTTGAGCCGCCTGAACGATCAAGACATGATCCAACGTGCGACGAATGTCTGAATCATCCGTAGCAGTCGGTGGAGGAATAGCAGCATCAGCATCAGTAGCAGCAGCTGTACCTGTAGAAGAGGGAGGAGGGGGAACACTACTAGATGATGCACCTCTAGGACGAAAAGGAGGAACTCTCAACTGAGCAGCCCTCTGACGAAGAAAGGTGGCACCTATGGGAGCTATCACATGAACAGGCTCACCTGACGGAAAACCATCTAGACCTAAATAAAGCAGAATCCTATGAATGAAAATAGGATGAATCAGCGCATGCCCTACGGCAGAACTCCTATGAACCTCGTTCAAAGAACGAAGGAACAAGTGAAGAAAACTGATAGACGCTCCAGAAGCAAAGGCGTACAAAAACACACATCGCTCTAAAGGGATGGTGTGGAAGTGAGAGATAGGCCACAAGGAATGACACGCAATCCTAAAGAAGAGATAGGCAGTCTCGGTAAGCTCAGCAGATGTGATCCGAGGATCAGAACCCCACTGGATAGATAACCCAGTGATGTAAGACATGACAACATCTAAAGAGGGTGACTCATTATAAGGATAGTCAGCATCCCGAACAACCGGCACCCCAAGAGCCTCAGCCACCACCCGAGGGGTAATGGTGAACTCTACACCTTGTATCCAACTCCTAACAAGGGTGTTGGAATCATAGACGTGGTAAGAGAGATTCGAGTAGAACTCTCTAATCAGGGCGTTTGGAGGTGGATGATCTATCTCTACGAGAGGCAACCAACCCCTAGACTCAAAATTGGCCCTAATGGCCGGATCAAGCGCATTTAACACAACAGCTCACTCAGACCATATCTTACGCGTACAGTTCAAGGTGTCATAGGCTTCTCTACACTTATCATTCTTAAACAGCTCTACTCTAGGTGGAGACTCAGAGGAAGTGGAAGTGGTCCTATGAGCTCTAGTTTTCCTAGGCATGGTGCTAAGATAAGGATCAAAACACAGAGCGAAAGAACAAAAACCACAAAACCAAAACCAAGGGCAGACTGCAAGTTAGCACAAAAACAAAAAATAGAATCAGAATCTATATGATGCATGAACAAGTTTAAATGTCATGATGTATGTGCTAACAGTAAATTGAGTCAAAAAGATTCAAATTACAAAATTGGCTTGCACATAAAGGTTTTTAACACAAAAAACCTCAAAATATAGAAACCACTTGATCAATTTTAAAAAATTGACGAATTGATCATTACACATGATATAATAACAAAAATAATGACCAATTACATCTATTGGAGAAGCCAATTTCATCAATTTAAGCCAATTTGACAAAATCCCCAATTCGGATCAAATTCAAAACCCTAGAATTTCCAATTTTTCAAAAACCACAAAATTGATCAAATTAAACTATAGGAAACATCAATATAACATCATGGCACAAAAACCCATTGATCAATTACACAAGAATAGGCTTGAATCATCAAAGATGCCGAAAATACCCATGAGAATGCATGAAAAATGCATGAAAACAAGAAATAAACTTGAAAAAGAAGGGCAAAAGGGTCTTACCTGCTTCTAAGGACAAAAACCTTGTAAAAATCTTGAAGGAAAACGACAAAAATTTGATGGTGGAGCCAAGAGCCAACACGGAGAGAGAGAAAGAAAAGAAAAAGTTTGAACAGTGACTTTGAAAAAGTCCAATTCTGCCTTTTAAAAAACTAGTACACGAGTTTCGATCGGTCGAAAATCAGTCTCGACCAGTCGAAACAGACAGAGACTCCCTCTCTCAAAAATTTTAAAAATTTTAAAAATTTTGATCGATCGAAAAACAGAATGGACCGATCGAATCAGGCAGAGGCTCACCATATTTTTCAGGAAAAACACAATTTTTGACAAACAAGTCGATTTGACTCAAAGCATTAAAATTTAAGACCAAAAATGCATGAGTATGAGATAATATGATTTTCTAATCAAGAATTTTAAGCCCAATATTCCCAAAAAAAATTTTGCATTCTCCACAAATTTTCAAGCAACAAATTTAGTTTGCACATAATTTAAAGTGATTGCAAAAACTTGGTTGGTCAGACCATAAACACACACAATAACATGTACAATGTTTAGCAAAGAGTAACTCGTGTAGTATGTGCGACTAGCAAAGACATGAGATACATGTGAGGTGATATGTGAATAGTAATCAATCACAAAGTCTACAAAATTCATTACAAAGAATTTAAAAGAGACTATCACGTAAAAAGTTACATCATATAACTCCCACATCTCCTAAATTATAAGCTTGCAATCATGTAAGTTTCTTGTATTTATGCCTCATAATATACATTCCAATTTTAAGTTTATGTGAGTTTGGCATCAAGTCTAATAGTACACACCAATTAGATTTTAAGAATTAAGCACTTTTACCGAGACTTCACCTTATGTTCTTTTTGTGCATGTGTTACACTTTCTCGAGCACAAAATCTTATGATATGCACTAAGGTGTTCATAATTGGCTAGTGAACAATGGTGAGATGGTTATTTATGCCTTTCTCTATAAGTTCAAGTCCAACATTTAAAAACAAGCGACTTCAAGATTAAGACATAGGAATCAAAAACCATACACATCTTTCACACACAACATGCACTACAAATCTTCAACTAGTAGAGTGCAATAAATAAGCTCATCAAAGCTAAACAAGGTACAAAAGACATGTTATGTGAAAATAAATTGACCAACCTTGTTCTTAAAAACCAAGAAGAATAGTGCAAAAACAAAATGTGCTTCCTTTTTCCTTTTTTTTTTTTTTTTTTTTATTAAAAATAAAAACACCTAGAATGAAATGCATGAATGTTATGCTATGCAAATCCTAGAGACAACAAAAAAAACAAAACCAAAGAACAATGGTCACAAAGGGTAGAGCAATGAAGCACAAGGACCATGTCAGAAAGACTCAGTTAGGTCGAGTCTTTTGCATCCAAAACTTTTTAGATGCACCACGAGCATTGGAGTTCTTATTCACATGAGAATGATTACCAACTCCAGAATTGGAATAAAGGTTTAAAGCCTTTACCAAATCACCAATAACTACCATAGGATCAAGTGCTTGAGGCACAGGTACTTTTGGTTTGTTTGCTCTCTTTGCAGCTTGCAGCTTATAGCAATTTGGACGTATGTGTCCAGTCTTTCCACAAAAATGACAAACCCATGCAGGTTTATCATGTGTCTTGTTCTTAGATAGGGTAGGCTTCTTAGGCTTATATTCTTTCAGATCAACTCTAATCTTCTTAGATGATGAACCTTCTAAGGGTTTAGCAACCTCACTCATAGGGGGTTTGACAGTTTCACTCACTATCTCACTCACTGAAGGTTCAGAAGAAGAAGATGAAGGAACAAACTTAGTGGAATGGGGAGCGAACACACAGATGCTATCAACATAACCTAAACCAGTTTTGTCAGAAGATGACTTTTGAACACTCAGCATTTGATCAAGTTTAGAACTAACAAATCTGGCAACAAATAAATCAATTTCCAAAGATTTAACTCTATCAAGCAAGAGCATGTTTTCAGTTTTCACATTGTTCAAAAGGTCATTAGCATCAAACAATTTAACAAGCAAATTTTTCTTTTCAAGTTCAAGAGATTCAATTTTCTTTAGGCCAAGTTCAACATTCATAGCATCCTTTGCAGCTACTTTGCAAAGTTTGTTATAGGCCTCTTGAAGATCTGCATCTTCAGAGAGTTTCCTATCAGAAGGGTTCTCTTCAACAGATATGCTCTCATCAACTACAGCAGTAGCAGTGAAAACAATGAAGTTTCCATCCTCATCACAATCAGAATCATGATTAGAAACTTCACCATCACTAAGGGTTACAGCCATAGTCTTACCCATAGACTTCAAATAGGTTGGACATTCAGATTTCAAGTGTCCATACCCTTGACATCCAAAACATTGAGAGCCCAAAGAATTATTGGAAGATTGACCTATTCTTTCTCTAGGTTTATCATTGTTATTAACCTTAGTGGGATCATGCTTCCTAAAATTTCTAGGTTCAGCAGTGTTTGTGTCTCTTGCCTTTCTATTATTATTCCTGAGAAAGTTTCTAAAGTTCTTAGCAAGATAGGTAATCTCTGTAGTAGAAAGCTCATCATCAAATCCACCACTATCAACATCATCAATTGACTTAAGAGCCATTGATTTGGATTTGGTAGTTTTGGGTAGATCCAACTCATAGGATTGAAGAGATCCTACAAGCTCATCAACAGGGATGGAGTCCACATCCTTACTTTCAGTAATGGTAGTCACCTTTGGTCTAAAGTCTTCAGTCAAAGATCTAAGAATCTTCCTAACAATTTTAGGTTGATCATAGATTTCACCCAAGTTAAAAGCAGAATTAACAATATCATTCAGTTTTGCATAGAATTCATCAAAAGATTCATCATTAGACATCCTAATGCATTCAAATTTAGAAGTCAATTGCTGCAATTTATTTATTTTGACAGCCTTCGTGCCTTCATGCACAGTCTGGAGGATATTCCAAGCAGTATGAGCAATCTCAACATTCGAGATTCTCTTAAATTCCTCCATAGAAACAGCATTAAAAATCGCATTCATAGCCTTGCTATTAAACGAAGCTGCTTCTTTCTGAGAAGTTTGCCACTCACTAACAGGAGTAGTGGGCTTCTCCCATCCGTATTCAACGGAGTTCCATACTCTCTCATCAATGGATTTCAGGAAAGCTTTCATCCTTACTTTCCAGTAAGCATAATTATTCCCATCAAAGTGAGGAGGAATAACTAGAGAGTGTCCGTGTTCCATGACAACAGGGGTCAAGGATCAGCTCATTGATCAAAGGATCAACAACAAAAGAGCTACTCGCTCTGATACCACTTGACAGTTTTTAGACCCCTTAAACAATTTATTAAACCTAGGTAATTAGACAAGTTGTTACTTAGTCCAATTAAACAAGTCTAGGTTATCACAATAATAAAGATCAAATCATGCAAAGCAGTAGAAAATAAATAAGACAATGATATGATCACCCAGGAAACCAAACCGGTAAAAACCTGGGGAGGATTTGACCTAGCTATCCTCAAGGTAAACTTGAATCCACTATCTTGAAAGAATCGAAGTTCATACAAAAGGACTTACAAGCACCCCCGCTCGACTTCGTAATGCTACCAACCAGTAGAACTTACTGACACGACCACGTGCAAGCTCAAAATCCACGGACTCCTTCTTTCTTGGATTCCCACCAGCTACAAACACCCCCACTTGTGTATTCTTTAAGCTTTAATGGCAGCAACTGTTTTGATCATCAAGGTGTAGAGAATATCTCCTCCTTGAAAACCCTAAGTTTGTGTAAAGGAAAGCTCCTCTAAATCTCACAAGAGATTTACACAAACCGCAATATGAGCAACACTAAAACGTGGCTAGGGTTTGCCTTTTATACTTAGGACAAATAAGAAACCCTAAAAACGTTTTAAAAAAAATAGGGCTGAGTTGGAAAATTCTATAGAAAAGCGATCTGCCCGAGCTTCAATTGGTCGAGCCTAAGCTTCGATCGATCGAGCCAGGCCGAAAGCCACAGTGCTTTCTGCTTTACACTCGATTCCAAATTTACATTGACATACAACTTTGAGCTAGCTTTAAACACTTCTAAACACATTGTTTTGATCATGGTTTGCCAACAATACAAATTAGAGTTCTAAATACATAAAGTCCTAAACTTTAGAACCTAACAAATTCCATAGGAAAGGAACATATAAAGAATTTGAAGATGAGTGGTTAGTGTTAAAAATTATATTGCTTTTTGCTTGTAATTTTTATAGAAATGATTGTGGGAAAGAAATGATTGTGGGAAGTTTTGAGAATAACTTGTACATGATAATTGATAAGTAGTTTTTTTTTTTTTTTTTTTTTTTTTTTTTTTTTTTTTTTTAACAGTGAAAATGTAAGTGGGTAAGAAACATGAGTTAGTGGGATTTTAAAATGGAACACAATTTTAAATAATTATTGTAGTAAGTGAATAAGATATATATAAATAGATATATAAATAAGGAATAAAAAAAATCGTAATTTTAGGAGTATTATTTTTAATCTAGAAAAGAAATTTATTTTTTTACAAAGAAGTAAACATGCATATGTTTTAATTTTTTATATAATTTTTTTAAGAATATAATTTATAAGTAGATAAACCAATTGGAAAACCGTCAAGAGAATGGTCATGTTTTGTAGGCAATGTTTAGACATATATTTTTCCTAGGTTGTATTGTTAGTTTTGTCTATACTTTAGTTTCTCAAAAAAAATTTAGCACATTTTTGCAATTTACTTATTTGTGTATTCACTTTGTATGTAACTATATGATTACTTTACAGCTTAAAAATTAGTAATTTTAGATGAAGAAAAAAATAGAAGAGTCTTTGAACACTCGTTTATATAATTAGAGTTTAATGACCCAAAAAAAAAATTGTTTATTTGACATATTTAACTTATGTTTTTGTTATCAACTTATATAAATTAATGTAATTAATTAGAATCTAAATTGATTCTCTTTTTTTATGCAAGATATGTCTTAGCTATTTTAAGCACAAGTCCATTGACCACCCAACGAATTCCTAAGAATTTAAAAAAGAAAAAAAAAAAGAAATAAGGAAACAGTGAATAAGTTATTTGAATAAAGAAGGAAAAAAAAACATTTAAAAAGAAAGAGAATTCATGGTTTACAATAAACAAAAAACATTTAGGATAAAGTTTAGCTATAAACTTAGTTATAATCGAAGGATATAACTTCCTTAAAAAAAAATAAAAAATTGTAATATATTTTGAAAATCTAACTATTGGATTACATATTCTTTACGTTTTTTAGACACATGTCAAATGTTTTGCCAATTAGATATTATTTACCATCTGATCTATATTTTTTTTTTTTTGCATAATTTTATATTACAAAAATTGAAATATAAAGAATTGATTGTTGACATAACCATAGATTTTCTATTTTCTAAAATTTTGGAAGTATAGAGAATATAAAAAGTTAATGCAGTTCAATGGTAGATTTTCCCGGCTAGCGGTATCAAGACAAATTATTGATCTTTGATCTTCTGAAAATTTTGCAAATATAAAAGATATAAGTGAATGACATTGCGTTTGACTAAGAAAGAAAAAAGAATGATGTTGCATTTGTAGAATGTATTTTTTTTTTCTGATAATAAATAAAATTAGATGGGTTGTCTTTAATAAATTTATTTTGATTAAATCATTAAGTTTTATTTTGTTCTCAACGAAAAAAAAAAAGGAAAAAGAAAAAAGAAGAAGTTAAAATCAAGTAGGTCTCTTGATATTATACATACTATTTGCTAAAAAAAAAAAAGATATTATACATACTATGACTAGGTGTTACGAGTAATTATCAAAACTCTGGTCAATATCAATGTGGACCTATTATTTCAGTGAATCATTTGGTTGTTTAATCTGTCATTAAATCATGACTTTAAAAAGATTATTTTATCTTACTAAAAAACTAATACAACTTTATTTTATTTTTAGCAAAACCAATTTACACTTTTGATTTCAGTGAATTGTCATCAAAATATATTTTTAAAATATTAAAATGATATTTTATTTAATTTTATAGTTTTAAAAATATTGTATAGTATTTGACTGAGCATTTGGAAGGAAAGATTAACGTTGAAAAAAAAATTAATAATAAAGCACTAAAATAATAAAAAAGAAACTTAAGGGATAAAAAGACAACTCGTCAAACTTAAATCTAAAATTTGTAATTTGTAGTTCAGCAAAAAAAAAAAAAAAAAAAAAAAAATGTATATCCAAATTCAAGAGATTGCTCATATAAACAATCAACCAAGTACCAATTTTAATAGTTCACAAAAAATTGTTCCCTGCCAGATGCAATAGAAATCGATAAAACAATCGATTAACATGGTGCCAAATCCTAGTCATGAGCAGTATCATGTGGTCATCTCCACATGCACGTAGTGGTGCCTCAGCTCAACCATAGCTTTATGCATTTAACATAATTGATGATGCACCACATCGTTAGTAGATACGATCGTCTAGATGGAATGAAATTCAATCGTAATCTGCCAAAAAACAATGAGTTGCTCCTCCCTCTAGTAATACTGGTGTGGTGCCAACCAATAGCCTTGCAATGGTAAAGTCAGATACTTGAAAGAGAATGATAATAGGATAATAATATTTTAGCTAAATATGTGTGTACCTTTCTCTTATTTTGGAGTGATTTATATAACTTATCCCTTTGTAGCCATTGGGAGTCTTTAATGGCTCTATTCCTGCCTCTGGAAGCATATTGGTCATCTTAATGAAGTTCATGATGGGAGAAAGTATACCATGTTTCGATAATACCAGCTCATCATCTATTTTGGAATTTCTTACCCAATAAATTAGTAACACTTGTTTCTAAAAACCACATTAGACTACTCCAATAAATTTATCGGAAAGATAAATTAATCATTTATTGGAATAGTTTAATGTGGTTTTTTTGAAACAGGTGCCACTCATTTATTAAATAGGAAATATCAAAACAGATGCTGAGTTAGTATTACCGAAACATGGTATACTTTCTCCCATTATTGTCACTACGTATTTTGACAACTATAGGAATATGAGAGGTCATCTTGCTTTCCGAGTTAGTTGAGACCCTTGAGATTTCGTTCTATTCACATTTAATGGGACATGACATTGCTGATCAAGTCGTGGCCACATACCACACATTCACTAGTTGGACATGGGTACACCTTTTTATGTGCCCTTTTATTTTCCCACGTTTCGGTTTTTAGGAGTTCCCTTAAAACCCTCCCCCCCTCTCTCTCTTCTTCCTTCTTCTCCCCAACTTCTTTTGCAATATCTCTTCCTTCAAGCTCAAGCTTTAGAACCTTTTCCTTAGGTATGGTTTTTCTCTTACCTAGCCACTCCCATTTTTTCTATATTGATGGTTGATTACTCTAAGACTAGGCATCTTTACCTTACGTTTCTTTCTTCTTAGCTCGTCTTGGAGCTTCTCTTGAGTCTCCAAGTGGCCATCATCCACGGGATAGGCTTTTGCGTTTCGGGACATTACTCTTAGGTTGGTTTCAACTGGTTTATTTCCTTTGTTGCATCAGCCTTTGAATTTTTATCATTTGTTGCATAAGATGTCTCTAGAAGGGAGAGTGGGTTTTGAGGTTAGGTCGAGTGAATTGGATACTGGGTTATAGCCTAGTGATCAACCCGTTGCAATGGAGGTAGATATTGTTGCCTCTAAACCTTTGCCTTCTTCACAACCTATGATTCTTCAAGCTCTAAAGGAGTCTTGTACCTTGAAAGAAGAGCAAGTTGAACTAGGGACAAGTTTCAATTTCCTAAGTGTACTAGAATTCATCTTTTGTGTTCAAATGAGAGCTTGTATTTTTGCTCACAGTGATGTTTGGTTCTACAAAGCTAACTTCTTGAGTGGCCTTAGGTTTCCTGTCCATCCGTTTATCATTGAGCTTCTTCATCGTCTAAACATAGCTCCTAGATAGCTCATGCCTAACTCGTGGAAAACAATCATTAATTACATGGAGATTTGGTTGTCCATCCATGAGGGAGATATGATTTGTATAGATGAATTCCTGTATTTGTATTGTCTAAAGGAGTCAAAGCAGTTTGGGTATTATGAGTTCGTGACTTGGAATAGAAAGTCTAGAGTTGTGGTCAACTTTCCTTCTTCCTTTTGTAATTGGAAATCCAGATATTCCTTCATTTTTTATAGTGATTGTGCAACTCCTTTCGATGAATTTTGGGGTGAATTTCCCATGTTGCTGTGTAGGTGGGGGACTCCCATACTCAGTGTGTTGTCTTTATCCTTCTTAGCATCTTTATCGTTTAACACTTATCCCGATCATCTATTGTTTGCACCTTTCTCTTATTTTGGAGTGATTTATATAACCTCTCCCTTTGTAGCTATTGGGAATCTTTAATGGCTCTATTCTTGCCTCTAGTGACATATTAGTTGACAAAATCTACAATTAGACTTTTGTTATTTATTAATTTTGGTATTTAATTTGTAATTTTCGGAATTTTAGGTTAAAGGTGATTATTTCTTTGGTTTTATGTGCTTTTAATACTTTTTAGGTCAAATTTGGTTCCTAATATGGTTAGGTATTAATTGGGATTTATTTTATAATATATTTTTTTGTTAGGCGAATTTAATGGAGCCCTTAAATAGGCCTCTAGGTTTGTAAACATTTTTCGGTATTATTGATATTAATAAAAATTTAGACTTTTATCTGTTGTTTTATTTGGTGGATTCCAAAAACTCCTTCTCCTTGTGGATTCAAGGAACCCTCGTGGATTCGAGGTTATTTTTAGAGGCACACGTGTTATGTTACTTGTATTCTAGAAGTAGTTGTGTTCTGTTTCTTGTCGCTTCCGCATCTCGCATTAGTTGGTATCAGAGCCTTATCCTTACCCTAGTCTGATGGCTACTAAATGTGATGGTAGCATTTTTAGTAACCAAAAGGTTAAAGTAGAAGTTCTTAGGAAGTAATTTCTTCAACTTCAACATGATATCCTGCATATATTACATGAATTACAACCAGCAGTCCCTCTTGTTAGGAAATCCTCTTAGAAGAACACCAATTAATAGACGCACTCCTAAATATAAGAAAACTCCATTCTTTGATGGAGAGATGTATAAATTAGATTTTATTGATTGGCTTATTGATTTGGAAGAGTAAGGCTTGCATTGAATAAACTGAATGGTGAAGCAAAGGAATGGTGGGAAGACATACAAATGGATAGAAAGCATCGAAGTAAGCATCCAATTCTCTCTTGGCAAAGAATGAAAAAGGTGTTGGTTGATTTATGTTTTCATCATGATTATTATGATATTCTAGATTATACAAGTGCTAATTATAGATCTATATATTCATATGATTCAAAAAAAGAAAAATGTTTAAGGGTCAACAATATGAAGTCAATTTCTAAAGAAAATCAAGTCTTACTATCACAAGTGGAAAATGTTTGTGAAGATAAATTGCATGAAAATTATTTTGAAGCCAATGAGGAAAAGATAGATGTTCTTAATACAATAGGTGAAAATTGTAGTGAAGTAGATGATTGTGAGGTAGAAATTGTAGAGAACATTGTCCAAGATATTGATGAACCCAAATCAAGTGATTGCAAGTTTGATGATCGTGTTATTTCTAGGGCAGGCGATACACCAAAGTTTATTAATTTTGTTGGGGTTGAAAGATTAGCTTCAATTATCAACTCTTATTTGGTGAATATTGTCAATTGCATGAAGACTGTTAGGACATATGTAAATTATATTAAGAACATATGTCATTTAGAATTGGCTAATCCTTTGACAAAACACAGTTTACTTGTAATTTGGTAGATCTAGGATGTGTTTAATACTTCAAATAACAAGAGTTCAAGTCCAAATGTTAAAGTCATGCAAATCTGTTCAAGACTCAAGTGAAGAAGTGTTGGATTTTTGCCCAATGCTCGACAGCTACGAAAATTAGTTTTTCAGATCTGATTTCACGCATATCTATCTGTATGTGTTTAGGCTTTCTTTTCTCACAACCCTAAACATATATAAGAATTATTTTAAGGGCTGTCTCAGTTGATGAAAATTGATGCAAAGGTCTTGTACAAGCAAATTGTGACCGGAGACAGAATTTGCCCTAATTCATCTTTCTCTTAAAGAAGCTATTACATGTGTACGTCGTAGGGTTTTTTAACCAAGGAGCTTCGTAATTTTCATCATGTTGATGAACTAAAGAACTTTACAGCTAACATCCTTCTCAAGTTGGTGGTTAGTCACGTACTTGGATCCGTGCATTGATTGGTTAGTCACGTAATAGAAGTCGTGCATTGAAAGGACAGAATGTCATTACAGAACAAGTTCAATTGGGTATTGGGGTAAGGGTTCAACTGTAGGTTGGTATAAGGTACTAGGATTCCTTTACTTGTAACCGCTTGTTGTGATAATAGTGGATTTTCAGGAGTGGTGACCTTAAATTCACCTGGTGGGGTTTTTTCCTTGGAGGTTTTCCCCATTCATAAACAAATCACTGTGTCAACTCTATTTTCCACTGTATATTAACTTGGTGATTTGTTTGTGCTACCCCACGTATTGCATGTTAATTAAATTAATTAATTAACTTGGCTAATTAATTGATTAATTTATCACAAGGGGTCAATATATTCTTGACCTATCAAAGGCTAAGGAAAGAGAATCTCAAGTTAATTTGCTTCCTAATTAATTGATGAGTTACAAGCTTAGAAAGAAGACTAAGGGACTCAAGTATTCCAAGTACTTGTTTGCTTGGAATGGAAGATTTCAAATCTCAATTATCAACTCGAGAGCAAGTTTCTTTTTAAGTGAAGGGGTCAGATGTAGGACAGAATCTACAATTAAACATTTTTATTTATTAATTTTGGTATTTAATTTGTAATTTTCGAAATTTTAAGTTTAGGGTTATTATTTCTTTATTTTCCTGTGCTTTTAATGCTTTTTAGGTGAAATCTGGTTCCTATTATGGTTAGGTATTAATTACAATTTGTTTCAAAATGTATTTCTTTATTACTCAAGTTTAATGGAGCCCTTAAATAGGCCTTTAATTTGTAAATGTTTTTCAGTATTATTGATATTAATAAAAATTCAGACTTCTGTCTATTGTTTTTGAAAGCTCACTTAGTGTATAAAACATTAGTGAATGTTTAGACCCTCAATTACAAAATTATCAACACAAGCTTATACTCAAACAATATATGTGCGGAATGATAAATATAAGTTATACCCAAATATTGCAAACTACTCTAAGCCATAATTTAATCATAACACAGTAGTAATTAAAAGCAAAGAGTAAGGGTTAGAGAGAAGCAAACGCAATATAACATCGGCACGTGTTATCGAAGAGGAAATCGAGGAATTCAGCGAAAAACCTCTTCGCCACCCTCCAAGTGGTAAAATGATCTACTAGAAAATCAGTTGGGTTACATGAATAGCAATAGACCCTCTAAGCCTAATCTACTTGATGCACCTATGCCCTCCAAGCTTCTTGCTCCAACATGATTACACCTAACCTTATCTTCTCTAACTTACCGGATCTCACAATAAGCTCTTTGCATCAACCAAAATGAATTAATTCTCTCTTGAACTGCTTCCCAAACAATAAGAACCTTCTCACTAATATGAATATAGTGAGGTAAGGTTTTGGCTAAAGATCCTCTCAAGGGTATGACAAGGGAGAGGGTGAGAGTAGAGGAATTTGGACAATCAAAGGAATAAGATTATGGATTAATCAATCTTGTTGTTCTCTAGGATTTATCTCTCAAAATTCTCTCTAGAAGCTTTCTACATTTTGTGGGTATAAGGGTATATATAGTAGGGTATGAGAAAGAATGTGAAAAGTTTTTTTTCTGCAAAACTGGGTGCACTGGTGAGTCACTCACGACTGCGACAAGTCGCGAGTTCCAATCGCTAGTTAACAAAATTGCCAGACTATACTTTTTGTCCTGTAGTGATCTAACCGTCTTGACCCTTTAACTTTCTACATGCTTCACACGTGTGTCAAATTCTAGCGAGTCACCACTCGTGAGTCAGTCGCAAGATGCCTCTTGATGCACACACTTGATTAATTCTTCACACTTTCTCAAACACAACCCTTATATTATTTCCACCTAAATACAGGGTTTCTAAATGCTGAATTACAAACAAATTTGGCACGAAATAAAGCCAACACATAGTTAAATAAATTCAACTTTACAATTTCTCTAGTAAATTTCAGAACCATCTCGCCTTGTGGAATCAAGGTTATTTTTAGAAGAAAACGTGTTTTGTATCTTGTTTTCTAGAAGTAAATATGTTCTACTTCTTGTCGCTTTTGCATCCCATATTAGGTCGGCAACGGTCTTGTCTCTGTTTGTTTCCGTTATGGTTGTGCATTATATGCTTGTTTAATGTATTTATATCGTTCATTCCTAATTGGACGACCTTTATTTATGTACTTATCAATAATTATACAATATCAATCTTATGTACCAATATAACCATCCGTCAATGCATATATGAATTTGCTTACAAACGGAAATATAATGCTCCATCTGATATGACATCAATGGTTTATTTTTTTATTTTTTATTTTTTTAAGAGTTTCAACCTAGCTATGACGTCCGTTCCTGATGATAGCTCTTTATCATTAGACCAAGACATCAATCAATTTTTGGTGTAGGCGGAGATTGAACCCAAGATCTCTTATACAACCATCAGAAATTTTACTTCAGTTAAATCCTAGATCTCTTATACAATAATTGTGACACTAATTTTTATGAACTTGTAGACAATCTATTTTGCATTATTAAATCAGACCACCAGAACAAAAGATCAAGTTGGACCATCCACCGTAAAATAATTAAATCACCAATGTAATCAAGATGCCCTAGCTTTATTGTACCACATTACATACTTAAACTTTAGCACTGATAACAAACGTAGACACACTCACAAACAAAATTATTTAGTAGAAATAGTGCAACAAAACTTGTCTTATGTATCAGCATTTATTTTGGCAATGAGACTCACATGCTGCTGTGACAGTCATGCCGCATACGAGCGATACAGGAGATACTTTCTCCTTGAGCTGTACCTTGGTAGCATGACCATTATTGTGGCAGCAATTTAAGTTGAAACCACGTTGATTCTGGTGGCAGCACTTAAACCTGATAGACATCTCCATGATCTCGGAGCAGTCAGGGCATTTTCTACAATCTGGGATCAATAATCCATCAATTTTTGGGATGTCAAAGTCTCGGCAAGGCAAACCATCCTTACGAAGTTGTTCGTTATAGTATTTCTCGAGACATGCTTCAAAAGAAAATGCACTTTCGTTCAAACACTGCTTCCATTCATCAAAATTCTTCAAGACTGTCAGAACAGTTGAACCATAACCACTGAACACCAATCTAGCCCCTTTGCACAGCACAACCCATCCTTTCTCATTCTTGTAAGAAAGCAACTTTTGGATTTCCTTTGTCACTGTGTCCACTTCGGTAACCATGTGAGACTTGTATAAGAAAAAGTTGTCAATGAGCTTCCAGAAATGCCGTTGGATGCCACTGTCCTTTCCCACGTTGAACAATGAAATTCTTGCACCCTTTACATCATCATTAGCCAAGCCTGTTGCTTCCTTGCAAAATTCTTTGATCCATGTGGAATCCTTGCCTCCATAAAAGAAAATGTGCTTCTCCTCTTTGATCTGATTGACCAAGTTTTATTTAAAAGGGAACAATAAAATTTGCTTCAAACTACTTGCATGAATATATCCATGTGTGTGTAATTGACCAACTTGTATTATTATCTTTGTATTTCTAATGGAAATATTCTAGGTCTAAATTCCTGGTTCATTCTCAATTATGACTATCAAATTATCAAAAAATATTTATGATTATAGATTCTCCCACTCTTGTTGATGTATATTGAACATACATATAAATGTGGACATGAATAAAATTATAGACATTGTGTATATAAATTATATACAAAAGTGAAATTGAATAAATAAATAAAGATATGTGTGTGTGAGAGAGGGAGAGAGCGCGTGAGAGAGAGAGAGAGAGAGAGAGAACTTTACCCAAGTTGATATGTCAGTACTGAATTCAATCATTAAGGATCCAAACCAATCTTCCCTTTTGCGCAGTTCTTCGTCTCTCCGATGAGTGAAAGGGAAGGCGCTTGGTCCCCATATCTTAATCATGTGGACTGCATTATAGTGTTCCACGGTCCCTTGTGAGTTCAACGCCACGATGATAGGCTCATTCTTGTAGTGCCACTGCTCCTTAACGTACTTGATAGCTGATATTGACGAAAAGTTTTGCACTACGAACCATGACATCTTAGACCGCAGCAACTCAAACTTCTTTTGCATTTCAATGGTCCACTGCTCCACAATTGGGATCCAAACAATCTTATACTCGTTGTTGCTTGTAACTTTTTCATAAATGGGGTTGAGAATCGAGACATATTCTGTGATGTTGTCCACGTCCAAGCCCGAAAAGAACAACAACACCTTCTTTGTTTTCACCGCTTCGAGGATCTGTTTGAGAAATACAATTATAAAAATTAAACTATGTTAGCACAAACTCGTAGCCTCTTAATTTTGTATATTATTCTTTCTTTGTCTATTTACTCTTTTATTGCATATAAATTAGATCAAATACATGAATAGAGATATTTAGTTGAACCAGCACAGTCAGTCATGAAGAAAACGTAACGGACATGCTTGGAAAATAGAAGTATATATAGAACCATTGTACCATTGTAACATTTTTATGGCCCTAGACTAGATTCGCCCCCTTAAGGATATTCAATTATAGGAATTTATATATTAATTTCAAGCCAACTTGATAGTATCTATTAATTTGATGATCAAGATTTCTTTTTTATATAATATTGTAAATGGTACCACACCATTTAAAATTTTAATTAATAAAATATCATTTCTTTTTTTTTTCTTTTTTTTTTATGCAAAAATTAAATCTGAACCATGAAACGCTTATTTTTCATTTTATTTGAAAATGCTAAGGATCTTGGTCCCATTTTAGTATAGTATTACTGACTAGTATATATAATGATAATAGTAAAAATAAAACCACAAAAGTATCTGTGACAAGCAATTCGATCCCCAATTAATTTATACTGTAAAACTAACCAATTCGTTCGGAAAAACTTTCACTTGTTGCCTGCTGTCGCTGGCAAAAAATAGAACCTTCAAGACCTCCACGATGTCAAGCGGCTCTTTTAAGAATCTTATGAGCTTCCAATAAGCCTCTATTTTCTCTGCATTGAACAAAAATCTTTGGTCAGGAGTTTGCACATGTTTAAGTCAATTGGAAATACAGCATGTGCAACATATCATGGTAGCACTTGTTGGGAAAATAATGTTATATGGAGGTGGCAACCGTATTCTTAATTTCTTCTGAGTAAAATCAGTCTGAGTGACTAACCTATTTCTTCGTTGCAAAGTTGTATCTGCAATTTTAGTTTGACATGGATGACGTTAATTTTCTCCGCAAATCGCGAAAGTTCTTGTGTCTTGTGCCTGAAATTGTGAAACCATGGTTATTTACATTAGATTTATTAAATTCAATGTTAAGCGATTAAATTCATCATTTTCAAGCAGTTTTTAAGTTTTTTCAGACAAGTGATAAATTTATTATTAGAGCAGCAGGTGGTGAACCCTCCTATTGTATCAAACCTTAATTATAAGGACTTACTCATCTTTAATGAGACAACACATCCGAGTCGTGCAAACTACAACAGTTATGATGGCCCAAAAAACGTATACTGAGATATTGTCCGTGGCTATTGAGAGTGCTGGTACATCCTTTGGATTATACTTAACAGATCGTTCCTCCAACGTAACAATGCAATCAATGACATTCAATGTGTCCTTGATCAGTTTGTTAACTTCAACAATCGCGCCCTCATGGTTATGATCAATGCTTGGCCGCGTTAGGAGAGCAGGTATCCCCTTCAAGATCCCCATTGACTTGGTGAGTTGGTCTGATGAGTGAAACTGATCTAGGTGTCTACAGAAGTCTCCATAGTCCAAAGTAAAAGCCGCAAGTGTCAACACTGCCTTCACATGCCATGAATAATCTTTGAGTTTTTCTAGTATTGACTTTGTTGTTTTGTAAGCAGTTTCCTCACTCGGATCCTTGCATACCATCTGACATTACATATATTCCATTATGAAAAACGCTTATGTAAATTGTGTACGTAGCTACATGATCACATTCATATCAGCACTTTACTATTGTGTGTAATTAAAGTAGAATAGAGTTGCAATTCTTTGTAATTGGAAAAATAATAAAAGTGCTACTAATTTTGTTATAAAAGGCTTAAAAAGTGACCTCGATATATGTGATTTTTGTCAAATCTATAGCATGAAAAATAAAATCTTAATTTCTTTTTTAATACCCTAACATTGCTCTTATAATGATATTATTAATATTATAAAATAATTTCAGTGGTTAATACCGAGAGTTTAGACTATAAACTTTTAGCATAGATTCGCTTGTAACGGTAAAACAAGCAAATGATTGCCATTCATACCTTTAAGGGTAGTCAAACTTACTAGCATAATCGTAATAGACTTTTAATAGTGTTTGGCTGGCAATTATCTTTTCTAAAAGTGTAGTCTTCGATTGAAAATGATTGCCATTCATACCTTTAAGGGTAGTCAAACTTACTAGCATAATCGTAATAGACTTTTAATAGTGTTTGGCTGGCAATTATCTTTTCTAAAAGTGTAGTCTTCGATTGAAAATGATTGCCATTCATACCTTTAAGGGTAGTCAAACTTACTAGCATAATCGTAATAGACTTTTAATAGTGTTTGGCTGGCAATTATCTTTTCTAAAAGTGTAGTCTTCGATTGAAAATGATTGCCATTCATACCTTTAAACAGAGGTTTTGGCGCCATGAGGAAGAACATAAAACCAAGCGCATCTTAGAGAGCAAAGAGAACTTCAAGAAAACATGCCCTCTAGCTTAGAAGTATGAAAGTTCTTCTAGTAGGATTAGTTTAAGAGCAATCTTCTTACAGCAAATTTAGTAATCTTCAACCATTGTATTTAAGTAATTTTCAATTAGTTCTATTGTTTTATTAAATTTGTGCTCTTTGATTTAGTTGTAACAGTTTTCAATCCAAATTACTTTATGCATGTTATTACTTTCATGTTTATTGGAATCTTTCGATCGCTAAAAATTCCTCTTAATTGAGGCATGCATTTTACCAAACTCAGACAAAGTTAGATGCTTTCAAAAATAAATGCATCATATAATTTATTTTTGTCTAACAGATACCTCATAGGAAAGTTCCTTGAGTGTACATAATGGTGGAATGAAGCTTGTTGCGATGACTCTTTCACCCTTGATCTCCATGTGTTGCTGTTTAGTACCCTAGAGTATGACCACAATAATCATCAGTGAGATAACATAAACAATATATGCGGAGAGAATAGATTTTTAATTTAAAAAATCATTGTTTAATTCTTGAGTTTAACAATATGTTTGGATGAAAGGGAGAAGAGGGAAATAAAGAGAACAGGTTGAAGGGATGGGGTAGGAGGGGTTTGATTAACCTTATTTGGATGGTTTTTTTGGGGTGAAAGAATGTAAGGTTTGTGGCAATTGGAAGGGTGAGATACCCGTCAAAACCAATCATTTCTAATTCTCTCAACTTGAGGATATTCCATTGGAGGCGAAGGGTTCCACTAATTCTAAAAAGTAAAAAGTTTAAATAAATATAATTCAAATTTGTTCTTATGATATCAACAACTTATATATATTTTCTTTAAGTTGAACAAAAAAGTTGTATATCGTCAGTTATATAATGCCTTAACATTTTCTCCCATTTATATTATAATTTTTAAACTACTCAAACAACAGGGAGTGATACTGTGCTTGTTATTTAATTTGCACTTTTTTTTTACCATTTTTAAAGCCGAAATGGGAGCTTGAAAAACACATATGGTCGAAGATTTTTAAAAACACAATGTGTTTAATTTTTATACTCATCTCTATTCGATTTCAAAAGGACAAAGTCAAGAAGGTTATTTATTAAAGGAAGAGTTACCACAATAGACAATAGTGTACCCCAACCTACAGACAAGAACTAGAAGATAACATTTTTACAAATAAAATAATAAAAATAAATTAAAGAAGAAGAATAAGTAGTAGTAAAGAAAATTCATATTAAAGAGTGTGTGCAGGGTAATAACGTATACATATACCCGAAAAACATTGTCAGCAGCAATGGTAGCAGGTTTAAGAATGTTTGTGACGATAGCAAAAAGAGAGGCAACATCGAACTTTTCGGCAGTATGAATTCCGGGAACACTAATTTCTTTCTTGATCTCATCGTCGGTCATTTGAAACGGCTTCTTGTTGCAGGCCATGGCTACACTGGGTATTACAAAACAAAGCTAGAAATTAAGGCCAGAAGAGAAGGGATAAGTTGGGTTGTTTGTGGTAATGCTGTGGTACAATTAGATTGGCTTATTGCCCTATTTATAGGATTCTAGCTTTGGGGGGGCTAAAGCATGAACTAATAAACCCTAAATTGTTTTATGTTAAAAGGTGATTATGTGTATTTCTTTTACTATTTAATATACTAACTTTAACTTTTGCTTTCTTGGCACCAAGATACATGTGGGAGTATTATATGTGAATGATGTTGGATGACCCTGGTGGATAAAGCATTGGAGTGACAGCCATTACTCTGAAGGGCGATCTTGGGAGTATAGAGAAAGAGTTGGAATGTTTGGAGAAGTAATGTCTCCAAGGCTTTGATCTCTCTGACGGTCATATTTAACTAGTTTTTCAAAATTAAGCTAATTTTAGAATGAATTTTCATAACTTTCTAGGCGTAAAGTGCATTAAAAATAAAATAAAAATTCTGGTTTTTGTTTGGACAGAAATCCTATTCACTAGAATGCATTTCCCAAGTCTACATTTCTGGAGCAACAAAAATGTGACTTCTCAATTTTCACTTGAGTAATTGGATGTAATGACTGGCTACTCATACGAGAATGTATCTTATGAAGAGACATTTCTTTCCCAATATATAGAACCCATATATATGGAACTCACACGTATATAATTCTACACTTCTTTTTTTATCAACAACTCTACACTTCTTCAAACTAAAAGCAATTCTTTTCTTTTTTTGAGAAATAACTAAAAGCAATTCCATTTGACATAATTACTTTTTAATAAATGTTTTCAGCTTAATACTAAACTCAAATTTTCAAGAAAATGCCTTCTGTCATAATAGAATGCATTCCAGTAGTCATCGCTCCAAACTAGAAAATAAATTACAGGATACAAACCGGACACACTCTAAAGAAAGAATCTTTAAGTTTCATTCTTGCTGCTTTTTTATACTAACTTACTACAACATTGAGACAACTGTAAATAACATAATATGTTTTAAATTTATTTAGTTTGATAACACTGTAAAATGTACGACTCTATGACTACTTTTTCATATATTATTTTGGTAAATTGAAATTAGAACTTTTTATTAAAGTGAAAATAATCTTCTGTTTTAAGCAAATTGACTATTAAAAAAATCTCTTTGAAGTTCAATCTTCTTATTTACTTTTTTCCCCTTTTTCTTCTTCTTGTTTTATTGAGTTTTTCTCTTTTGCTTTTGTACAATATTCGATTTAACAGATTTTATTTTTTATGTTCAAGGGTTCATTATGTCTGTCATTTTCCTTCAAAAATCCTATTCTAGGGGTCCATTGTGCTAACAAACCTATTAAAAAACTCATTATTATATCTTTGATAGAATCACAGTAATAATTCGTCAAAAAGGGAAGGAAAAAAAAGATACACTCAAAGTATTTATCCTGCCTCTATTCTCTTCCTTTTAATCTCCTTAGTTGTAATGACAAAACTTTGAAATAACTCATTACTCTATCTTTGATAGACACAAAAATCTTAATTCATCAAAAAGAAAAGAAAAAGAAAAGATAGACTCAATGTATTTATGTTGCCTCTATTATTTTTCTTAGAGGTGTTCACGGGTGCGTGGTCGGCTCGGGTTAGGAGCAAACCCGTGACTCGACCGCCATTTGCATTTGGATTTACGGGCGAGGTCGGTCGGATTGGAGGTTGACCAACACACTCAAATTCAAATCTACTACCAAACACAAAGAGTCCCACAGTAAACCGCAAAGACCAAATTGTCCCATCAGCATTGCCACACTCACAACACACTGATCCAAACCCACTTCCACCAACATACTAAAAAAAATACCCATGGCCAACTATTATACCAACACCACCAATAAATTACAGAAAAAGTGAAAGCAAAATGAGAGGGGAGAGCAAGAGATAATGGGAAAGGATGAAGAGATTAGGTTGGAAGTAATAGGGTAGTACGTGTCTAATAATGGCAAAGTGAGAATTTTTTAGGCCAATCATGTAAAGAAGCGTGAAAGATATATATATATATATATATTTATATATATATAAACAAAAATCAAAGGAAATTAGTTATAGTCGGTCGGTTAGGTTGCAACAGATTTCCTTAATATACAACCGACATCTGAACCAATTGTTATCGGGTTTAAACAATTATACTCGCAATCGACCGAAATTACATTTGAAGCCGACCAAATCTTATTGGTTCAGTTTGAACCGGTCCGTTTTAGTTGGGATCGGGCTAGCTTGGACACCCCTACATTTTCTTATTCCTTTTCCTTTTATTCTCCCAAGTTATTGGCAACAAGACTTAATACCCGTTTGGATAGGACTTCTTTGAGTCTGCGTCTGCATTTTTTTTTTTTTTTTTTTTTGGAGAAGTGCATTTTTGTGAGTCCTGTGTATTATTTACGGGACTCATAAATCTCTTTTTCAGCAAAATTTTCATTAAAAAAAGATCCTACGGCATTATTCATACATTTAAAAATTATTTTGTTACAGTATTTTTAGTAATCAGCTTTTAGCAAAATAATCAGTATCCAAATACACCCTTAAGGTATGTTTAGTAACTTTTTGTTTTTTTCTCAATTTTTTATTTTCAATGACAATTTTCGGTTTTTATTAACCAAAAACTTGTTTGGTAAGCTGAAACCATCGGGAAATTGAAAATATTTTTCCTTTCCAATTTATAAAGAAAAATGAAAACAACCCTTTGGCTGTTTTCATTTAGCATTTTTTTAGGCTTATAAAAACACGGACAAAATGGTGTACTTTTGCCACTTTAACGAGCCAGAACTATGGTTCGAACCAATGCAACAACATATTTTGATTTCTATCCGTTCTCTCTTCCTAATTTCAGATTACTATTTTTCTGTTAGCAAATCGGCACTATGTTTCACAATTTTTGGCAAGCCCCCTTCTTCTTCATCTTCGTTTTATCTCCTACACCTTCATTTCGCCTTCTACTACTCTAGTTCAATTTGTTTTCTTTGCATTGTTTCATGTTCCTCTTTGGTTTTGTGAGCCCACTTGACTAAGCATACTGGAAATGACAAAAACAATAGTTGAAAAGCTCTAAACTATGTTGCTTATTGGGCCCCCTCTAACAACATGATGCATCAAATCTTTATTTATTTATTTATCTTTAATTTGTGCTTGTTTTCCCCCATTATCTAAATTACATATTATTGTTTTATGTTCTAAAAGAAAAAGTGAATGTTCTTATTATTATAATTATTGGGTAAATATTTGGACTTAAGATTTATATATTAGTTGAAATATAAAATTATAATTTAAAGGTTTCTAATAAATTATAGGGCCTTTGACCAATAATATGTAAATATATATATATATATATATATATATATATATATATATAGATATATGTATATAAATAAATAAATAAATAGTGGTAACTTCGAAATGGTATACTGAAATAAAATGGTATTGAAATATTTCATTCTAAAAGACAAACAGAAATGGGCATTGAAACAATATGTATAATTTTGGTAATGAGAGCATGTTGCACAATTTATAACTTCATTTGGATTTCAACAAGAAATGATCATTTGTTTACTCAACTCAATATTGATGACCTTATTGCTGATGGTGAAGGTAGGAATAACTCAGGTGAGCCATCACACACTATTAACTTAATTGGTCAAGCTACTAAAACTATAGAAACTTAAAGGGATTGGATTGCATAATTAATGTTGAATAATAATAAGCAACATTGATACGTTTGAAGTTCGTGAACCATTGGCATCCAGCAAAGGTGGTGGTGGGGCAGTGGGAATGTGATGGTTTTATTTTTAGGTAATTGAAATAATAAAAGGCATAAATTTAGTATTTAATTAAATAGATGAATATGCGACATGTTTTTATTTGTGTAATATAGAGTGGAACACAAAAAATGAGATAAAAAATTTAGACTCCTATTCAGTGTAAATTAGGATTCCTCCAAATGCGAAAAAAAGAGCATCTTTATATAACTAATAGTTGTCATTTACTCAAAAGCAAAAACTGAAGAAGAAAAAAAAAAAAAAAAAAACTCCTTACAGCATCATCGTTGCTTAGGTCCCCACCCCGATTCATTGTGTGAGCCTCATGTTGTCCACTCAGCTCTAGTCAGCGACAGGAAACCCACAACAAAGGTGTCTGGCAACTCTAGCCTCTGCTCAGCTCTAGTGGTATCTCTTTTTCTTTTTCCTCTATCCCCATTCATTTTTGTTTTAGCCTTGGAAGTTCTATCAAGGCAGGAAAGCTTCTCTCAACAAAATCAAAGGTTTCAAACTGAACAAAGACCTAACCCCATCACTCATCTCTTGTATGCATAAAATTTATTCATCTTTGCTCAAGCAAATGAGGAGAATTTGGATGGAATAAAATCCTACTTGGATACTTTCTCTAAATGGTCGGGTCAATAAGTGAACTTATTGAAATCTACGATAATCTTCAGCAAGAACACCCTTCAGGGTACTAGATCAAGGTTGCCCAATTTTATAGGCATAAATGTTTCAAACAAGAAATATAAATATTTGGGCACCCCTATTGCCTCTATTAGGAAAAAAAAAAAAAAAAAAAAAGCAGCTTTTGAGAAAATCATAACCAAAGTTAAACAAAGGCTTCATGTAGACCTTGTCCCCAAGCGGGCATAACTATTCTCGTTGCCTCCGTGGCTGCCTCAATGCCACTATACCAAGCCTTTTCTCTTATTCTCCCAAATCAGGTATGCTCTAAATTGGATAATTTAAATATAAATTTTTGTGGGAAGCAAAGAATGGAAACAGTCTTGGCTATTGCCTTAAAAGCTGGGACTCCATTTGTACCCAAAGGCACAAGGAGATTTGGGTCTTAAAAAACTGAAGATATGGCCAAACCTCTTGTAGCTAACCTGACTTGGGAGGTAGCTAGCAATTACCAAAAAAAAAAACAAGACTGTGGGTTGAAGTTTTCAAAAAGAAATACGTTCGCAATAGAAACTTTATGTCTATGCATTCCTCCATGGTCATCGCAAAGTATTAAATCAGCATACAATGCAATCAGATGCTCCAATCTCCCTAGCCATCCTATCTTCAGCACTAATAATTGGAAATCTCTGTGGACGATGAAAATCCAAGCTCGCCTCAAGAACCTCGACCGAAAGTTAGCTTGGGAAATTATCTCCTCCAGAACGATTCTTAATAATAGATTTCCTCTCCCATCTCTTTTTCCTTCCCTTGTAACAATTCTCCTGAAACTTTAGAGCACCTATGTCTCTAATGGGATTGGGTGAAGCAACTATGGCGGTTAGCCACATGGCCTTTAAATTTTAGCAACATGGTGAACCTCTTTATCCAAGAATGGGTCAAGCTCAATCTTAAACCTAAAGCGGTTTGTGTGATCATATTTGGATGGAAAAAAACAAAGCTAGAGTGATGACATTAAAAGTTCTCCAACTGATTTATCTAGGCATATTTTCAAATTATATATGGAGCACAAGGAGAAAGGTTGGAAGCCCCCTCCAAAGAATTGGGTCAAGCTCAACTTCGATACAGCAATTAGAGTGGATAAAACCATAATTGCACTAATAGCTAGAAATGAGAAAAGGAAATTATTATTAGTCCGAACTGAGCAATTCAAGCCTAGTAATCCTCTGTTGGAAGAAGCAAAGGCGGCCTTATTTGTAGTTAAAAAATATGCTAAGGAAGGATTCAATAATATTGTCATTGAAGGAGACGCTTGGAATTTTATTGATTGGCTGAGAAGCCCTTATGCGATCCTCCACTGAAGTATTAAAGCCATTTCCAAAGACATTTTACGTCTTTGTAAATCTTTCGTAAATTGTTCTCTCTTTTGAGTATAAAGATGATAATGCTCCTGCAGGGATGGTCATGGGTAGGGTATACCATACCCAACTCAATTAATTTATCCATGAATACCCAATTACTTTATCCAATTAGTATCTATATCCAATTGTTACCCAGTTTGTTTACTCATGGATATCCATATCCCTACCCAAACCCGATTTTTATAAAATCACCAAATATGTTCAAAAGCCAATAAAAAGACCAAAATATTCTCAAAATCTCTAAAATGAGCAAAATACCCATGAAACCTCAAAAATGACCAAAATACCCCTGATATCTCTAAAATCACCAGTTATGCTCAATAACCACTAAAATGATCAAAATATTTCTAAATTTCTGAAATGAGCAAAATACCCCCAAAATCACCAAATATGCTCAAAAACCACTTAAAATTACCAAAATACCCCCTAAATCTAAAAAAATGACCAAAATACCCCCGAAACCTAAAAAATGACTTAATACCCACGAAACCTAAAAAATGTCCAAAATACCCCCGAAACCCAAAAATTACCAAAATACCCCCTAAACCTAAAAAATGACCCGAAACTTAAAATTTGACTGAAATACCTCCCGAAACATAAAATTACCAAAATATCCCCTAAATCTAAAAAATGACAAAAATAACTCCAAAACCTAAAAAATGACTGATATACTCCTGAAACTTGAAAATTACCAAAATACCCCCGAAACTTAAAAAAATGACCGAAATAAACTCTAAACCTAAAAAATGACAGAAATATCCCTGAAACCTAAAAACTTACTAAAACACCCCCGAAACTTAAAAATTGACCGAAATGCCCCGTAAACCTGAAAAATGACTAAAATACCCCCAAAACCTATAAAATGACCAAAATACCCCGAAATCTATAAAATGACAAAAATGCCCCTAAAACTTATATGATGGTAAAAATACACCCTAAACCTAAAAAATGTCCGAAATACCCTCAAACCAATAAAATGACCAAAATACACTCTAAACTTGTAAAATGACCAAATACATCCAAAACTTCTAAAATGACCAAATATTTTCCCCAAACCTCTAAAATTACCAAAAATACCCCGAAACCTATGAATCGACCAAAATAGCCCTAAACCTCTAAAACAACCAAATACCCCTAGAAAATATCTAAAATGACCAAAACACCCTTGAAACCTTTAAAGTAACCAAAATACCCCAAAACTTGTAAGATGACCAAAATACATTTGTAACCTCTTAAATTACCAAAATAGAGGGTTGGGGTATTTTGGATGTTTCGAGGGTATTTTTGTCAAGATTAAAGGTTCTAAGAATATCTCAATTATTTTGTAGGTTTTGAGGGAATTTTGGTAATTTTTTAGGTTTCGGGATTATTTTGATCATTTTTTAGATTCTAAGGGTATTTTAGACATTTTTAGATTACGAGGGGGCATCTTTGTCATTTTTTAGATTTTAGGGGTATTTCGGTAATATTTATATTTTGGGGCTATTACGGTAATTTTATAGGTTTCGGAGGTATTTTGGTAATTTTAAGGTTTCAAGGGTAATTTTTTAATGTTTCGAGGGTAATTTTAAGTCCTACTCATCTTTGTATGATTAGACTGGCTCATCTCTAGAATTTTTATTATTATTAAAATCGGCAAGTGGGTTACAACTAGTTTGCACTGACTATTTTTTCTCCCCTGAAAGAAGCAGTGACTTCTTTTTTGGTTAGGTTTAATACATATTGAAAATTTATTTCTTTGAAATACTAAAGTAAGTTCATTATATTCCAAATTTATTATATTTTATTTATATTCCAAATTTGATCATATTGATTGGCTTATATTATTATATTAGTCGCTAACTCATGCTATTCACGGAAACCTACTTATTTGTGAGCTAAATTAAAATAATTTTATAAAAAATTTAAAAAACTATATAATTGCATGATTTGCTCTTTTGTGACTTCAACTTGTGTTACAATTTGATGAAGAAGCCATTGCTTGAACTTAGAATGACTTACAAAAAATTTGTCAATTTCAAATACAGCAAAAAAGTAACTCAAAAACTCAGATATTAAAGCTTCTGAAAGACCAAAATATATTAAAGAATCAGATGATTCACTGCTTAGAAATTATTGAAACAAAACAAAATATATATGACTAAACAATAGAGAAATAAAAGAGAAAAATGAGTTACATTCAAAAGAAAATTTTCAATTATTGCAAGTTTTTTTTTTTATCTTGTAAGGTTCATGTAAGAAAATTACTTTTTAAAAAATACGTGAAAAGCCATAAAATATATATATATATATATATATATATATTAAACAAAATAGAGGAGAAGAATAGCTCATACCTCTACTTGGCTTTAAATATATATATATATATATATATATATATATATATATATATACTGGGGTTTGCTTTGCTTTTATAGTGTTCATGATTAACCTTGCAAATTTTGAGATAAATTATCAATGTTTGAGTTTGAGTTAAAGTTTGACTTGTTAGAAAGATAGAATTTCACTCCTTATTAAATTTGGATAAAAAAAAATTTGTTTTAAAAAAATGATAATGATGAGTTTAGTTTTAGTTGGACTTGTTACAGAAATAGAGTTTCACTCTTTGTTAAGTTTAGACTAAATAAAAACATTTTTATTTAAATAAAATGATAATTTTATTTAAATATTTTTTTAAAAAATGATGAGTTTGAGTTTTAGTTGGAATTGTTAGAGAGATAGAGTTTCAATCCTTGTTAAGTTTGGAAGAAACAAAAATAATTTTATTTAAATAAAATGATAATTTTATTTAAATATTAATGGTAATGATGAGTTTGAGTTTAATTTAGACTTGTTAAAAAGATAGAGTTTCACTCCTTGTTAAGTTTGGACTAAACAAAAATAATTTTATTTAATATATGATAATTTTATTTAAATATTGTGCTAACGTGGAAAATTGTAGGAGTTTTAGAAGTTTCGGTACAAAAATAATTTTATTTAAATATTTTTTTAAAAATGATAATGATGAGTTTGAGTTTTAGTTGGACTTGTTAGAGAGACATAGTTTCAATCCTCAGTTAAGTTTGGATTAAACAAAAATAATTTTGTTTTAAAAAAATGATAATGATGAGTTTGTAGGAGCTTCAAAGGTTTTGATTTTATATTTTATTTAAATATTGTGTTGACGTGGAAAATTGTGGGAGCTTCAAAGGTTTTGGTTTTATATTTTATTTAAATATTAATGATAATGATGAGTTTGAGTTTAATTTAGACTTGTTAGAAATTCACTCCTTATTAAGTTTGGACTAAACAAAAATAATTTTATTTAAATATTGTGCTGACATGGAAAATTGTGAGAGTTTCATAGATTTCGGTTTTACATATATATATATATATATATATATATATAGATTATATGATACTAGCATATGGAATTATTATAGAGAGCTATTCAATTCTACAATTTTCTTAAGACTACATATATAACTAGATTATAAAATTTAATTTAGAATTTATAGTTAATGTAATTTACAGAAAAATCATCCACAGATTCATATTCACATACGAAGAGAAAAAGTTTTTAAGATTTAGAGGTTATCGCTCATTCTAGATTTCAAATGTTGAAATTTTAGATGTTGAAACCCTAGAAAGACCCAAAGTTGTGAATAAAAAAAAATAATAGATCTTGTTTTCTTAGAATGTGATCTTGGATTACAACAACTAATATCCACATTAATCAACTTGATGAACATTTCAAACTTGAGCCATATCAAAATAGAAGTAAGGATTAAAAATAATCCGATTATAAAAATCAATTATTAATAATTTAGTAGCATAAAAGAAGGTAAGGTATAACTTTGTTGAGTTAAAGTTAATTTATGAAATAAAAGATTGTTGACCTTTTTTAGTCATGATTTTTTTTCAACTTAATAATTTTATTATATATAGTTTGGCTCCCTTAGAAAAAAAAATTCCTAACTCTGCCATTGCACATATAAGAACTAAAATGCAAATAAAAGAGTAGTCATGTTAATAAGTACTCTTAGGGCAATAGTTAACAATCTATTTTAGGAAAATTTTGATATCATTTTTATGAGAAATGAAAAAAACTGTTAAAATATTAATTGTTTTTTTTTTCCTTTTCCGATAAAATCTTTTTTTAAATAAATTATTAATCATTGGCTTAAGAGCATCCATTAGCATTTTTTTTTAAATAACTGGTTTATGTTAAAAGGTGATTGTGTGTAATTTTTTACTATTTAATAGAGAATATATTACGCTAACATTAAATTTTGCATTCATGACACCAAGATACACGTGGGAGTATTATATTATATGTGAGTGAATATATATGAGAATGGTGGTAGATGTCCCTAGAGGATAAAGCATTGGAGTGACAGCTATGCCTTTGAAAGGTGATCTTGGGAGTAGAGAAAAAGAGTTGGAATATTTGGAGAAGCCTGTCTCAAAATGCCCATACACAATTGTAGTGGATGGCTTTCATCGCTCTGACCGTCTAACACCCAAAAGAGTGAGTTTTTCACAATTAAACTAACTTCTCAATACACTCAAAGGGTCTGATGAAACAGAAGCTTACTTGTTAGAAATAAAGCAACCCACGGACGAGTTTAGCAAAAAACTAAAGCAACCCACATAGTAGTAAATGACCCAACTGGTAGTCTGCCCTATTTAGGCTTTAAAAAAATGCGAGATGTTTGGGAGGAGGGGGGCAATTGATCAAATTCAGCTGAATTTGAACAATTTAGCTTACTTTGTAATATATTCGAAGCGGGAGACATTTGGGGCAGGGGAGCCCTGGCCCGGGGCCCCAACGTGATTGAGCGTATATTTTAATATGGATTTTTTGGATTTCAGCGAACTTTAATATGGAAATATGTATTAGGTCTCTCTATTTCACAAGCAGGACAGATTATAGCATATAGTATAAGTTCGGTATCCTATAGTTTTTTAGTAGCTTATTTGCTACATACGAGATAAAAGATATAATATTTTGGTAACGCTGTTCTAATAATGTTGTTTGTATATTTTGAAAATACGTATGAGTAAAAAAATATGTAAAAATTCGTACAATGTTGTTTAAAAACTGAAAATTATTGTTTAAAATGTCATACCAAATGGCTCCTATTTACTAAATATGTGACAATAATATAAAAATTGACTTAGTTCAAAACATCTAGTTTTCTTAAATTTTTTTTTTTTTTTTTTTTAAGTTGAGAAATACAAAAATCTTTTTTGCGAATTGGACATGTAATATATGAAACTTTTTGCTATAACTGAAGGAAAGCAAAGAAATGAAACAGAGGAAATGACAGCATTTTAGAAGAACAAGGCAAAAGATGCAAATGACCTCGTTTGCTTATGTGAGAAGAGAAAAAAACTTGCGAGAAATGACACCGTCTCATTTAAGTGATAGACACGTTCAACACGTGCGAGAATTGGAGTCTGTTAACAAGAAATCTATAGGTTTCACAAAGCCATTGGCAGTTCTTGTGTACTATTACACATTATAGTATTTAGTTTTCCCACCCTTTTTCTCCGTTCTTTGTAACTGCTCTGTTTTTTTTTTTGTTGAAGTAACTGCTCTTTTTTGTAGTATAAATAGTAGAGCTTGTAATTATTTCATTCACCCTCTCTCATTCTTTCTTTGGGTAATAAGAAATTTTAGTTTATTTATAGAACTTTTCGTTCAATTCTTCTTCTTCTTTTTCTTCTTTTTTTTTTTTTTTTTCTTGTATATCATTGTTGCTTTTGAAATATTGAGAAGCTTTTGTTGTGACTATTGCAGTATTGCTATTTTTTTCTCTGATGGTTGTCCAGATATTTTCTTTTGTGAAATAATCTTAAACAGATTTTCATCGTTCAATGGTTTAGTTAAATTTTTTTTTTTTTTTTTTCTAGTAATTCAATTGTTGTAACAATCGAGAGGAGGATTCAAATCTGGATTTTCTAAAAACAGAGGCTACCGTTTCTCTGTTGATCGGAAAGTTGGGTTCCCCATCTTATCCTAGACAGTAGAATTGCCGTCCCTGTTAGGAGGTGTTGTAGTCCCTTAGTGTAACACGGTTACTCTAAGGCTAGTAGGGTTTTTTACTTCGGGGTTTTGGGAAACACATATTCTACCTCCGATGGAAGATCTCACGAAGCGATGGACTGGTTTGTCCATTTCGAACAGAGAAGGACCAAAATTCAGATTGCATAATGAGTTGGCTGCTCCAGTTTTTATCATTGCTGCCAAGTTTCTTACGAAGAGAGTGTTGAATATTGACGCCATTGCTGCAACCTTTACACCCTTGTGGCGCTTGAAAAATGGATTTAAAATCAATAACCTCGGAAACCATATTGTCCTATTCACATTTGAGAGTAAGACTGAGGTAGATAATATACTCGCTAATGAACCATGGAGTTTTGATAAACACCTCATGGTTTTGCAGCGGTATGATGGAGTTCGTGAGGTCCATGAACTTGAATTTACCCATACTCCTTTTTGGGTTCAAGTGCATGGAATACCTGCAAAATTCATGACCACAGTAGTTGCAGAGAGCTTATGCGAAACAGTTGGGCAAGTGCAGAAACAACCACAGACGGAGGAGTGTGGAGGGTTTATGCGAGTGCGAGTTTTGGTGGATGTGACTCAGCCCCTAAGCAGAGGAAGAGTGATATCGCTGGATGATGATAAAGAACTATGGGTGTCTTTCAAATATGAGAGGCTCCCTACTATATGCTACTAGTGTGGGCGCCTCAACCATAACGATCAGGACTGTGAGACATGGATTGATAGTGAAGGAACTTTAATTGAGGCGGACAGAGAATATGGAGCATGGTTACGAGCACCCCCTATGCTAGGCAACCGTAAATCAGTAGTTTCGGTGCCAGGTTTCTACACCAAAAAGGGAGGTATCTCGGCAGAACAGGGGAAGTCCAGTGACCAAGGAAAAGCGCCGACCACCAGGGCTGATACAGCTCAACGGAGAACAAATATGGTAAGCGCTAATCATGGAAACGTTACAAATCTTTCAAATTCTGCATTTACTTCCCATAATGATCACCACACGGTTGACCCAAATCATCAATGTCCGAAAATAATGCCCACCTTTATGTCCGAGAATCAGCTTGATAGCCATATTGAAGAGATTGATCGTGAGTTACAGAAATTTGACTTACCCATACTTAATAAGGAAGCCACGTCACCCTCAGAAAACCACACCCTTCCTAAACCAAACACACACCTTCCCAATTGTCCTATGTCCTCTAACGCAGTTCAAAATTCACTCTTCAATAATCAACCGAACCATAACTTGGCCACATCATCCCCTAGTCCCACTCAAAATTCTAACCCGTCCCCACCTCCATCATCCAATACTCAAACTACCCTTAACTTGGCTACAACACCACTAAACCCCACTCACAATCCTAACCTGACCCCATCTCAAACTACCCTTAACTTGACCACATTACCACTCAATCCCACTCAAAATTCCAACTCGACCCTATCTCCATCCCCCAATATTCACACTACCATAAAATTAGCCACATCATCACCCACCCCTAAACCCTCACCTACTTGGAAACGTATTCCTAGGGCTGCCGTGGAACATACATCAACAGAAAAAGTAGTGAAGGGCATGAAAAGGGCTTTACCAAGTACACAGCAACAATCTGAGTTACCCAAAAAAAGACATGTGGTTTCCCAGACTGATGAAGAAAACATCCAGATATTGGCGGAGGCTGGTGTTCAGCCCCGCCAAGAGCAATGAGTTTGATAGTGTGGAACTATCGTGGGCTTGGGAACCTACGTACAAAAGATCAGCTTGCAGACTTGGTGTGGGCAAAAGATCCCTCTGTCGTGTTTTTAGCCGAAACATGGACAGATAAAGCTAGGCTAGAACAGGTACAAAGACGAATCCAATTTAAGAATTTGTTTGAAGTTCCAAGGAAGAATAAAGCAGGGGGTTTGGCGATTTTTTGGAAGGAAGGGTTTCCCTTGGACATTGAGACTTTCTCTATAAATCACATTGACACCACGATTAACAAAAATAAGGAGAATGAGTGGCGTTTCACAGGATTCTATGGTGAACCCGAGACACACAAGAGACATGAATCATGGGCAAAGTTACGTTCTCTAAAAAACCGTGGATCATCTCCATGGTTATGTGCCGGTGACTTCAACGAGATCACACGCCAATCAGAAAAACAAGGAGGGCGTTCACGTCCACACAACCAGATGCAACCTTTCAGGGATGTGGTGGACGAATGTGGATTCATAGACTTAAAATTTGTGGGCTTCCCTTTTACTTGGCATAAACACTACTTAGATTTCACTGTGTGGGAGAGACTCGATCGGTCTTTAGCTACCAATGAGTGGTTCCTAATGTTTCCGGGTACAAAGGTTCACCACCTTGATGTTACAACATCTGATCATAAGGCCCTTTGGATCTCTATGGAAGGTATGGATTGCAGCTTTCAAAAACCCTTTAGATTCGAACAAATGTGGATGACAGACAAAGGGTGCACTGAGACTATAGAGGCTGTGTGGAGTGCGAGAAATTCTGAACCATGGGACTCAAGGGTGATAACAAAAATTGATAAATGTGGATAGGAATTATCTCGGTGGAGCAAGAAGTGTTTTGGCAACGTTCAACAACAGCTTGAAGTAAAACGTAAACAATTACAGAGGGCTAAACAGGTAGCTCTTCGAACTGGGGACTCAAGCCGGATGAAGTTCTTGGAGGATGAGGTAAATTTGCTGATTGATAAAAAAGCTATTATGTGGAGGCAGCGGGCAAAAACATTATGGCTTTCTGATGGTGATAAAAATACCCGATTCTTCCACACTAAAGCGTCCCAGCGACGCCGAAGGAACTATATCACAAAATTATATGATGCAGAAGGGAGATGGTGCTCTAGCCAAGATCAAATATGTGATACAATTGTTAGCTTCTATGAGACACTTTTCACTTCGGAAGAACCAAGCAATTTTGAGGAAGTAATTGATACAATCCCATATGTGGTGACAAATGAAATGAATGTGAAACTTGAGGCAGATTTCACCATTGAGGAAGTAGAGGTTGCCTTGAAACAAATGGCCCCCTTGAAAGCACCCGGCTCGGACGGGATGCCTCCTTTGTTCTACCAGAGCTATTGGTCCTTGGTTGGTTCAGATGTCTCAACTACTATTTTGCACTACCTTAATTCTGGTATTTTACCTCAAACTCTTTGTCATTCTTTTATTACATTGATTCCCAAGGTAAAAGATCCAGAATATGTAACGGAATTTAGACCTATTAGCTTGAGCAATATTTTGTATAGAATTTTTGCTAAAGTTCTAACCAATCATTTGCAAGATATAATGCCTCAGCTCATTTCAGATCATCAGAGTGCCTTTATGTCAGATAGGTTGATCTCAGACAATATCTTGGTAGCCTTTGAAACTTTGCATTACATGAGGAATCACAATACGGGAAAATCGGGCTTTATGGCCTTGAAACTTGACATGACCAAGGCCTATAATAGGGTTGAATGGTCATACATGGAGAGAGTTTTGATTAAAATGGGCTTCCAAGATAGGTGGGTGCACCTCATGATGGCTTGCATCACCACTGCCTCATACTCCGTGTTGATTAATGGGCAACCCCACGGACACATCACTCCTACAAAAGGTTTAAGGCAAGGGGATCCTCTCTCACCTTACCTCTTCCTCATGTGCACCGAGGGTCTTCATGGATTACTTAATAAGGCAGCCACAGAAGGTGCTATTCATGGAGTTTCCCTTTGTCGTTATGGACCTAAACTAACACACCTCCTGCTTGCAGATGATAGCTTAATTTTCTGCAGGGCTAAGGAAGATGAATGTCAAACTTTGCTTGAGATATTGGCCAAATATGAGCGTGCTTCAGGGCAGCAAATTAATAGAGCTAAAACCACTCTATTTTTTAGCAATTCCACTTCCGAAGAGGTGCAAGGGGTGATCAAGGACATGCTTGGTGTCAATGTTGTTCGTCAATATGAGAAGTATTTAGGCCTTCCCTCTCTTGTGGGCCGGAGGAAAAAAGGAGAGTTTTACACATATTAAACAACAAGTGTGGAAGAAGATTCAAGGGTGGGAAGCTAAATTACTTAGCTAAGCGGGAAGAGAAATTTTAATAAAGGCAATAGCACAGGCTCTCCCCACATACACCACGGCTTGTTTCAAATTGCCTATTTCACTTTGTAATGAGATTGAAGGCTTGATCCGCAGGTTCTTTTGGGGACAACGTGGGGAAAATCGCAAAATTCATTGGGTGAAGTGGCTAGATTTGTGCAAGCCAAAAACTCAAGGAGGCTTGGGGTTTAAAGATCTCTCCCTTTTCAATGAAGCACTCTTGGCCAAGCAAACATGGAGACTTCTTCATGACACGAGCTCCCTGTTTTACAAAGTTTTTAAAGCTAAATTTTTCCCTAATAAATCTGTGATGGAAGCCAAAGTGCCAACCAATGCTTCATATGCTTGGAAGAGTCTTATGAAGGGGCGTGATGTGATCAAGCGTGGTGCAAGGTGGAGAATAGGTTCGGGCATATCAGTATATATCTGGGGGGACAATTGGTTGCCTTCCAAAGCTACACCAAAGGTTGTCTCACCAAAGGTGGAGGGGAGTGGCCTAACTATGGTTAGTGATTTGATTGACCTGGTATATAAGGTGTGGAATGAGGATGCAATTGATAGAAATTTCTTGGCTTTTGAGGCGGCCACTATAAAAAACATGCCGATCTGTAGGTCCATTCAAGAGGATGTACTGCTGTGGCCCTTTGATCCGGATGGGTGTATACGGTCAAATCCGGATATAGATTCTTGTATGATGAACAATGTAGGAAACAGCCAAGCCCGTCTGAAGTGGAAGTTTTGAAGCCGTTGTGGAAGAGGATTTGGGGTCTTCATGTTCCCAATAAAATCAAACACCTCGCATGGAAGGCATGCAAAAATGCTCTGCCCACTAAATTGAATCTAGTCCGCCATAAAATCATCACGGATGGTTGCTATGATGCTTGTAAAACACAGCAGGAGGATGCAGTCCATGCCTTATTCCTATGTCCTAACCTACGGCCCCTATGGAGTTCAATGCCAAAGTGGAATCATGGCACGCTAAGGGCGTGCACCTCTTTTATTGACATCTTTGATTGTATTTTTGCAGGTAATAAGGACCCGGACTTGTTTATGACTGTGATCTGGACGTTGTGGAATCGGCGCAATAACCTACGACTGGGTAAACCTGCATTACCTCTCAATAAGGTAATTGAGTTTGCCCGGGAAAGGTTGACTGAAGCTGCCACGAGTACCACTCTGTTTTCGTACTCTACAACAGGGGCATAAAGGCACAATTTGAATCCCAATACTGATGACGATGCCGAACTGCCTTTGCCCCCTGCACAACGCACAGCAGCTACATGGACTACACCCGGGGCACACAGCTACAAATTGAATTTTGATGGAGCAACCTTTACCGAGGACGGTACTGCTGGAATAGGGGTGGTGATTCGCAATGGAGCTGGACTGGTCATGGCCTTACTCTCCCAACGGATTCCTCTGCCCGCATCAGTCATTGAGGTAGAGGCTCTTGCAGCAAGAAGAGCCATGGAGTTTGCTTTAGAGCTTGGTTTTGACGATGTGATACTTGAAGGAGACTCTGAAGTACTTGTGAAGACCCTAAAAGATGGTAGAAACTCACTCACACACTACGGCAACTTGACAGCTGCTATATTTTTCCTTACTTCCCACTTCTCCAAGGTTCAATTTTCTTTTGTAAGGAGACAGTGTAATAGGCTAGCACATTCATTAGCTAGACGTGCATCCATTATTCAACAAATGTCCGTCTGGATGGAAGAAGTACCACCAGACCTTACACCTGTATTCTTGGCTGACTTACACAGCCTTCCTTAATGAAATGCTTCAGCTTTGGATTCTCAAAAAAAAAAAAATATATATATATATATATATATTTTTTTTTAAAAGCACTCAATTAAAGTACTAAAATTATATGGATAAATATCAGCAAAGGTCTTTCTACAGTGTCTCCAATGTTTTTAAGGTATGATTCCCACACTGGATGTAAGAGCCCAAATCTCCGTAATACAAAACCTGGCCTTAAAGACCCACAAAAAAATATATATGGCTGCATGTATTGGGCCCCATAAAATGGGCCACCCAAAGAATTAAATGGGCCACTAAAATATAAGGCCCAAGTTCAGTCTCAAGCACAAAAAGGTGAACCCAAGGAAACTATAGCCGACTGAGTAAAATAAAAGGGAAAGAAAAATGGAGCAAAAAGAAGGATGGAGTGACCAACTCTGGACCTGTTGGATGCTAACTAAGAAAATCAATCCAGAAAATTCAAAAACCCATTCTTACAATTTCTAATCCGACTATCTTATGACTGGTCATGGGAAAAGATCCAACACGAACATCTATACTTTTTCCACTCTACAACATATTGGGAAATCAGAAAGGAACATCATTTGCATAGGTTTTGACCAAAGCTCGGAAAAGCTATGGTCAAAACTCCAAAAGGACTTGAAACTAGCCATTTCTCTCATATTCTCTAATAGCTACGTTAGTAGCATACGATTTGTTTGTTTTGGCAGATAATATTTTCTACATTTTCTAGCGTTTGATACTATGATATATTAGAAACTTGATCACCAACTTGAGAAGGATGTTGGCTGCAAAATTCTTCTATTCATCACACGATGAAGATCATGAAGTTACTTGGTCACAAAACTCTACGGTGTACAAAACACATCAGCTTCTTGAAGAGAATGAAGAACTAGGGCAAACTAGGTTTCCGATTACACTCTTCTTCACACTTGTGAAATTGTGCTCTTGTGTAGCTATGCGTAACCTTTTACGATCCTTAAAATAATCCTTATATATGTTTAGGGTTGTGAGAAAAGAAAGCTCAAACATACATTCACGGATTAGATGAAAATCCGAACTGAAAATCTGAACTTCATAAACCTCGACAAATATCTTATCTATCGAGCAGTTGTCGAGCCTCGACCTGAAACAACTCTCTTTAAATCTCGATAGATGCTAGCTGTAGAGCTTTAATGAACAATACTTTTTGACTTGGTTCCCAGACAGACTTGTATGGCTTTAACACTTGAACTTGAAACCTTATTTCTTGAAGCATTAAACACATCCTAGATCTACCCAATTACAAGTAAAGTGCATTTTGTCAAAGGATTAGCCAATTACATAAAATGTTGACATATGTTCCTAACATTAAATCACATATGTCCTAACAACATTAGATAGCTAAAACCCCTAAATCTTCACCATAACAATCCTTAGTTAGCCACTATTTGTAATAACCATAAATACACTCATCAAATAAGTCCACAAATCAAAAACCCATATACATAATCACAAGAATATCACCCAAGAAGCTCATAAATCACATGTATATCATTTCCAAAAATAAGATTAAAAGAACCTCTAACAAAAGAATATAAATATTATGAATTTTTACCTCAAATAATAGGGATGAGTGAGCCTTTAACTATTTTTTAAGAGTTTTCCAGTAAACTTCGCCGGAAAAAGATGGTGGAGGTGGTGGTGAGGAGTGGGTACCGGTGGGAGAGTGAGGGAGTGTGAGAGAAGAGTGTTGTGTGAAAATAAAAGAAAAGAAGAAAAAGAAAAATAAAAGGGAGAGAGAGGGCCGGCTAAAAAGGGTGAGGGAGATCTTTTGAGAGAATGAGTGGTTGGAAAATATGGGGTTGGCGGGGTCACATGTGAGGCATAAAAAATAATTTGACTTTTTTTTTTCCCCTTAACCTAGGCGTTACAAACACACCTCTTGAACACCCCCAGTAATATATATATATATATATATATATATATATATATAGAGAGAGAGAGAGAGAGAGAGAGAGAGAGAGAGAGAGAGAGAGAGAGAGAGAGAGAGTACCTTTTCCTTATTTTCAAGTACTTTTTATGCTTAATTGCTAATGATTTTCTATGCTCTCCTAATGCAACACTGAAAATGATTTAACTTGATGAGTTTGTGAGAGTTTGTTTAGACCCCTTAAACTAGATTTTTTAACATAATTTATTAATCAAGTGATTATTTAGATTAATTTTCAGATCTAGGTTAAACACAAATAAATCATATCATGGAAAAATGCAGAAAAGTAAATAACACCACGATATGATTACTTAGAAAAACCAATGAAATTAACCATTTCAAGGTAAAAACCTAGGGAGAATTTGAACTAACTATTCTCAAGGTAAACCAAATCCACTGTAAGAGAATTGAAGTTTTTACAAAAGATTTAACCCTAAATCTAATGCTACCTTATGTAATAACTTACTGACACGACCACATGTGAACTACGAATCCATGGACTCATTCTCTTCTTAGATTTACAGCAACACAAGCCGCCTTACACTTGTGACTTTGAGACTCCACTCAAAGGTTTCAGATCACCTTCACTTATTGATCTTGATGCAGCAACTTCTACAACACTGGATCTTGAGTTTCTTCAAAGAATATTGCTCGTAGAAGACTTGAAAGAGCTTTGGATACAAAACCCTAGATCTACAATTAGAGGCACAAAATACACTCTTTTCTTTCTTGAAAATCTTTGAAAACGTAGTTAAGGTTTTCCTTTATATATTAGAAGTGTTTCACTTGAAACCCAAAACGTTTAAACAGAGTTTGGGTCGAAATAGAATTCTGCAGAAATTTCATGTCTGCAATTTTTGATCAGTCGGATCTAATTTTCGATTGGTCAGATTTCACTAAATTTGAATCCTCCTCTCTTCAACTTGTATTTTCTTGTGTTCTTACTTGTAACACCTTGAGCATTATTTAATAAACTCTATTGACTCTAAGATCTATACCTAGACAAGTTTGTACTCATGATTTGTTAATTATTCTAAACTTTTAGAACCTAACAGTTTGAATTGACTGTCACTGCATGTGGCGGCACACAATAGCTTAAGTAAAATGCACAAAACAAGATGGGTAGAGGTAGACATCAAGAAGAAATGTAGCTGATTTAGAATTTGAATTCAGGATAAGGTAGTGTCTAGTAATTTTTTATTTTTTATTTTTGTTTTTGAAGCTCCTTCTCAATTCACTTGAAAGGGTACTCATAAAAACTCTAGGAGAACTGATCAAATCTATTCTTCTATTTCTGCCCAGAACTTTCATGAGTTGCCATCTCCGATCATCCAAGTCTATTAGTCAAGACTACCAGAATCTAATGGATCCCAATATATAAATGACTTCAGCTAATCCGAATCGAAATCTATGAATGATGTTACAACTTATAGGCTTATACGATTGTTAAATGTCTTCTAACTGTCAGTATGTATGATTGATTTACTACTTGGTTCACATGTTATATTCTTACGCAAGTAGCAATAATTACTTTTGAAGAATGTAATGGCTGTTTTCTTTTGTATAGTTTCAATAAGTTCCGCAGATCTTTGTTTCCTGGACCAACAAAAGAGAGCAGTCATGACCATTTAACCTGTAACTTTTTAGCCTTTTCATGCCTATTTTACTGATTTGTCCATGGTCCTCATGTCTTGGTACTTCATTATCATGTTTTAAGCTTTGTTAAAAAATTTGTAGCTAAACATCTTATATATAGTATTTCAACTAAGATGTTGAGAGTTCAATTAGCTCACCCTTATTATTGTAAATATTGAATTATAAGAATAAAATTATAGATCTTTAAACAATTGAAGGACAGTTTCAATGGGTTAGAAGAAAATTCAATCTCGTGTCTTCATATTATAGCACGTGGTTAATTAATTTGTTAAGTTTAATACTTTAGGTATAATACATTCGGTTTTCAAATGAAATTTAAACATGTAGCTATTGTTTTATGAGTGCCCACAAATTATTAACGATCAAATTGAGATTAAAAGAGAAGAACAAATAATAAATGTGATGGAAATTAATCCAAAAGTAATTTTGAAGTACTCATTGACCAACTTTTGACACTCATGAAGATGATTTCAACCTGTCATCTTAAGCCTCCAAAAAACAACCACAACGAAACAGTGTCAAAAGTTATTGTCAATTTATACACACCATATTTAAAATTTTTGAATCTCCAATTAATCTCTTGATTTCTCTTATATTTTAGGAATCTAATTCCATAAAATATAAATTTTAGTAATCCCTTGATAAAATGATTATATGATTTTTGAATAATTAATTTTCAATAAATATATTTCAAGGAAATTTTTATGTTTTTTTATCAAAATTATGGATTATAACTTTAAGAATAGTTCCCACAATACTATATGTGATTACCCAATAATGTATTGAGGTATTCATTATAGAAGATGCTTGCATATGTCAAAGCAAACTATGTTTTACGATTAAATCTACCTCTTCTTAGGATTAAGAGTTAATGCATTTAGCAATTGTGAGGTTGATTGTTCAAGTAAAGGTAGTTTATGGAATGATTCATAGTGATTCGGTCAATATATTGCAAATAATTCAACCTATCAATCAAAAATCTCTATTTCATGATCAAGACAGATAATTATGATTGATATATTTTATTCTTATTAGAGAAAAAGTCCATAAGCTAAAATTTATGAGTCACAAGGAATTATAGTTTAGATTTTCTACATGTTAATCTCATCAACATACTTTGTACGTACAATGTAATCCGTGATCTATTTATCAAAAATATATGATATAGTTATTTTGAAAACGTGAAACAAAGAGAGTGTAGTCGTTGCTTGGCTAATTCGCATATGCCATGAGAAAAGCAAACAAAAGACTAATCATTAAAAAAAAAAAAAATTAGTAATAATAATAATAATAATAAAGGGTCTACAAATGCAAGCAAAGTGTCCTGAATACATAATAAAAACTCCCTCCAATTACAACATGAAAATATTAAACGATTACATAGATGGCATCAGATTTGCAACGAAATCAGGATGCTCTTTATTGTAGCATTGCACATCATAAAATTAAACTTCCTCATACTAGAAACAAACTTGGACAAGAAAACAATTATTTTGTAGAAAAAGTACTAGTGGAGAGAGAGAGAAAGAGAGAGTAGCACAGACATCTAGTGTTGTACGTTCTTGGTAGAACGATAAGCACTGTGGCAGCAGTTAAACCTGCTAGACAACTTCATGCGGTCCGAACAGAAAGGGCACATTACAGCTGCTGTGATCTTTCCAGCATCCTCAGCGATGTCGAAGTGGTAGCAACCAGGTTTTTCAGCTGGAAGCTTTAGAATCTCTCTATGGTAATTCAAGAATGAACTTGCAAAGTCAAACGTAGGGGTGATGGGTATCGTACATGGCGGATCATACTTCTTCAAGACCTTCAGAATTGTTGTGCCATGACCACTGTCCACCAATTTAGACCCTTTGCACAGCACAACCCATTCGGTACTCTCAGTCTTGTAGGAAAGTAACTTAAGGATTGTTGACATCACGGTGGACGATTCGGTTTTCTTATCTTTCCCAGAGAGTAAAATGTTCTTGATGTAGTTCCAGCCGAGGAAAAAGCTCTCAATGCCGTTCCAGAATTTCCATAGGGTAATCTCCCCTTTATCTTCCACGTAAAACAACTCAATGGAAATACTTGCAGGCTTAAAGACCTGATTCATGGCATATACTTGCTCTTTAAATTGTTTAATCCACACTGTATCCTTGCCTCCATAGAAGAAAATGTACTTCTCCTGCTTCATCTGATTGAACAAGAAATTTCAATGAAGGAATTTTATTTGATTGAACACAATTAAATTTGCTTGAGGCTGCATGCATGATTACGTAGGCTGCATGCATGATAATTTTTTTTTTTTTTTTTTTTTTTTTTTTTTTTGTATTTAGTAATGTGCATATATATGCCACATTATTTAAATTTTAAATGTCATGACATGAGATAAACAGATGGTGATTGAGTTAAAAAAATAAAAAATAAAAAAATTCTCTGGGGAGGATGATTAATCTCACTCGTATAGATATGTAATTATATAAGTATGTATGCGTTAAATATCATAAAACTACACACATAAATAAATAAAAAATTTAAATCATTATCTAAATCTATAGAATTCTTTTTGCAGTTGAATTTTTTTTTTTTTTTAAATTTTAGATGTAAAAAATATTATTATTATAAAATGGTATATATATATATATATATATATTATCTCAACCCATATTTCATATGCTATTTATAAACTACGTGAATATTATATGAAACACTTTCTTTAAAGATTCGTTGGTGATCAAAATAATAAAATATTACCAAATGACATAATAGGAATGTAATAGAGGTACATTAGAGATATTCTTATATTTTTAAAAAAAAAAAACACACACACACACTTATTCTAAACATATAATTAACCTATCATATATGTGTATCTTCACTTAATATATATATTAGAACTCACCAAAAAATATATATATATTAGAAGAATTATAATTTTTTTTTATGGGATTATAACTTAAATTTTTTTGGGTATTATTTATAAATATGCTTACTGAACAATAAAATGAATCCATTTATTTAAAATAGGTATCTTTAATCCTCTCATCACCACTGGGACATTTTTATGTTTATGCATTAAATTATTGGAAAAATTAAAAAATTTACCCAAGTTAGTATATCTATATGGAGGCTGCCAAGCAAAATCTGTCCAACTGAATCCTCTCCATTGGGCAGTGGAGAGTCTGGAACCCCAGTAATCGGACGGAGGGGATTTATTCCCAATGCAATCATGTGATATGCATCTCGGTGAACCACCTTCCCTTGCGAGTTCATCACCACAACGATAGGCCTATTCTTGAATTCCCACTTCTCCTTAATGTACTGGATACCTAAATCGAATGAAAATTTTGGCAACCTGTACCAAGTATTCGGCATCTTAGACCGCAACTTCTCGAACTTTGTTTGCATTTGATCAACCGTCCAGTCCACAATTGGGATCCATATAATTTTGTACTGATCCTTCATACTTTTGTTATTATCAATTGAATTGAGAATTGAAATTTCATTTTCGCTAATGTCCAAGTCGGAAAAGAACAAAAAGACATTCTCTGTTTCAATTTCTTTAAGGTTGACCTGTTGCTGCAAAACAATTATCCAAAATGAGCCTTGTTAGGACTAATTTTTAGATGAGGTATACCTAATATTCAGTTGTAACAAGTGTAAGGGTGTTACTAAAACTTTATTTAAGTACATCGATGAAGGGAACATTACGAACATGCTTGAAAAATATATAGCACAGCAAAGCATAACTAGACATATATAGCATAGACCAAACGTGGCCCAGCTCCAAATTCTGACTTTTCGTAGGAGGGTTTTGACCTTAGAGTGATTACAATAAGGAAATTACAAAATTTATTCTACAAATTTTACAAATTCATGTGTCATCAATTAAAAAAAATATTTATTAATTATATTATAAGTGGGGTTAAAGATATTACAAATTTTACTAAATAAACTTTACAAATTGTGTGTCACCAATCAACAGTAACCAATTAATGTCTTCATTAATTATGTTTTTGAATTCACATCATTTACATTCATTATTACAATATTATAAATTTACTGTCGTAAAATTTATAATATTTTTAGCATTTCCATGCACATGATATTTGGTTAGGATTGAGATCCATTGCATTGGGCAATACATTTTGAATAGTTTAAATCAAAAGTTAAAAGATTATATTTTGATATAAATCATTAGATTAAGAAAGTTAAAAAAGTTAGAGAGATTAAAAAAAAAAGTTAAAATTTTTGAAAAAGTTGAAGAGCTATGAGCTCGGTTTGGTTAAAAAAATTTTATTTACTTAAAGAAATATGAATTTAGATTAGGCTCGAGATTGATTAACAACTTCCCAAAGACAAACTTGTAAGATTTTTAAATTAATATTATTCATATGTTATTTTCATTGAAGTATATCGTTTTAATTGTCAAGAGTTTCAGATTTAATGGCATTATATATTATTTACATTTCGTTATAAAGAGAACTAAAATTCAAGTCTCCCTTTTCTACTGCTATATATATATCAGATTATCAATTCTTTTATACAAAATTTTAAAATGAAAGAATTTAAAATTTAAACATATGATAAATGAAATAGCCATCATTCTGTGATTACCTTGAAATTTTGTAAGGATATTACGTATAATAAGAAAATATAATCTAACAATGGGATTTTTTAAATTTTAATTCAATAAAAATTTATTAGATGATATAACATTATTTTAGGTATACTGTAACTCAATGTAAGGTTATTTTTACTCGCATTTTTTTAGGATTAAGAAAAAGGAAAAAAAATAAAAACAAAAATAAAAAATAAGCTTCGCCTCTTGCCAGATACAGCTTGGTCTTCAAAATTCTTTAAACAACCCACTTTTCTTTGAACCTTTACAAAACTTGACCTAATCCTATGGATAATTTCTGAGTGTTTTAAGACCATGACATTTATCACAATATTTCTTACAACTATCATATGTTGTAAATTGTAACTAACTACTAATTCCGTTCGTATAGATATATCACTTTTTATCTATTACTCATTGTCTATCATATTAAAATTGTGATAAAATTATGGTACGAAAGGTCATGATCATAGATTTTTTCATAATGACTTGCCCCTACTTCTGGTAGAGTTAAAAGCTCCAAAGGTATCTGTTACAAGATCTAACCTTAACAAGTGACGTGAAGCCCATCTCGTTAAAGACCACGGTGATTTTTCTAGGATTATTCATGATTTTCACGAGCTTCCGGTAATCCTCCAATTTCGCTACATTAAACAAGAATCATTGGTCAGAATTTCAGAGCATTTTTTAAGCCATTATACGCAACAACATATCCAAGCTAGAATATCTCCTTTTAAGCTAACCTATTATTTCCTTGGTACGTTTTATAACCAAATTCAATGAGTCGACAGTGGCTGTGATTTTCAAACTGAAGGACGATAGTGATAGTTCCTCTGGTTTGCCCCTGAAAATGCGAAACAACAGTTAGGCCTAGCGCTCGGTTTATGTTAGTGGAGTCTACTCAAATGATGAATTCAACATATATAGTAAATTTTAGGGGCAAGGCTTACTCATCGTTAATGAGGCAACACATCTGAGTTGTGCAAGCTACCACAGTTATGATAGCATAGTTAACATCTAATGGGATATAGTACATGGCTTCTGACAATTCTTGTAAATCCTCTTCAGCATACCTATCAGATAGGCCTTCCAACACTAAGATGCAATCAATAGCCTCCACTGTGGACTTGATCAGTTGGTCAAGTTTAATAATCGCTAGCTTGTGTTTCTGAAGCCATGATTCTGTGACAATGGTTGGTACCCCCTTCAAGATCCCCACCCATTTGGCACTTTTGTCTGAAGCGTGAAGATGAGCAAGGAGCCAAAAATCTCCATAGTCAAGAGCAAAAGCTGCAAGTGTCAACACTGCCTTTGCATCCCATGAATATTTTGTGAGTTTTTCAAGTATTTTCTTCCCTGTATTACTTTCCTCACCAGGAGGCTTGCATGCCATCTGACAATATGTATATGTCATAATTGTTATTATGAAGAATGCTAATATAAATATATATATATATATATATATATATAGATATATATATATATTCAAAACTGTTACACAAATTTATACAAAATTTGAAATTGTGACTTCAAGTTACGGAGTATAATTTTAGTTATTGTTTCGCATGTGTAATTCATCTTAGTCCTTAATCATGCCACCCACAAATAAAACAAAAACAAAAAACAAAAATGATTACCTTAAATGGTTCTGGAATTTTTTTTTTTCCTTATTTTAAATTTGGTTATTTCATATGAAGGGGAAGAGATTTGATAAACTACAATTAATGGAATATAAAGTGTAACTCTAAGAGTGAAATGTAGAATTTTCACTCTTAGTATTTAATGAATGTACAAGATATTTAATTTTAATATTTATTATTTTGTTTGTTGGAGTGTTATTCTTTGAAATTATTAATTACCTCGCAGTAAAGATGCTTGAGTGTACACAATGATATACCCAAACTGGCTGTTGGGGGTTCTTCCTCCATGTTCTCCAGTTTATTACCCTACGGTAAGTCATAATTAGTAATTGTTAAAAAAAAAAAAAAAAAAAAAAAAAAAAAAAAAAAAAAAACCTTCAGAAGATATGGAAAACACTAATGTAGTAATGCTACTTCTAGTTTTATAATGTAATGCTTACAAAAGTGTGATAATAAATGTAATTGTTGGATTTCAATAACATAAAAACAAGTACTAACTGTTTCTTGCTTGAGTTGAAATTAAAAATATCATCATCTGCTCGACTCAATGCCATTTGATAAGGCCATAGAGACGAGCTTGACAGAGAATGTTATTGATAATTTGATAAAGGAAGAGTTACCACTATAAATATATCTCAATCTTCACTTCCAAAGGAAAAAAGTTTAATAGAAAACGATGATAAAAATGGTTTTCTAATAAAAGAATATATACCATAACAACATGCTGAACAACATCACTGGCACGGTTGAGAATCTTTTTGACAACAGTGAAAACAGGGCGAACATCAAACTTTATGTCTGCATGAGCATGGGTTTCAAAAATTTGAGTCATGATCAGTTCCTTGGGCATGTTTAACACGCTCAGATCACTACTCTTGGCCATGGTATAAAAAAGGGATAAGGGTTTTCAGAAACTCGAATAGGTTTAGGGCAGAAGAGATAATGTTGGTGTGTGGTGTTGTGCAATAATCTCTCCTATTTATAGCCATCAGAACTGGATTAAGGTAACGAGCAAAGACTTGGATAGGGAACACAAGTAGGTTCCATCTAGGTGAGGTCCCTCTAGCTAGGTAGCACTCATGCATCAATGCACATGCGCGTTAATGGATCAGATTGTCAACTTCGTATGATTTTAAAATATGACTTTCCTTGTTTGTCTGATTCAACGGCTAATAAAAACCATAGCATTCAAGAATTAGTACAATAACCACAAAATAAAAGGGATAGCCAAATACTTAAGTATAATATAGTAGTCGTGAGCTACACATTTAATTATCTTCTAGGTACACTTTTTTACCCACAAAATAATCCTCCGTAAAACCCATAGGATTCAAGAATAGCTAACCCCAAGCATTGCATTGGTTTTTACGTTGATAAGGGAATGAATTTCTGTATGGGTCTATATACTATCAGTTCGATCCTTTCTGATAGCTTAAGATTGTGTTTTTCTTTTTTGAAAGGCTGATAGCTTAAGTTGTGTTGTATGTTTTAAGGCAGTGTTAATTGCACGCAGTGTATATAGAATCATAGATACACTCTATCAAAATACACTAAAAAAATTGTTTTCAATGTATTTTTGCAATGTGTGTAAAATATACAATGTGCACTGGCTTTTCTCCTACGTTCTAATATTTATCAGAAAGTGGTTTGTTTGTTTGGTTCCATGTTTAAGCCAAATTGTGTACTTGTTACGTCAATAAAATCGAGTGTAAACTTTGTAGTGAAATTTTATGTAATAATTGGAAGTAGTTTAAACATTCAACCTGGTCATCATCTCATCTGTGATACTTTTTTGTTCAATTCTTTTGCTTATATATCATTGATCCGGTTGCATTTATAATATTGAAAACTTTTGTCCTCTGCAAGGCTACTCTTCTTTTTCATTCATTCATTCATTTTTTCCCCCTCCTTCTAAAAGGTTATCCATAGTTTTGTTTAGCAAAAACACAAGAGATCTTTTAACACTGTTCAAAATGTTTAACTCTCTTCCGTAGCATTCAATTTTTGTAGTATAGTTATTACTATGGATAAGTACGATAATATTAAATCCATTTAACCTTTTCTTCTTTTTATTTTTCAAATTGAAGGCTCCACATCCACAGACATTATTGATGACATATTAAAAATTAAAACTAAGTTAGAATTCTAATTAGTTTAACTCGTAAAATCTTTTTTTATTGAAAATGAATTCGGAAATTCAATTCCCGCCTTAAAAAAAAAAATCAATTTATAAAAATATGTAAAAGATTCTCATGGTCTTTAAGTCTTTCTGTGTAGGATCTGTAAAAAATAAATAAATAAATAAATTGAATTAGTAGTTCAGTACTATATTATAAAGGCAAGTACCGATAACATTACACACATGCAACCTGTTTTTTTTTTAATTATTTATTTTTGTAGAAATCAGAAATTCCTGAGTCATCGCTGATGATGTCATGATTACTACGTCATGCTTCCTAAATGCAATATCCACCTAATTCAAGCTTTGATATAACATCACATTGATTATGGTTACAGCATTTTGATCATTTTCAACTGCGCAAATGCATAGCTAGCATTTGATTTCTTAAATATACGCGGTGTCATGCATTCTCACGTACCTTACTCCTTCTCATGTTATTAAAAATAAAAAATAGCCAAGCATGACTTAGCAAGTGGGAGAAAGATATCCCATTATTTAGCACGTGATTAGTTAATCGTAATTAGCTCGATATTTGGGAAATAATTTAATATATTGCATGTGGGTATATATATATATATATATATATATAATAAAAATTAATATTTTCCTTCAAATTAAGCAAGCATTTATCCCATGTGCGTTAAAATACTTGGTATTCTCAAAAAAAAAAAAATAGTAAGTTAATCCTACATCGAAAAATGAGTATGAGTTAAAAGGGGATGAGTATGAGTTAAAAGGGGTTTAAAGTCTGTGCTATGTATCCAAGAGTTATACCCTTTTAGATATACACCACTGTCAGTTTCTTTAAAACTTTCTTCCCTCTATCGTGTGTGTTAAAATACTTAGTATTTTAAAAATAAATAAATAAAGAAGAAGAAGAAGAAGGACCAAGCACTGAACTGAGATCTGCATTGATCTTAATATGGTAAATGGCTAATTAACATATAAGGGGTTATTGTCTCACATGCCATAGAGCACCGCCAAAATACTAATAGTCAACTGCTTTACATTTTAATAGATTTTATATTAATTTGTTAAATTACATTTTTAAACTTTGTAATTAGTGTGGGTTTAACTTAGCTCAATTGCTAAAGTCTTTTGTCCTCAAATAAGAGATTTAGCGTTAGAATTTGACCTACACCAAAAATCATTTTATATTTTAGTCTATTGATAAAAAAAAACAATTATCATATAATTGCATAAATTAAAATTATATCTCATCAATCCAAAACTAAAAATAAATAAATAACTTCATGGTGTTTTTTTCAAGGAAAGTATGTGGATAAAAATAAGTCATACTTTTTCATGGGTAATTTTTAAGTACTCCTAGAGTATGGTAACGTGGTGCTCTTTCACTTCATAAGTTTTTTTTTTTTTTAAAGAAATGAGAATATCTAGAGCTCTTCAAATATCTATTCGAATATCTAATTATTTCCTTTGGTGTATGCAGTCCTCCCGTCTTACACACACATGATTATTATAGGGTAAAATCCTTTAGGGATGACCTCATAATACTGGCAGGAAGTTTTGAACCCAAGTTTTGAATAGAAAATGTTTGGCTACAAACTTAGTTTGTAGCCAACAATAGGAAGATGTCATGTGCCATTGTCAATGCAATGCACAAAGTCACGTGTAGTGCACATGACATATACACATGTCATTTTCGAATTGTCAGTTGTAGCCTAATTTTGTCCATATCAAATCATGGATATTATATTATTTCCAAAATTTACGACAATATATTTATTTTTTATTTAAAAATGAAAGTTTTGCTACAAACTTGATTATAGCCAATGACTACAACTTCAATTCATATCTTTTTATTGGATGTGAATTTTGAGAAATCACACTATTGGATTAAATTTCAAGTTTTTGATGTCTAAAATTATGTGTAAAAAATAAGTTTATATATCGAATAATAAATTAAAATTCAATTAACAAGAAATTTGACATGCATGTTAAAAACATAAATAACATGAAATTCAATGGTTAGATTTTCAAAATATATAATCATGTTAATTTTTTTAGTGGAAATTGTAGTCATTGGCTATAATCAAATTTGTAACCAAACTTTGTCCTTTTAAATATATTAAATTATTACATAAAGAATGCGACCTCTAAATACATTTTTTTTTCTTTATTTCATAGACTTTAAACCATAAAAAGCATTTATATAATAGGAAATTTTTCTTTACATTGATACAATGAAATTTTTTAATACACTTGATATACCACATCCTCCTTTTATATGAAAATCGATCTTACTTGTAGATTTTATATATATGGCTCATTCTTATGTTATTGGAATCTGTATTAGGCTGGATATACGGATTATAGATTCTCATGTAATTGAAAAGGTTTTGTTTTGTCCAAAGCATTATTATTCATTTTTTATTTTTCTAAAGGTTATTCGTATTTAGATTTGCTATGATGATAGAGAATAATTATTATAGAACAAATACCATAAATTGAAATTTTATCACGTTATTAAAGGAATATAAAGAGAGGAAGAAGATGGAGTAGGAGAAAATTAGTTGAGTGAAGTTAAAGGTTATCCATATGTTCCTTTTTTCAATAAATCATAAGGTCCTTTCACATTATAAAAATTGTTTAACTCTCTTTCAAAAGATTCAATTTTAGTACCAAATTATAACTAAATTTTAAGGATAAGTATGGTAATATTTAAATCCAAACAACCACCTTTTTTTTCTTTGCAATTAAATTGGCAATTCCATAGATGTGGTTGATAATGATGTTATTAGAACTACGTCATAGTTCATACTTCCAAATAGAAAACTACAACTAACTCAAGCTTTGATATAAGAAGACCAGAAAGATTATCATTGTCTCTTTTTTTATGTGGTTATTGGCTAATATATAGTAATTGTGGAGATAAAGAACCAAGTAAGAGTATTGGGCCATGGGTCATGCTTGAGGATATAAGGGAGCCCGAGGATGGTCGAACAGTAAAATAAGTATGTGGGTTAATGGGTCGAGGACAAGGACAGATAGTAATACAAGTGGTGTATCCTAAGGAACCAAAGTTCCTCAGGAAGTGTTGTGGAAGGTTGGAGCCCGACCACCTAGAGAATACCATGCGAGAGGCAACCATACTTCTAAGTATAATTAAGATTCAAAGAAAGGAGTCAACAGTAAACTAAGAAATATCTAAGAAGAAGGCTGCTGCCACCATATTAAATGTTTTGCACTTAACCAACTGGCCGCATTTATGTGGAAATGACGTCTGAACAGTGATATTTAGTCTTACAGCTACATACAAAGTTTCCAGGAGGGTTTTAATAGAACAAGCATCCAGGAGATCACCTACATAATCAACAAATGGAAGGTTGAGATCGAAAAGAGTAAGACTATATAAGGGAATAGACTCCATGAAAAATGGGGCATGTTATCTTTGAGAAAAAGAAAGAACACCTTGTACTTAGAAAAAGCTTGAGTCAATATAAGAACAACTCATCATCGGACTTGATCGAAGAGTGCCATTCTCACATTGTGGTGTTTTTCTAACTAGTTTAACCCTTTTAAATTAAGACCCATATTTGATTTGCTGAAACGTTCTCTCTTGTAAGATCCACTCTTTAACAAATACATTGTGTTGGGCTGATTGGGCCATCATCAACTATTCACAAGTTGGAGGTTTAAAAATTCAGTCTGTACAGTAATGTTTATTTCATTGAGTAAGATTATAATTTTAGACTATAACTAATTTTGTAACTAAATTTTGTTCCTCTTTCATAGTCCTCAAAGAACATAAACACCAAAATATATATATATATATATATATATATATATATATATATATATATCTTTTGTGTTAAAATAATTTATATATATATATAATAAAAAAATAAAAACCCTTTCATAAATTTCAAATAGTACCGATTATAAAAAATAAAAAATAAAAAATAATTTTTTTTCAAGTAGCTAGTATCATATTATAAAGGCAAGTACAGATAACACTACACACATGCAACATTTTTTATTTCTTTTTTTGTACTTCTCGGAAATTCCTGAGTCATCATTGATGACGTGATTATAATTACGTCATACTTCCTAAATGGAAATTCTTCCACATAAGATATAAAGCATCCATTAAAGTAAATGACCGAAAGATTCTCATTGTCTTTCGATGATATGGTAACAGCATTTCATTTTCAATTTTTACCCCCAAAAAAAAAAAAATTCTCAAAAAAAAAAAAGCATTTCATTTTCAACTTCAATTAATCCTAAATATATATTCACGGTGTCATGCATTCTCACGTACCTTTCTCCCTCTCCTGTTATTAAAGAAAGACTAGCTTGACTTAGCAATTGCAACTAATATGATTACCGTATTAGTTAGCACGTGGTTAATTAATTTGGTTAGTGATTTGAATTTATCTTAATATATAGCATTTTCCCTTCTCCAAAAGCAACCAGATACTCAATAGTTACTAAATATAATTAGTAGGTAAGGGGTTGACTGTTTCACATGAGCACCGCCAAATTAATACTAATAGTCTAAGTGGTTTAAGCTTTTATAGTTTTTAGTTCAGAGTAAGATTTAAGTACAATACTTAAGTGTTGTTTATTAAATTTCACTCTTAAGATTCTGTTATGTAGATTTTTTCTCATAAAATGAAAGTGTATTTTTTAATTAAGTAGATATATGGCTAAATTTTAAGACAAAAACTTAAAAAGCAGCACCTAAGGTACTCTACCTAAGATTTGTCCTATAGTTAAATTACATCTTAAACTTAATAGTTTAGAGGCGCTTTAAAATTAACAACCAACTTTTTATTTTATAAACACACAGAGTTGGTTTAGAGACACGATGGTGGAGCGGAGATGAGCTGAAAATTAGAGGAAGAAGATGGAGTGGGAGAAAATTAGTTGAGTGAAGTTAAAAGGTTATCCATATGTTCCTTTTTTCAATAAATCATAAGGCCTTTCCACATCATTAACATTGTTTAACTCTCTTTCAAAAGATTCAATTCTAGTGCCAAATTATAACTAAATTTAATTTTAAAGATTAGTATGGTAATATTTAAATCCAAACAACCACCTTTTTTTCCTTTGCAATTAAATTGGAAATTCCATAGATTTGGTTGATCATGATGTTATTAGAACTACGTCATAGTTCATACTTCCAAATAGAAAACTACAACTAACTCAAGCTTTTGATATAAAAAGACCAGAAAGATTATCATTGTCCTTTTTTATGCGGTTATAGGCTAATAGCATTTCATATAGCAACTAATATGATAACCCCATTAATATAGCAAGTGGATAATTAATTGCAATTAGACGGGGCAGTGATTATTATTAAACTTAATATGGCATCTGATCAATATACAAACATTTCATTCAAAGCATCTATAGTCTTTAGTCCTTCTGGATGAGTGATGGGTTAAAATAGATTGACCCTACTTAATTAATTCAATTACCTAAGTTGATTAATTAGGTCAAATTACATGCAAATTGTAGAAGCACTAACAAATCATCAAATAAACTAAATGCAACAGAAATTAAATTGACACAGCAATTTGTTGACAAATAGAGAAAACCTTTCGCAAGGCAAAAACCCCCCACCGAGTGAATTTTAGGTCGCAACTTCCAAGAATTCAAAAACACCGATCGAGAACAAAGCTTGACCGATCGAAACAAGGGCATAATTTTAATTAAGCCCAACAACCCATTGGCCTATTAGGTGATTAGGGTTTTAGATCTATTTCACATAGTATTTAAAGGAAATCTTAAGGCACGTATTGTGAAGACTTTGGATGTGCTCTTGTGAGATCTAAAAGGTACTGTACCTTCTCCTTTCAAAGTCACTATCAAAAATCATTCTCATACCATTAGAACCGATAGATCTGAAGTTGCTATAACAAGATCATACATAATTGATGATTTAAACCTTCAAGAGTGGTCTTGGAGTTACAAATTGGAGAGTTTGTGTTGTTAAATCTTTGAGTGAGATCTCAAAGTCACAAACTTGAGAGTTTGTATTCAAACAAATTTAAGATAGAAGAGTTCATAGAGTCGGAGCTACACGTGATCGTGTTAGTAGGTTCTACATGAGATAGTTTTATATTTAGAATTTAAATCTATTTTAAACTTCCATTTTATTATAGTGGATTTGTTTACCTTGAGGATAAGTCAAATTAAATCATCTCCAAGTTTTTTGCTTTGAAACGGTTGGTTTCTTTGGATTTCCTGAGTAATCATATCATTGTCTTATTTATTTTTCTGTACTGCATGATATGATATTTTACTATTTAACCTAGATCTCATAATTAAGCTAAATAATCACTTGGCTAATATATTAGGCTAATTAAACAATCTACTTTAAGGAGTCTAAACAAAACAAACATCAGTGCTCTCTATAGCACGTGTTTTTTGTAGATATATATATATATATATATATATATATATATATATATATCTTAATATAATATTGCATAAATGGGATGAATTTGAATGAGAATGGTTAAAGTCTTGTTCAAATATGAAAATATTCTAGATTTAAAAATGGGACATTTTTCGTAAATGCTTATTTAATTTGTTTAGTATCTTACTGTTCATTATTTAGTCTTTTGTTTGTAAAAAATAGAAAGACTTACAATTATTCAGCAAATAAAAATAGAAAGACTAACACTTAATCCACTCCCTCCTCACAGATCCCCATACAAAATTCGAATGCAAGCTAGACAATTATTATAGTAGCGTTCATAAAAGTTGTTGAAGCTCACATCTTACATAGTTTAATATAGCTCATTAAGGGTATGTTTGGTTGGGTGGATTTTAGGGAGGATGGAGAAAAAGAGTGGAAAATAAGAGAGAAAATGAATGGGAAGGGTGTTTGGTTGAGAGGGAAAGGGAGAGAGGGAGAGAAAAGTTGTGGGGTCCATCTGTTTTCTCTCGGGACCCACCAAAATTCAATCTCTCCAAAATGGGGAGAAAATAAGGAAGATGTGTGTTGGACAAAATTGCCCTTCTTCATCCAACAGCAAACTTTTTGTCTTTTTGTACATTTTTTTTTTTTTTTTTTTTTTGGCCTGGATAAAATTTCTTCTTGTTTGCACAATATATTCACGTTGTTTTGGTTTTGGTTTTTTTTTTTTTTTTTTTTTGGATAAAATTTTGCACAGTACGCTTTGGTTCTTTTTGTTTGTTTTTATCAGTTTTTTTTTTTTTTTTTTTAATCCTTTTAACATTTGCTTATTTTATAAATAAATAAAAAATTAAAGTGTCCATACAAATCTTTTTTAATAATAAATGTGTTACTTTTTGTTTATATATTTAGTAAGGACATAATGGTAAATTTATAATACCAACTTTATTTTTCATCCTCTCATTTTTCATCTCAACCAAACAAAAAAAAATTTCATCCCTCCACTTTTCCACCCCTCCAACCAAACACAAATGAGAGAAAACTAAATCTTTTCTATCCTCCCACATTTCCATACTCCCACAATTTTCTATCCTCCCACTTTTCCACATTCCCAACCAAACGGACCCTAAGTCTTTACTATTACATAAATAGGATGGATCTTAACGACAATAAATAAAATATTCTTTAAATGAGACAACACTTTTTTAGAAAAATGTTATGTTTACAATATTTTTATATATAATACTTTCATAATAAATCTTAAGTAGTAGGTTGTTAAAAAAAAAATGTCTTCTAATTTCACTATATTGTCTAATTCTCCCTTGCAAAAGGATTTGGATTTAATCCCCCCTTTCCCCCACTTGATGAGAGAGAGAGAGAAATTACTCATTTTGTATAATGAGTATCTTAGAATTGGGTGTCCTAATCCATCCAATCGTTTATTCTTGTTTTTTGTTTTGGGGATGTCTAAGGTACACTTTTAGAAGTAAAAAGATTACAAACTATTAATGCAATTTGTGTCAAAAATAATAAATAAATAATTTTATTTATTATTTTTAAGTGAAATTAAAGATATTACAAATTTTTATAAAATAAATCATGTTATAATTTTTCCCATAGTCGAAATTTCACTTATAATTCTCATCTAAATATTTTTCATAATTAAATAAATGAGAATTACAACTTATATAAGTTTTTGTTGACCTCATAAAATGATTATAACAATTTAAATCTATAAATTATTAAATTATAACAATTTAATCTATAAAGTAACCGTTAGGACATTTAAAGCACTAGAGTTTAACTTGAAAATAATACCAAATTAGGGATATTAAATTATTTTCAAATTTTATTAAATATATTCATGTTTTATTTAAAAAAAATAGTAAATTACTAAATAAAGGATTTGAGCACGTAGCACTTTTGATAGGTAACATTTATATATATATATATATATATATATGATTTTTAAATACATCTGATATACCACGACCTGCATTCATATGAAAATAGATCTCACTTGTAGATTTTATACATATGACTCATTCTATTAGATTGGGTATCGGACCGGATGTATGGAATTAATATTGTTTCTCATGTAATTGAAAAGATTTTGTTTTGTCCGATAATTTGATATTTATTTGTTTCTTTTTTTAATACAAGATAGAAATTCTATTTTAACCTAAGTATATATGTATGTGAAGCTCTTTTCTAGAGACTTGAACCCTAACTCTTACTTCCCACACTCCCACAAATACTTTTACTTGTAGAGTCATGACCTCCGCATTCGTTCTTAATTTTTCTAAAGGTTGTTCATATTTCTCTTTCTTCAATATTTTTTAAGAGCGCATTTTAATTTTTTCAAAACTTCAAACGGTTTAACTCTTTTATGCTCCTGTCCCAAAAAATAAACAAAAATAAAAACAAAATCTTTAATTAGTATGTGTTTTAATTTTTAAAGAAGAAAAACACTTTTATGTTAAATAGAAAAGAAACCTCTTTACCATATCATAAAGAGTTTAGGGGTGGCAAAATTCAACACGACCCATAAAACCCAACACAACAAACTCGTTTATAAACAGGTCATGGGTTGAGATTAAACGGGTTTGGATCATATTCGGGTTTACACGACTGACCCGTTTATTAAATGGGTCATGTTCGTGTTTAACGTGTTTAACCCGTTTGACCCCCTTAGCTTATAAAGTTAATTTTACCATTTTACCCTTATAACCTAGGTATATAAGCTTAGATATTAGTCTTCCCCTCAAAACCAGACCTCACGCCTCTCTCAAATCTCAATCTTGTGTCTCTTCGTTTTTGTCGTCAATCCTTACTCTGTCTCCAACTCTTCTTCTTCTCCTCAAAACTCCAACTGCCCCTTTTTCATCTACACTAAACTACAGATATAGAATTACAGATTGATTCTTTACTATAAAATCAAAACCCTAGCCTTCCCATGTCTCTCAACCTTCTACTCTCTCTTCCCCTCAAATCCCTAACTGACCCCTCTGATTTCTTTTCTCCTCAAAACCGTAGTTGCCCTCTGTTCTTGTTCTTCAGATTTCAACCACCGAATCCACTAGCAAGGTATATATTTTTGTTTTGTTTTCTTACTAATGAAATTTTCAATAATTATAGATTTTGTTTACTGTGTTAATCATTATCATGTTGATTATTTAGTACTAATAGTAAACTTTTTTTTTTTTTAAATATTTGGGTCTTGCTCTATGATTTCTTTTCAAGTTTCTTTGTATTTGTCATCTTAAGATAAAAATAACTGTAGATCTGTTCGTTTATTTTGTTAATCACTATCGTTGTTGATTGTTTTTTTTTTTTTTTTGGGATAAAAGATAGAAATTTTAAAATAAATAGATCTGTTTGTTTATTTCGTTAAAATAATTTGGTCTTGCTCTATGATTTCTTTTCAAGTTTCTTTGTGTTTGTCATCTTAAAATAAAATAAGTGTAGATTTGTTCATTTATTTTGTTAATCACTATCATTGTTGATTGGTTTTTTTTTTTTTTTTTTTGGGGGGGGGGGAGATAAAAGATAGAAGTTTTATTAGATAAAGTATAATAAACAGTACATAAGATCCTTGTAACATCAAAATAGGGCAAAATTGGACCTATTTTGTAGAAAAACAAATACTACAGAAAACAACACAGCAGAAAAATAACACTGAGCAGAAAAACACCACTGTGCAGAAAAACAGACACTGTAGAAAATACCACTGTGTAGAAAAACAGACATTGTGTAGAAAAATAGACACCGTAGAAAATCCATCTATTTTGTGTTAATCACTACACTGTTGGTTTTTAGTACTAACGGCCGTGGTAGGAGATCTTTTTACTGATATAAAAAATAAAAGTAGATCTGTTTATTTTTTGTTGATTTTAAAATAATTTGTCTTGCTCTATGATTTCTTCTCTAGTTTTTTCTATTTCTGTCATCTTAAAATAAAATAATTGAAGATCCATTTATTTTTTGTGTTAATAACTGTAATGTTGACTAATTCGTAATAATAGTAGATTTGTATGTTTGTTTTGTTGATTTTAAATTTATTTGTCGTTCTTTAATTTTTCTTAGAATTACTAAATTTCTTATCAATAATTTTTCTTTAAATTGGTCTAGATGCAAAGTGATGAGATGATTCCTATTGACATTAAGTGTGAAGGAAAAGACATTGACTTAGAAGATGAACTTGATGAAGTGGCTGAACTTCCTCCGCCAAAGAAGGCTAAGACTAAGTCTAAGAATAAGACAAATAACAAAGACAACTAAAGGAGGAGGAATTCAATTGTTTGGCATTACTTTCATATACTTCCTACAAAAGATGAAGAAAAGTCTACATGCAAATGCAAGAAGTGTGGAAAGGAATATATTGTTGCTAGAGCATATAATACTGGAAATTTGAAGCGCCATTTGGAGTTATGTCCAAGGAAATTTGAAGCGCCATTGAGCATTTATGTTTCTACAGTTGCAGATATAGGTAATGTATTTTTTATTTACATGATGGCTAAATGAGTTCTACATCTTATGATGATTTTTTAAAAAGAAAATAATATATATGTCAAAAAGGTTCTAGATTTCCCATAAAATGTTAATGTTTATTTTAAATATTAATCATGAAAATTTGTAGAGAAAACTTTAAATGGTAGAAAAGTTGCTCTATGGATAGAGGAATTGAGTTATCAAAATAGAACATATAGAATATGCATGATATTTTAGAGAATTTAAATGAAATAAATTGAGTTGAATGATGCATGATGGTATGGTTGACCAATGTTATACAAATTATATTCATGCATATTCAAAATATAATAGTTTATAGATGTTTTTTGGCAAATTTGGCAGATACTAGACACTACAAGTTCATTACTAGTAATTACTACTATGCAAATGACTATTATTTATTTAATAGATTCAATTGCTTGATTACCCACAGTTTCTAAATTTCTTATTTATAATGCTTAGATAAGTTTTTAATGTTTCATTAAATTTTTTTGATGTAAAACTTGCACAATCACAATCGGAAAAGCTCACTGAAGATAAAATGAGCATGAATATCAATAAGGATGAGTACAAGGAAGACACCTCTTCAATGGAACCCTCGATCTCTTCTAATCCAATCTCTTAATTAGTGATGTCTTTTACTTTTTGATATGGCACTTGGATGGTTGGACTTAGATTTTGCTATCAATGATATTTTGATATGCCATGTAATCATTTTGGTTTTTTATTCTCTTAGTCTGTAATGTCTTTTAGTTTTTGATATGGCACTTGGATGCCATGTGATCATCTTTATTATGGAACTTTGACATATTATTGAATTTGATAGTATGGAGGTTGGAACCTGTGGGGCCAGAGAATTTGTGATCCTGGCCCACTTTCCATTAGGACCCAAGGCTCGCGCTGAGGAGAGGTGTTGCCGAGGACATGCAACGAAAGTCCAAATGGCCTAGAGATTTAACCGAGGACGATCCTGTCCTCGGCATCCCAAAATCTAGAAGGAAGGAATGGCACGCCATCAAAGGCAACCCCCAGAGTGCTCCTAGAAGAAAGGGCAAGTACAGTGTAGGAGCGGTTCAAGGAAAAGCTGTCACCTCCGCATTGAATGCGCCAACAAACGTCCTGGCCGCATTAATGGGAAAAGGACCCCTGAACAGTGTGGCGACAAAGAACAAGGGAAAGTCTACCATTACTGCAATTAAGTACTTTGCGCCTGACAGAGCTATGCTTTACAGCTTTTACAACCACCCCCAACCACTTTGGGTATGGGCTAATAAGACAAGTATCAGCCCTATAAAACTGAACCAAAATGTGGATGTTCGAGAGAGGGGAAAAGCTAGTATAAAAGGAGGAGGAAGCAGTCCAAAAAAAGGAGGGCATGATGTATCGTCTCTAGGACCATTGAAACCTAGCGTAAAAGGAACAATAAGAACCTTAAGCTCCTCAGACGAGGTCCAAGGACCAGAGCCACCCAGGCCGTGCTGAGGATAAAGTCTTCTTGAATATGTTCAATTCACCTCTGTACGATCATCATGAACACCATGACTAACGACTGTCCGTTCACTAAGGCCTAGCCTTTTAGTCCACTCTCTACAAATTTATTGTTTGGGCCTTTAACATTCGAACCCAACACCAATTTGGAATTGTTACAAATTGAGTCCTTACAGAACCTTTTGAACTAGTAATTTTATTTTGAAGGAATGAAAGAATTATTTGCTTTTGTCATTATTTGAATTTTTATTGTTTGATTTATGGTTGAATTATAAATTTAGATATATCATATATGGGAGTTTATAACAGGTTATTCGGGTTAAGTTTAATTAAACAGGTTGTGCGAGTCATAATCAAAAAGGTTGTTAATAGGTTATTTGTGTCAATCTTAATATGATTTACTAATTAAACAGGTTAAACGTGTCATGTCGGGTTATCCGTTTAATAAACAGGTTGTGTTAGAGTTGAGAAATCCTAACCCGTTAAATAAACAGGTCAGGTTTGTGTTGACCCATATAACATAATACTTACAACTCAACCCAACACGAACTCGACACGCCTGTTACCCCCTAAAAGAGTTAAAGATGTGTACAGATAACGTTTCACACATTCCTGAGTCATCGTTAATGACATTATTGTAATTACGTCATGCTTCCTTAATGGAAATTCTTCCACGTATTTCAAGCTTTGATAAAAAAAGACCAAAGCTTCCATTAAAGTAAATGACCAAAAGATTCTCATTGTCTTTCGACATGGCATTGGTAACAGCATTTCATTTTCAATCATGTGATTTCACGTGCATGCAGGTAAACTTCAATTAATCTTAAATATATATTTATGCACAGTTTCATGCATTTTCGCGTAGCTTGTTCTCTCTCTTGTTATTAAAGAAAGACTAGCTTGACTAATTAGCAATTGCAACTAATATGATTACTGTATTATTTAGCACGTGGTTAATTAATTTGGTAAGTGATTTGAATTTATCGTAATGAAAAATTATTCCTTCAATGCATTTGCCCTTACTCAATTAGTTAGGAAGAGATTTAAATAATCCTAAACAGTACGATGGAGGACAGAGATCAGCAGATCGGCAGATCGCTTGTCACCTCGTCACTGCCTCAACGGCCTTAGCCTTCAGGCCTCCTTGCTCGGCTGCTCTGGTGCTCCCTCCCTTAAGGTATTTCATTTTACTAAGCTAACTTGAAACTTCTCTCTCTTTTTCTCTCTAACTCTCTCTCTCAGTCTCTCACTCTCTCTCTCTATCTGAACTGAAATGAACGAAACTCTCTCTCTCTCTCTCTTTATTCTTTAATAAGACTAACTCTCTCTCTTATGAAATGAATGAAACTCTCTCTATCTATGATTGGCCAAACTCTAGCTTTATTAATTTTTTTTGTTTGTTTTTGACTTTTTGAATTTGGCTTTATCAATTTATCTTATCCATTGGTGTTGGTGTGTGTAGTGTGTTGGTGTTGGTGAGATATTAATTGTCTTTTAGTATAATGTGTGATTGTGAAATTTTCTAATTGGCAGGGGGCATCAGGCATGAGGCGTGCTTGTGTGTTGAGTGGGGTGGGGGTAGATGGGCACATGGGGCCGGGATGCACATTACACTACTTTAGTGCTTTAATTATTGTGCTACATATGGGATGTGTGATGTGCACATCAGTGGCTCTTTTAGCGTAATTTGCACATGAGGCTAAAAAATATAACAAATTAAAGCAGTATAATTAATGACAAATAAATTAAAGCAATATAGTTTATTGTTAGGCTAAACAACAATAATTAAAGCAGTATAAATAATTAATCAATACATTATAAAAGACAAACAACTTAAATTATGTTAAGCTAAATAACAATTAATAATTTAATAATTAATGAAACAACAATACGACAAATTATAGTTTATAAAAGGCAAACAAATTTATCAAACAACTAAATAATAAACTATAAGTTTATTTGAAATATTATTCAGCAAAAAAACTAAACAAT